>JAJAQA010000001.1:63690940-64123440 GCA_021464565.1 Rutilus rutilus | reverse complement strand
GCTTTCATAAAGGAGATGGCTAGTGATTAATAATCTGGCCGCTTCAATGCTGTGGCATAAGGTAACAGTGTTAGATCCACTTAAAGAACTGCTTTTAAAGGTTTGAAAGGCATTTGTTGATTTCTTTTGGAATGGCCATCATTGGCTTCCTCCTGGAGTGCTTTAATCTTCCCGTTGCAGAGGGAGGTCAAGGCCTTATACATTTTCAATCCAAAATTGCAGCATGAGACTACAACCATTGCAAAAACTACTGTACTGATCTGATGATGGTATGCCATGTATTGATAATTGTTTGTATATTCTTAACCCTCTGGGGCCTAAGGTGTTTTTGGGGTCCTTGAGATGTTTTGACATGCCCTGACATTTGTGTTTTTTTCAGTTGCTTATAAACATATAAATGGCAAAGGTGTAATTACACTCTATTTAGCACAAACAGGGCTACCATAATATGTGAGCAACATGTATGTACATGTTTGTATTTTTGAGAGAATAATGTTTATGCATGGTTATTGAAAAAACTAAAAAAAAGTTTCTGAAATAAGGCCACAAAACACATACTAAATATGTGTCAATAAGACTTTTGACTAATGGATTTCGTCGCCTAGAGTTTTTTCTTCAAAATGATGTGAAAATCATCCTGCCTAATCATTCACATAAATCGATACATTGATTTAAATTTTGTGAAACACTTTTAGTTTGGAAAGGCAATATGCGGATGGGGCGTAAACGATCCTTACACCATCATGAATATTTAGTGGTTCACACCTGAGAAGTTCACACCCATAATGAGCCTTTCATTCAGGTGTGTCACTGAACCACAGGCTCATACATACATACATACATACATACATACATATATATGTATATATATACTGTGTGTATATATAAAATTGGTTCACAGTTGAAAACACAGTTGTTGTTGTTTTTTTTTTCACAAATTGTGCTTACAAATTGTATAATATCCAAGGTAAACATTTCTAGTAATTGTGCAGTTAATTCTCATGCTGTATTTTCAGAAAGTTTTGACCCAAATGTGTCACTAATAAAACACAATAAAAAAATATTTAAAGAGAAGGCTTATATTGACCTTTTAAGTTTTTGTTTACATCTATCCTTGTATATATTTTAGCTATTTTATTAAAAAGGTTATACAATTACAACAATAAAAATGTTAACAATATTTCCAGTGTAATCTTTCTTTGTAAAAATACATTTTATCATACGTATTTCAAAGTTAAGGATTCATTAGTTTGAATATCGCCTACATTGGAACAAACACTATAACATCTTAGTTGATTATTTTTGACAAAACATATATATATATTTAACACATGAGCAGAAATTGGCAACATTATAAGCTTATTTGATGTGGCAGTATTTTACAGTAAAAACTTTATAATCTATCCAATTTTTGTAGTCGATTTTTACTCATCATAGCAATAGAGTTTGGTAAAAGCTGTTCATTCATTCACACACAGAAACGCGATTCATTTTGAAACAGTATTTGTGCCAGCTGTTGTAGCTACACAATAGCGCGCATCTGTGCATTCATTCATTCACGCACAGAAATGCGATTCATAAAACAGTCTTTTGCGTGTACAGACACTTGCGATTAGAACAAAGCATAGAACTGACCTATTCCTCAGCGGGATCCATTGCTCCTCAAAATGAAACTTCCAGAACTTCTGAGGTAAATTTTCCAGGATTATTATCAAGATAGTATTATTCCTCACAGCGTCGTAAAGTCCATGAGTCTGAAAGTGAACTCGCAGTGTGTGTTATCCAGCTGATGTGGGCGTTTCACAGGATTGCAGGATCGCCTCACATTTGCGTTTGAATAGCGTGCGCTCTCCGTGGGCGGAGTCAAATTAAAACATAATGAGCTGAGATGAGAACGACTGACATCTCTCTCTTTTCATTCATATTACATAAACTGAGAATATTTGTTTTTTATAAAAAATACTTCATTTAAAAGAAGAGAATTCAAGCTTCATGCCTGTGTGCCTGTGTGACTGTTTGACTGAGTATTCGCTGAGTTATGGTTCATTTTCGGACGTGTTTCAAAATGGACTACACTGACAGAGAGAAAGCAGAACTCGCTTCGTGTTTATTTTTCTTTATTTGGTAAAAAGCACAACACTTTGTTTTTATTGTGAGTATACACAAAAATAATACACACTTAACAGGATCGACTGATGTATGAAACTCCTATGGAAAATCAAAGTCAACAGAGTATTTTTGAGTCTCTTTTACACGGATAAAAAAAAAAAGCGAGCTGGTATCGCCGGCGATACCGCCGACCCCAGGGGGTTAAACAACACAATTCAATTCACAAAGTCAATCATACTTCTGTGACATTCATTCAGATCTAGGATGTGTTATTTTAGTGTTCCCTTTATTTTTTTGAGCAGTGTATTATAGTTATGAACAATATGACTGTCACAGTTATGTTCAGTTAGTTTGTTTTCATCAGTCACATGTGTTCCTTTGTTTGATTTTTCCTGCGAGTCATCAGTTGTCATGGACACTCATCTAATCATCACACCTATTCGTAATCATTTCATTATCTGTTTAATTCCTCTGTTTTCAATCTTTGATTGTCGGTCGATGTTTGCATGTTGTGTGCGTTTACCCCATGTTTTACACATGCACTGGTAAGCCTTCTGTCTGTTCCTGTGTTTGTTGAAATGTTAACATCATTTCTTATTGGATCCTGTCTACCTTCATCTTCATCTTCATCATCTTGTGAAAAAGACATCTTTTGAAATGCACTGCTGTTATAACAACATTTCCTCTGTACTGTGATGGAGGATTTCATCCCTCGGGTATTAAATTGAGTATTTTTGGTTTGCTATCATATTTCATGAAGACATTGATCTGGCAGTGATCGGAAGAGGCGGTTGAGCTTTGATGGTAAATGCACTAAAGTTGGAGGGGCTTATATTTGTTATAGTATTATCTACTGCGAAGACCCTAGAGTTGTAAGTGAAATGTCCACAGGAATCTATTATAATTCTACCATTTAGATGTAATTAATGTAATTAATTTTTTTTTTAATTAAATGTAAAAAACGAAGTTTTGACAGATATGCACCATTGTTTGTTGACTCCAGTATCCTGGTTAATAAAGAAGTGTCTCTTGACAACCACAACTATTAACCCTCTATGGTACGGTGTTGCCTCCAGGCAACATAGTCTATTTTAGCTTTTTTGTATAAAAACATAATAAAATGTAATTGTTCAATGCTCTCTAAGGGGAGGGGAACTCAAATACTAACCAAAGAAAATGCAAAAGAGTGGTCACATGACCCACAGGGGTACATTTAGTTCCCTCTTTCAACACATGTGCACATGTCACATGGCTCCATATTTTCTCCACTGAAAAGGGCATTTTTCACTAATTTCTGTCCAAATAATCAGCCACAAAAAATCAGAGTCACCTTCATTGGTAAGTAAAGAAGTATTTTCAAAAAACTTTACATTATATATCATCAAATTTATCATAGGAAATTACATAAAACTGCTTGTTGCCTCGAGGCAACATTGTACCATAATGGAATCACATAAGGCCATGCCAGGCATACTACGTATGCATACAATTATATTTTATTTGTAAGGAAAAGAGTTTGAATTATCTAAATGTATCTGTATTTTTGCAAACTGAAAACTTGGCATGGTTCGACGGGACATTTGGCCACTATAGTGGGTAATCGGACAAATAGTGGGTTCGTGGGAAAGGGGCGTGGCTTGGGAGTGGTCAGCGGGGGTAGATGGGGTATTTGGCCTCTATAGTGGGTAATCGGACAAATAGTGGGTTTGTGGGACAGAGGCGTGGCTTGGGACTGGTCAGGGGGGTCAACGGGACATGTGCCTACTATAGTGGGCAATTGGACAAATGGGTTTGTGGGACAGGGGCATGGCTTGGAGCCGGTCAGGGTGAACAGGACATTTGGCCACTATAGTGGGCAATTGGACAAATAGCGGGTCCATGGGACGGGGGCATGGCTTGGGACAAGTCAGGGAGGGTCAACGGGACATTTGGCCACTACAGTGGGCAATCGGACAAATAGTGGGTTAGTGGGATGGGGGCGTGGCTTGGGACAAGTCAGGGAGGGTCAACGGGACATTTGGCCACTACAGTGGGCAATCGGACAAATAGTGGGTTAGTGGGACGGGGGCGTGGCTTGAGACCGGCGGTGGGGTCAACAGGACATTTGTCTACTATAGTGGGCAATCGGACAAATAGAGGGTTAGTGGGACTTGTAGGGGTCTCGTATTTCGGGGGGTTCCCGACGGGCCCCTGGAGGACCCCACACAGGTCATTAGGTCGGCCGGGGAGGTCTTCCAAATGTTTGATCTTGCTGTTGTTGACGCCTGGCCTTCATATTAGGATAATGTTATAGTGATTGTAAATGTTTTACCTTGACACAGCATGTTTTGATGTTTTTTAATGTTTTGATATGATAACTTGATGATATAATGGTTTGTAGTACTTGCGTTCCACGATGGTACAATGTTGCCTGAGGGCAACAGCTGGATAATAAATGTTACTTTTTATTAAATATAAAATGTGTAATTCAATAAAAACTTGATAAATCTGTTTATTCAAGTGTTTAGTTAAATAAATTGATGTTTTCAATAAATATATTATTTTTTTTCTTCATGAAAATGTCAAATGTTTCAATTTGTCCATTGTGGTACAATGTTGCCTTGAGGCAACAAACTTATAATTAATAAATAAATTAAAAAATTATGATAATGTTTATTGATATTGCTATAGTGTCAAATTTTAAGCAGGAAAAACATAACAAATATTTTTTTTCTCACTGATATCATAATGCGTACCATAGAGGGTTAAAAACTCTCAGTCTCACACGCACACCAGCCAGGATGATTCTTACTGGTCCACTTACTTGAGTTTGTCCAGTGTACAGTCTGGATGGTTCATTGCATCAGAGAGCAGCTTCACTCCTGATTCTCCTGGGTGATTGTAGCTCAGATCCAGCTCTCTCAGGTGTGAAGGGTTTGAACTCAGAGCTGATGCCAGAGCAGCAAAACCTTCTTCTGTCACCATACAGCCAGATAATCTGCAACATAAATAAGTGTTCATGTCAGTGTGCTTGATTTTTAGAGAATATACACTACATTAAATACAGGGATCTTCCACTGGCAGATTGCTGGCTAAATTCGACCCATCAACCGTCTTTACAAGGACCTTTGATTGATTGCAATTAGGGATGTCACGATTACCTAATTTCACAATTGACAGTGATTAAAATGGTCACGTTATTAAACCGTAAGAGAATTTGAAAGCTATGGTTAAAAATTAAAGAAAGAAAAAATGAAAATTAGTCTTTCAGACTTGCGCCCTCTGTCTGGATACTCTAGGTAAGGAAGGGTGCGTGCAAAGCATGAACTTTTAGCGCATGTGAATTAGCGCTGTATTCGCAGATATTAATTAAGCTATTGGGACATTTTGGAAATCTAAAAACGATTCAGGAGTGGTTGATGACGGGTATACAATATGCAAAACATTCAGATGAAAAGTGTCAGCAAAAGCGGCGAAAACGCCTAATATGCTACAGCGCCAGAGGGATCATCCCCATCCACGCCCAGATGAAAGTAATAATTTTACAAACATATAAATAGCCTGTTACTTCTATCCAATAATCACAATAAGGTATGCACTTTGTTATTTTGATAAGAACAAGGTCTCAAACTTTTAAACTAAAACAATAAATACCATTTTAACACTTTATTGCATATGACAGACCACTATAGCCACATATCTGTTTAAGTGAAAACATGGAGCGCACCTGTGTGAGTGCATCTGTGCATCTCTGCACCTGAACTGATCATCTCTGCATCTGTGCATCTCTGCACCTGAACTGATCGCTGTACTACTAGTTTGTCATGAACACTACCTCTGAAAATCCTCCTGTCTGCCACCAGAGATCTCCCTCACCTGAGTATTAGCAGTTGGACTACAAATCTCAGAACTCACATACCTGGACTGATTGCACAAACATTTGTTCTTCATTTATTGACTATTTAAGCATAAAATGGAGAACAAATCTCCCTGTGAATCTCCCTTGGCAGTGGCAGCACTATGATGAACACCTTCTGGGAACTGGTCACATCCATAGTACCACCACAGACATCACTCTACAAGCTGGAATTCTACACACAGAGCAAACATGCTTCTACCTCATACGTTCCCCTCACAATCCACTCATCCTTTGTCTACCTTGTCTTCAGAGACACAATCACATACATCAGTAACTGTCATTGTAATGAAGGTGGACTGGTTCTTAGGTAGATTTGGTCATCGCCATGATGTGTTGGTAAGGACACGGAGACAGGAACCCCATTAAATGACTTTAATGTCCATCAATTTCACTGGTTACATTGGTAAGGATGGTTACTTTCGTGTGTGTATATGTGTGTGGTCTAAACAAAGGAAAGGAGAAATAAATGGCAAATTAAGTAAGCTTAGAATAAACATGATAAAATTACCACATGTAAATTACCAGATAACATAGCAGATGTAAAGCTGTACTCAGCACTGTAATACAATATACAAATAATGTGCATCCTTAAACTTGTTAGCTTTATGAACCGAATACACATGCATATGCATTGGTCAATATACATTAGGTGTACATTTGACAGATTAATCACACTTATAAATTAACATGAACTAATTAACACTGAATTAGGCGGAAATATATCACAATGGCATTAACATGTTCACATAAGACGATTCTGAATATACTTATTCGGTTTAAAACGCTTATGTCTACTAAGGGTCGACCGATATGTGATTTTCAGGGCCGATGCCGATACCGATTATTACACATCAAGTAGACCGATAACCAATATTTTGAACCGATATATAGCCTATGTCTGGTGTAAAAATGTAAATTAATGTCAAAATTAAGAATAAAAAAGGGTTTTGACCAAGCGGCAACCTCCCTGTCTCTCTCTTGAAACCAAGAGAATTTTCCCGCTGCTGTGGTCATTAGTCATCATTAGCCGTTTGTCTGCTGTCTGTTAGCCGTCACGTTACCTCAGTTCATTGTCTGACTGTAAAAATAAATAAATTCGGGAGTGCCAATGCTGCCAAGATGGCGACGGTCAGCTATGCCCACTTTAGGCTTCAAAACAAGTCTTCAGAAACCTACGGGTGACGTCACGGACACTACGTCCATATTTTTTTTACAGTGTATGGTTTTGACAGATACTTTCTTTAAATGCTTTTAAACATATATTTAAATCAGAGAACTGTTAATAACAACATTATTATTATTAACAATAATAATAATAATAACTTAAAAAGTGCAGGGAGCACCCCAGCAGCATTCTGTAAACATTTTGTAAAATTTAAAGATTCTATTTTAATGGTTAAATTAAATTTTAGTAATCAAAAAGCATTTCTAATTAAAAAGAATTTGGAAAAAAAAAATCCAGGTCCAGGCACTCAGTAGGTGTAACACGGAGTCAGAGACATTCGAATCCATCTGCAAGGCTTTATTAAGAATCGTCAACAGGCAGGAATAATCACCAGAAAACAGGAACAACGTAGGAAATCCGGGACACAGTTCAATAGACAGGCAATGGTCGCAATGGCAGGTAGCAAGAATCGTCAACGGGGTACACAGTCCAGAGTCATACACAGAAAATCCAACACGGAGATAAACGCTCAGAATTACGACCATAGGGAACGATAAGACTTCGCAATGAACAAGAGAAAGTCCGCGCCTATAAAGGCAATAACTAATGGGATGATGAGCCACAGCTGGGACGGAAAAGTACTGGGTCCGTGTGAGAAAAGAGTCCGGGCGGAACTAATATTCGGGTGATGGTTCCCGCTGTGTTCGGTCGGAAAGGGCCACAGAGGCGCTATTAGTGACAGTAGGATGCAAAAGTGGAAAAGCCTTTATTATTTAAAAGGGCTAAAGCATTAAAACACCAACGCACATACTTATAGTTGCATTGATTTCAGGTGTGCCACTCTGGCACTTGCAACACAATTTCTTTGCCACTAGAGGCAATAGTTCAGGTCATGTCTAATACCAGAGGTTAAACCAAACAAGACCAAATGAGACATCTCCAAGTGGAAGAACAGGAGTGACACTACTGCAAACATCCAGTGTACTCCACACAATATGCACCAAAAGTCAATAAACCAGTTACACATCATAATTCTTAATTCATAGTCAAGATGATTCTAAAACAACATGAATAGTGTACAAAAATGGCAATTGGGTCTATTACATTCAAAAGCTAGTAATCATTTACTAACAGCAATATACTGTCCCTATAAAGACACAACAATAATAAAAAGGGTGAAAGGTCAAAATCTTCATTGAGACCTGGATGACTAGTAGCCCTCAAGGAATAGATACAGTATGTCTCCCTCTGTTTAAGGCATTTGATTATATCCCCGCCCCTGGCATCAAGGCGAATAGCCTCAATGCCCACTACTTGTAAGGTCAAATCCCTCCCATGTTTTGCGTCTATATAATGTTTGGCCATTGGATAATTCATATTTCCAGTCCGGATGGCATCCCTATGCTCAGCTACCCTGTTTTTTCCAAATTCTTTTTCATGAACATTTAACCCTTCTATGAGCACCAGAGGATACAAGGGATACCAGCAGCGCTCCAGTTCCCTTTTGTCTAGAATTTCTAATTAATTGAAATCATCAAAACTTATTCAATTTATTTACAGTTTAACAAAAATTACATTTTTGGGGCCCTATGAAAAACCGAACTTTTATTTTGACGGGTTGCCGTGGAGATCTTTGAGTTTCTGTATGTTTATGATATGACGATAGCTTTTCTCAGTTGAAGCGTTAAAAAGCTCATGAAGTGACTCAAAGCAGATCTGGAGATGATGTTAATGCAATGATGCAGTGCCGGCCCGAGCCTTTTGGGGGCCCTAAGCAGAATTTGGTTTGGGGGCCCCCTCCCACCACGCGGAGTCACCTGTGCTTGACGATTATTGACACAATGTCACTCTATAATGTTACATTATAAATTAATACAATGAGGTTATGTATTAATACAAAATAAATACTTAATAAAAAATAGATACTTAAAAATGTTTTAACTTTTTCTTTACTCTTTTACTAACTCTTTGAAACTTCTGAAAACAAATTGTCACAAAACATATAAAAAAAAACTTATTTGAAAAATATCCTCCAACGTTTTTGCAGTTTGAATGATGTCTTGTATGAACATGACGGAGTATGTTTTTATGTTTCCACTGTTCGATCGCGCCCGCGCCTCACACACACACACACACACACACACACACACACACACACACACACAACATATTCAAGCATTGCAATCTTGACATCGCAGACTGTTCGTTAAAGCCGTAATAAAATATAGTAATAAAATAGTCAACCTAACATATAAAAATTGCACTGCTCTGTTTAAATAAGCCAACAATTCGTATTCAGCGCTGCGTAGCCTTAGCAACGCTCAACTGTGATATTTGCAAGCACATTTTTGCGCATGTGAAGAGAATGATTTTTTTTCCCCTCGATATTGGATTTCAAGCACATTTTTGCGCATGTGAAGAGAATGATTTTTTTTCCCCTCGATATTGGAACGTGGGTGAAGTACAAAGAAGCCTATAATAAAGAATAGTTTACCATCCAAATCCATCGCGAATGTTAAAACATTTTGATTCTAATGAGAGAGATACGTGAGCCCAGCACTTTCGCTTTAAATTATTTCGTTTTGGCTTGTTTTTAGTTGTTTTTTTATTCTTGTTCTGTTCTGAATATCATTAAATTTAAAGGATAAATCATTGATCAAATCAAATTTTTGCGACATGGCTTAACATTACCGTGACT
Organism: Rutilus rutilus; assembly: GCA_021464565.1. Lineage (NCBI taxonomy): Eukaryota > Metazoa > Chordata > Actinopteri > Cypriniformes > Leuciscidae > Rutilus > Rutilus rutilus. Next base: position 64,113,570 of record JAJAQA010000001.1, on the reverse strand, counting down.
TTGCGCACGAATTGTCTATGCACGCGAGGTTATGCGCATCACTCAAACACTGGCAGACACCGCAGCAGTTGTAGGCAGGTATATTGATCATGAAATCAGAATTTTCTTGTCTTGAATTATTAATCCATTCATTCATTTATGTCACTTGTTTAATTTAATTAATATGTAAAAAAAATAAAAATAATAATAATCGCTTGGGGGCCCCCTGGTGGCGACGGGGCCCCAAGCAGCCGCTTAGTTCGCTTATGCCTCGGGCCGGCCCTGCAATGATGTCCTCATATAATGATGCGGCTGAGGTTGAAAACAGCGCAAGCGTCACACGTGCTCCATTGTGTGTGTGTGTGTGTGTGTGTGTGTGTGTGTGTGTGTGTGTGTGTGTGGTAAATGAAATCACGCGTCTGCGCCATTCAGTTAAAGACACGCAGGATTCATATTTAAATTGTCTTTTTGTGGTTTGAAATTCAATTTGATTTGTACTGACCTGCTTTTTATTAATTCATCAAAAAGTTGACAAATTCCGTGTAGAGGTCTTCACAGTGAACCCGAGACCCGTCGACCCGGGACCCGACCTGGGACCCGTACGGGTTCGGGTCTATATTTTAATTGATCGGGTCCGAATCTATTACTTTGGGTCCCGGGTCTGTTTAACATTGTGTTAAATTCTAGAATTTCATGAATTAACTAAGAATTAACTTATTAATTAATAAATTAAGAATTAATTAAGTCATTAATTAATGACTAAGAATTAACGCAACTACCCATGCGATCGGAGTCATCAGATCAGACTCGGAGAAAACCCGGCCGTGATTAGACACTGCTTGTGTTTTTTTTTGTAAATTGCAACTTGTAAAATTAGGACACTCAAAATAAATTGCGTTAAAAAGCATATTTTAGGTTGATCCAGCTAGCACGCATGTGCAGTCTCAAACGCGTGTCATGTTTCTATGGCAACCAGTTACCAGAGCTTCAGTGAGGGACCGCCAAACCGCGCTTTAGATTTTACAATATAAATTAACCGTCTTGTTTAATCTTAAAGTTTTAGTGGTCAGATTCAGACTCGATGCAGAGCAGAGAGCACGGAGATGATAGCAAATAAATAACGTCAGCGGCCATGGCACTGAACGAGCAATCGTTATTATAGTTCAAAAGGGCAAACAGTCAAAGTTATTATGCGAGTTAACTCGAGTCAGAATGTAAGTTAAGTTACATGTGCAAAGTTGCATTTGTCATCCGTCACCGTGACATTAAGTGGACTTTTGAAGCTGAAATAATGAGTGGATTAAGCTTGGACTTGGAATAACGAGAGGAATAACATGGATAACTTTCTTGTCGGAGGATTGTAATGCATGATCACAGCCAGTCAGGTAACGTTACAAGGAAGGGAGAGGAGACTACTACGCTACTACGGCTCCTTAAATTAGGTAAGACAAAAAGTTGTATTTTTCGCATCAGGTTTATTGACTTGTAATAGCAGTTTAAGGTGGAATATGTGACAATCGGGTCCAGTCGGGTCTGTGTCTTCCCGGCGGTTTCGGGTCCAGCTTTCAAATAATAGATGGGTCCAGGTCGGGTCCGGTTAGGCATTTCTCGGATCTGCACGGGTCCGGGTCCGGGTCCAGCTTTTGAAATAATAGACGGGTCCGGGTCGGTTCGTTGTAGCACATTACGGGTCTCTTTCGGGTTCGGGCACCGGACCCGTGAAGACCTCTAATTCCATGATATTCCGCTTTATACAGTAAATTCCGTTTTTATGACTGGATTCCGCGATTCTGTCCGTCCGATTATATTGAGGTGTTTTGCATCTTCAGTGTAGTGATTTATTGCAACTTCAGCAAAGTCTGCTGCTATCTTAACTTTGAGAGACAACTGATAAGTGATCAGTGAAGCAGCTCCAGTCAGCAAGTGCTTGCGAGAGGTGTGAGAGTGCAAAACTTTCAGTGCCTTCAGCTTTCTGCGTTGATTGGCCGGACTCGTGACTCCCAACAAATCAGATGGGAGGGGACATTGGTCTAGTCTACAGAGTGGTGAGTTCTGACAGAGGTGGCTGCGTCAGAGCCAAATATAGCACATTTCAAAATTAAATTATTTTATTGGCAAATCGGTTTTGAAAATGGCCGTTACGATAACCATAAAAATGCTTAATATCGGCGCCGATAATCGGTCGACCCCTAATGTCTATACAAACATTCGCTTGTGCGGAGCTGCAGGTCTTACTCGCATCCGTTTATCTTACATACATGCGCGTAATTTGCACGGGGGTTACGGGGGTCATGACCCCCTCAAAAATCAGATCCAGCTAATATAACCCCCCCAATATCATCACATCATTCAGATTAAAATAAATATGTAATATTCCGAATGAATACTTTTGTTCGTTTTCTTTATTAATTTCATTTGCCAGCAAGAAAGATAGTATCATATTTTAAATAATCTGTAATGTTCCCCCTGCCCACCGCACCGACTACTTGGTATTACCCAACCCGCTTTCTCTACCAAGTTTGTTAACTATTTCGCGCAGTCGCTGGGATGAATGGTTGGAGAAAGCTGACGGTACATGCTAACGGATGGAAAGATGAAAAGGACACTGAAAGGCAGCCAGACAACGATTTTTCATTGTTGGTCGACACCAGCCAAAAAGAGGAAAAATCCTGACCAAACGGAGGTACCCCTATTGCTAAGTTCGCTGTTAAGTTAGCTCAGCGTTTTTCAAAGTGTGGGGCACGGGCGCGGGCGCGGCCCACTGGTGGGGAATAGAGACATGACAAGTGGGGCGCAACAAACAGGTTTTGTGCCCATTTTTTTATTCCTTTATTTATTGACCATACACTCAAAACAAAACAAAGACACATTTAAATGTAAGCCTTACTTAACCTTTTCACACGTAAGTTTAAAAGTTTTTCAAGGCAACCGTTATTTGTTATCCGTAGTATCACTTTATGGTTCCCATGGAGACGCGTCAGTCATTCATTGCTTGTCACACCTATGGTCACACCGCAGCCACAATAGCGCTGAATGACTGATGATCTGCTTTTATTTCCTTTTTTATTCAAAATTTCACAAATTTGTTAGCTATAGCAGGATATATCTGATATTCCGATTGTCAAATATGTGCAAGAGGATGGGTTTTGTTGTTCAAACACCTTTATAACGATCGCGTTAGTTGAGCTGTATGGGCCACGTATCTTATTAAAATACCTAAAAAAATACGTACATTATTAGGAATTTGAGATTTTTTTTCTTTTCTTTTTTTTTTTTTTGCATGAGTTTGCAAAGTGACAAAAGGAATCGAAACACAACTAACGTTAGTCCACACTTGTATTTTCTCAGTTTCTGAATTTGATGTTATCAGAGGCTAAATGCAAACACATTTTTTTAATCTACTTTTGAGTCTTATTTCATGCAAAGTGATAATATAATTGCACTTTCATTTTCTCTATTGGAAAGTTTTTAATGCTGTTATTTGATGTTAAGTTTTTAAAATGTGATGTTAATAAAAAACATTTTAACAGTTAAACTTAAAGCCTAGTTTATTAACATTTTGTTGGGGTGATTGGGGACAGGTGGGGCTCGGAACCCTTTCCTACCTTCGAAGTGGGGAATGGCAGAAAAAGTTTGAGAAACACTGGGTTAGCTGATGATTTGTTTTGTTGACTGGAGTTGGCTGGCTAGATGTTCGTAAATTAGCATGTTACCTTTTACACAAGAAAATTATTCAATAAATAAATAAACTAATAAATATGCCGCGAGTTTAACCCCCCCAATGGAAGACCCAAAGTTACGCCCTTGCTTACATATAAATAACTCAGTGACTAATCGTAATCAGCAGCAACAGCAATATAAACAAGATGAATAAACAGTTGCTTTTAGTCATTAACCCCCTGAGGTCGGCGGTATCGCCGGCGATACCAGCTCGCTTTTTTTTTAGCAGTGTAAAAGAAACTCATGAATACTCTGTTGACTTAGATTTTTCATTGGAGTTTCATACATCAATAGATTCTGTTAAATGTGTATTATTTTTGTGTATACTCACAATAAAAACAAAGTGTTGTGCTTTTTGCCAAATAAAGAAAAATAAAAACGAAGCGAGTTCTGCCTCCTCTCTTTCAGTGTAGTCCATTCTGAAACGCGTCCGAAAATTAACCATAACTCAGCGAATACTCAGTCAAACAGGCATACAGGCATACAGACATGAAGCTTGAATTCTCTCCTTTTAAATGAAGTAATTTTTATAAAAAACAAATATTCACAGTTTATGTAATATGTATGCAAAGAGAGAGATGTCAGTCGTTCTCATCTCAGCTAATTACGTTATAATGTGCTCCGCCCACGGAGAGCGCGCGCTATTCAAACGCAAATGTGAGGCGATCCAAACAAACCTGTGAAACGCCCACATCAGCTGGATAACACACACTGCGAGTTCACTTTCAGACGTATGTACTTTACGATGCTGTGAGGAATAATACTATCTTGATAATAATCCTGCAAAAATGTACCTCAGAAGTTCTGGAAGTATCATTTCGAGGAGCAAACGGATCCCGCTGAGGAATAGGTCAGTTCTGTTTGCTTTGTTCTAATCGGAATGAATGAACGCACAGATGCGCGCTGTTGTGGAGCTACTACAGCTGGCAAAAATACTGTTTTAATATGAATCGCGAATACAAAGAAAGATTACACTGGAAATACTGTTACAATTTTAAATGTTGTTGTAATTGTATAACCTTAATATATATATATATATATATATATATATATATATATATATATATATATATATATATATATATATACACGTATATATAGGCCTATATAAGGATAGATGTAAACAAAATCTTAAAAGGTCATTATAAGCCTTCTCTTTAAATAATTTTATTATGCTTTATTAGTGACACATTTGGGAAGAGAATATATTCCAAATCTGACAGTATGAGAACAATTAACTGCACAATTACTAGAAATGTTTACCTTGGATATTGTACAATTTGCAAGCAAAATTTGTGGAAAAAACAACAAACCAGTTATATATTGTCCTTGCATTCTTGTGGCTCAGTCACACACCTGAATGAAAGGCTCATTACGTATGCAGCCTCATTATGCGGGCTCCATTGACTCTGCAGGTGTGAATCACGCCCACCCGCATATGGCCTTTCCAAACAAAAAGTGTTTTACAAGATTTAAATCAATGTATTGTGTTATGTGAATGATTAGGCAGGATGATTTTCACATAATTCTGAAGAAAAAACAGTAGGCAATGACATCCATTAGTCAAAAGTCTTATTTACATATATTTAGAATGTGTTTTATGGCCTTATTTCAGAAACTTTAGTTTTTTGTTTTTAAAAAAACCATGCATAAACATTATTCTCTCAAAAATACAAACATGTACATGCAAGTTGTTCACATATTATGGTAGCCCTGTTTGTGCTAAATAGAGTGAATTTACACCTTTGCCATTAATATGTTTATAAGCAACTGAAAAAAGCACAAATGTCAGGGCATGTCAGAACATCTCAAGGACCCCAAAAACCTCTCAGACCCCAGAGGGTTAACGCACAACTCTGGCAGGAATTACAAAAAACAACACACGAACCATCTCTATATGATAGCGCGAAAACTAAACTAAAACGTTCTGTGCACAGTCACCCGACCAATGCTGCTGTTTGATTGGCTGTCCGTTCGTGTGATTGGAGCATGATCACTACATCAGCTTGTCCTGTATATTTGTTGGATGTATAATACTGGTGTCCAGCAGATGGCGCTGCTGACCTCTTCTAAAGTCATACTTGCACACAGCGAAATCTTCTAGACAACCCCCGCAGGCCTTCTACAGCCACAATCCATTCCTCAACAACCTTGGTCTCACATTGCTATTGATTTTGTCACTGATTTCCTGACCTCCCAGGGTAACACCAATATACTACAGTCATTGAATGTTTTCTAAGGCATGTCGATTAACACCTCTACCTAAGCTCCCAACAGCTTTCGAAACAGTAGAACATTTCATCCACTACATGTTTCGCTATCATGTACTACCTGAAGATATTGTCTCAGACCGGGGTTCCCAGTTCACATCTCGGGTCTGGACGGCCTTCCATCAATTCATTTTAATTATAAGCCTCACCTCTGGATATCACTCACAATCGAAAGGTCAAAGCGAAAGCCTAAACCCAGAACTCACAAGGTTTCTTAGAATGTACTGTCAGCAGAATTGGTCGGACTGGAGCAGCTTCTTACAGGCTTCCCACACCTTGGTTAACTTCAAATTCAAGAACCTTTCAAGGACTTTCCAGGTCCAATACCCTCAAATTCAAGGACTTAATGTGGGGATATATATGTGGTGTTCATGTCTTTCTTTCTTCAGTGGAAAAGAAATTCAGTTTTTTGAGGAAAACAAAACATTTCTGTTTTTCTACACAGAATGGAAACGGCATTGATTTGAACTTTAACATTCTGGTTGCCATTGAAGTCCATTGTGTGGAGAAAAATCCTGTAATGTTTTCCTCAAAAAACGTAATTTCTTTTCCACTGAAGAAAGAAAGACATGGACATCTTGGATGGCACTGGGGTGAGGAAATTATCAGGAAATTTTCATTTTGAGGTGAATTAATCCTTTAACGTAACGCGTAAATGCGTGTAACTAACGTAAATCTAGCAAGCTAGTGCGCATAGGCCACCAAGTGTTGGCGAAATAACATTTTCATCCGACCGGAGGGAATAATATGGAATTGTTTCCCAGAAAATTTTTTGCACAAAATAAATTCAAGCACTTTCAAGGACCTGTATCTGTGTGTGTTTATTTTCCAAAACTTTCCAAGGCCTTGAAAAAAAATATTCAGATTCACAAACTTTCAAGAATTTCAAGGACCCGTGGGAACCCTGTTCTTATGCTGGGCTGAATATGCTCAAAATTCCCTTCAGAAACCCTCCACTGGCATTACCCCTTTCCAATGTGTACTGGGACGTCAACCACCTCTATTTCCCTGGTCAAGGGAACCCTCTGAGGTACTGGCCATTAATGACTGGCTCAGACGTTGCAAAACAGTGTGGAACCAAACACACGTCCAGCTTCAACGTGCAGCAAAAAGATAGAAGAAACAAGCCTATCATCACCGTCGTTCCAACTTCAATTATGCACTAGGACAGTGGGTCTGGCTTTCTACTCCGGATCGTTATGTACGCCTGCTCTGCAAGAAGCTCAGCTCCAGGTATGTGAGTCCTTTCAAAATCTTAAGACAAATAACTCCCATATCATACTGTCTCCAACTGATTAATAATTACTGCATTTCTCGAGGTTCATGAGTTTGTCACGTTTTTTAAAATAATCTTGATTTCTCACTTTTTTGGGCGAGAGGGAGTGAACGGCAGCACTAATCGAGTCTCATGAATGCAGTCATACTTTTGTTAAGTAACAAATAAAATTTTGGTTTGTTTTTCACCAAATACTGTTATATACCCTCCAGAACACTTGGAATATATGACACATGTCGCATGGGACCATTCTGTGATACTTTTACATCTTTTTTCAGCTTAATGCTGTTCGCTATTCACTCCATTATGTGAATGGGTGCGAGCGGGATTTTTTTATTTTATTCTCCTATGGTCCAAAAAAAGAAGGGCATACTGCATTAGAACAACAGCAGGGTGAGTAAATGATGACTTAAGTTTTTGGGTGAAATATCCTTTTAAGTCAGTTGCATAAAATATTAGAATATAGCACATTAACAAATACACACACATATACATATATACATATATATGTATGTATATATATGACAGCTTACTGTTATTTTGCACAGACCAGTTGAAATCCCCTTAAATACCTCAATTTGTTGAGTTGACAGTTTGGACTCTTAAGTCCAATAGAGAGCAGCTTCACTCCTGAATCATGCAGGCCATTGTTACTCAGGTCCAGCTCTCTCAGGGAGGAGTTTGATGATTGTAGAACTGAAGCCACAACTTCACAGTGCTGATCACTGAGATTACACTCTGTTAATCTGAAAAAAGAGAGGACTCTGGTTAAAAGACATGTTGGTGTTCCCACCAGATCGCACAACTTCCTTGGTTAACCAACTTCAACATAAAAGATCATGCACAGTAAATTCCCCGGTGTTAAATTAACACCGCTCGGTGTTCATATGGGAACCACCAGCAGGGTGTTAAAAGTAACACTGAAGCAGTGTTAGAGTTAATGAGATAATTAAGTAATTAATTAACAATCGGATGATTGTTCGATTATTGAAGACACTTGATGATAACAAGCAGAATCACTGAAGAAAAGAGAAACAAAAGAACTACAACTGAGTTCCAGACACAGCCTTAGATGAAATCAACTGAAAAGACATGAAATCTCTCTAATTACAAACCAGTTTGACCTTATTTCTGTCATTCATCTACAGAATATATTTTTGAGAATTAACAGAGTTTTAGATGTTGATGTTTTATTCAAAATGTTTGGTCACCATTATGGTGATCAGTGTTTCCATTAGTTGGGCAGTTATACTAGTTATATAATCTTTATATTTGTTTATGTTAGTTGTTGACTTTGTAATAGTGTTTGCCAAAACACAAAATTTATTACAAAGGAAACCATAAACAAAGATTATCAGGTGATATTTATTTCATCATCGTTAAGAAAAAAGTTTGACAAATGTCATCACTGACCAATACGCTGATTTCACGCAGCCGCCATTTTGAAATCGAAAGTGAGGCTCCGGTGGGAAGAACCCCGGAAGTACAGATAAACAACAATGCCTTGGACTACCAACCTGAAGCTGCTGCCGCGATTTACACTATTGGAAGTTAATATCCAATATAGGATATGTATATAGTTCATTCCTGCTTCATTTTTTACTCTCTGAATTATATGTAAAAAAAATATTTTATTTATAAATTAATTTCACTGTATATAGTCTAAAGTATGAAAGAAATGTATGTACAGTTTTAGAATTGACACAACATCATTAAACACAACAATACGCCATCGCATTCACGACTCTCCTATGATTAAAGGCGACACTTCCGGTTTTCTTCCCACCGGAGCCTCGCTTTCGATTTCAAAATAACGGCTGCGTGAAATCAGCGTATAGAGGTTACTGGTTATTAATAGATTTTTACCATCAATACTTTGTTTTCCAAAGATCAACTTTTCTGAATTTTAATTTTTAAATACATTTCGAGAAAAGAAAATGCAGAGACACACACACAATAACATCAAGAATCAGCTTATGAATCTCAACAATGGTGACATGCTTCATGCTGTAATGCATGCTGGGAGATATTAGTTTTATAATATGGTGGCTATATGCATTGCTGCATAAAGCATGTCACCATTGTTGAGATTCATATGCTAATTCTTGATGTCTGTGTGTGTCTACAATAATATTCCCTACAATTGTATTTTAAAAATCACATTTCAGAGTGTCTGATTGGTAGCAAGAAATTATAGTTGATGAAAATAATTATTCAATAACAAATAAATGTTATTGGTCAGTGATGAGATTAGTGAATCATTCTACTTCATGATGGTTCAGATTATATTATCTGGTCATCTTTGTTTCTGACTTCCTATGTAACAAATTATGTGTTTTGTTAAACACTGTTACAAAGACCACAAACTTGCATAAAAAAGCCAAGACAAACTGACCAACTAAATGAAACACTAATCACCATAATGGTGACTTTACTAAACCTATTATTTGCTTGAGCACCTGCCCCTTTACCCCTTGGTGCCCAAAGTGCCCTTTTTTGTAATTAAAGGCCCTTTTGTGGATGCCTGCCCAATCTAACTATTAGTAAAATTAATGAATAATAATTTAGCCGTAAATAAAATGACCCACGTGATGACCTTTCACCTGACGAACTCATCCGGGACGATTCCTCACGCTGCACGCGCATTTTTTAATTTTGCACTACCAGAGCAAATCTTCAACTCTGCGGCTGCTGGTAAGTGGTGTTTCATTCTCAGCGAAGTGCTTTTGATGTTTGTTTACTTACTATTATTATTTTACAAGGACGATGTGAAGAGAGCATGCAGAGATGTTGTTTATTTTGCTGTCACTGTGTGTAGGCTGTAGAAGTAATGTTAGCTTGCTGTTTGAGGGAAAAAAGTTTCACGGGCGTCGAGGGGTCTGGTCTTTTTATGTTATTTGACTAAAAACTATTCATTTTACTTTAAACTATTATTATTACAGTATTTATTTAAAAAACGTAGAGTGCCTTAAAAATGATCACCACAACACTGGTAAGGCTTACCAGTATCTTATGTTTTGAGTGCAGCAGCCTCTGTGAACATCTCCCCTAGTACTATTATATACTATTATTAGGGCAGAATCTGCAGCTTTACAGCAGGTCAGTAAGCTAGTTAGCCAGTTCCAAACACTGTCAGCAATCTTTACATCTTGTCATGGTCACATAAAAATTGTTTAATCAGCTAATATATCTCCTATATGTTTGTTTTAATGTCTACAGTCTCAGATCAACTCCAGCAGTATCAGCAGCAGCAGCAGCAGTAACAACAACAGCAGCAAACTCACTTAAGGCCTTTAGTAAGAATTTACCAGAACAGGTATCACATTAATGTTAAAAATCTTGTAAAGTATTAATTGCTGTATTTTTTTTTTTTTTTCTGTTTGCTATGTTTTTTTTTTCAATGTATAAATGTAACTCTTGTATTTTTGTAAATCAGTTTTTGCCATGAAAATAGCCACAGATGCTGACATGGCATTAAATAAAACTATACTGTATGAAACATGGGCCACGTTGATTTTGTCCTACACAGTTTACTATAACAGCTGTTCTTTATTATTCTGTATAACAGAAGAAAAAGCCATCAGGTTGGGACAACTAAAGATACTTCAGTTTCTAATCCAGGATTTATTAATAGGTGCACATAAATATATTTTTTTAACTTTTAAACTTAAAATTTGTCTTTTCTGTTCTGTTTCTTTTTCAAAACTGTATCAATGCATTTGCTGCCGTATCGATACAGAATCATCTGTATTGATATATTACTGTATTGATATTTTGATCACATCCCTATTTAAAGCCTTGTTCCATGTGCCCCCTTTTTTACTTTGAGCACCTGCCCCTCCAGAGGTCTCTGCACGGCCCTGCACAGTGTGAAACGATACAGTGTTAGAATGTTATGGCTAGATGCTTAGCGACGGACAGCCAATCAAGTCCCTCATGTTCACATGTGTTGGACAAGTCACAGAAATTGTATAAACAGTTGTTTCAGCGTTTGATGGGAAACATTTAAAATGGCAAATGGAAAACTCGCCAATTGGAGTGAAGAAGAGACCTTTTCATTCTTACCTTTACAGTCCAAAAAGACCATATAAAAAAACTTGATAGCATTCAGCAATATATAATACAGCCACAACCCATTCCTCAACAAACTTGATTACACATTGCTATTGATTTTGTCACTGATCTCCTGGCCTCCCAGGGTAACACTAATATACTACAGTCATTTTTTTTTTTCTAAGCTCCCAACAGCTTTCGAAACAGTAGAACATTTCATCCACTACATGTTTCGCTATCATGTACTACCTGAAGATATTGTCTCAGACCGGGGTTCCCAGTTCACATCTCGGGTCTGAACGGCCTTCCATCAATTCATTTTAATTATAAGCCTCACCTCAAGATATCACTCACAATCGAACTGTCAAAGTGAAAGCCTAAACCCAGAACTCACAAGGTTTCTTAGAATGTACTGTCAGCAGAATCCGTCGGACTGGAGCAGCTTCTTACGCTGGGCTGAATATGCACAAAATTCCCTTCAGAAACCCTCCACTGACATTACCCCTTTCCAATGAGTCCTAGGACTTCAACCACCTCTATTTCCCTGGACAAGGGAACCCTCTGAGGTTCTGGCCATTAATGACTGGCTCCAACAAAGAAAGACAGTCTGGAACCAAACACACATCCAGCTTCAACATGCAGCAAAAAGATAGAAGAAACAAGCTTATCATCACCGTCATTCCAACCCCAATTATGTTTTTTATTTTTTAATATAATCTTGATTTCTCACTTGTCTGCTTTTTTGGGCGAGTCAGAGTGAACGGCAGCACTAATCGAGTCTCATGAATGCAGTCACACTTTTGTTAAGTAACAAATAAAATTTTGGTTTGTTTTTCACCAAATACTGTCATATACCCCCCAGAACACTTGGAATATATGACACATGTCGCATGGGACCATTGATACTCTCTTTTTTTAGCTCGATGCTGGTTGCTGTTCACTCCCATTATGTGAATGGGTGTGAGCGGGAATTATTTTTTTTTTTTAATTCTCCTTCTATGGTCATTACAGTGCATTTACCAGAAGAAAATCTGTAATTATGGGGGTAGTATGTGACTTTTTCAATTCATTTGATATTATGTTCATATTTTCACACTCACAGAGCTTTTCTGCAGTTCCTCAGAGCAGGTAACAGTCTCCTTCGACCCTCTTGTGATGATATGATCTTGTACTTTTTAAGGTCAAACTCATCCATCACCTCCTCTGACATCAGAATCATGTTTCCCAAAGTTGAACATTGTGCAAGAGTAAGACATTTGTTTTTTGTTCCAGATTTTAAAAATGCCTGCATTTCTTCAACAACAGAATTATTCTTCATCTCAATCAAGCAATGTGACAGATTCATCCATCTTTCAGGGCTGACATTGTTTTTTTGACCTCGTCTGAGGTTGTGGATTATTTTCTTGATGCTCTCTGGGTTGTTCTCTGTGTGAATCAGCAGATCCTGTAAGAGTCTCTGATTGGACTCCAGCGAGATGCCATGAAGGAATCGAAGGAAAAGATCCAGGTGTCCATTTTTACTTATCAAGGCTTTATTTGTTGCTTCCTTCAGAAACACATCCAGAGAAACATTTCCAGATTGAGTTCTGGACTTTCCTGTCAGGAATATTTTCAGAACTTCACTGTTCTTGTGTAAATAACAGAAAAACACTTGCAGTGCTGCAAAAAACTCCTGAAAGCTCAGATGTACAAAGCTGTAAACCTTCCTGTGATAAATCACAGATTCCTCCCTAAAGATCTCAGTGCAAATCCCAGAATACACTGAGGCATCAGTAACGTCTATGCCGCTCTCAATCAGGTCCTCCTCATAGAACATCACATTGCCCTTCATCAGCTGATTGAAAGCCAGTTCAGCAAGTTTCACAATCACTTCTCTGTTGGACTGCAGGAGTTTCTCTGGATCTCTCTCTTCATACTTCTGGTTCCTCATACTAGTTTGAATGAGGAGGAAGTGTATGTACATTTCAGTCAGAGTTTGAGGGATTTCTGCACTGAGATCTTGTTTCAGGATGTTTTGAAGCACAGTGGCAGAGATCCAGCAGAAGACGGGTATGTGACACATGATGTGGAGGCTTCTTGCTCTTCTGATGTGTGAGATGATTCTGCTGGCTTGATCCTCATCACTGATTCTCTTCCTGAAATATTCCTCCTTCTGAGGGTCATTGAATCCCTGAATTTCTGTCACACGGTTGATGTATTTGGAGGGGATCTGATTGGCTGCTGCTGGTCTGGTGGTGATCCAGATGAGAGCAGAGGGAAGCAGATCTCCTTTCATGAGGTTTGACATCAACACACCCACTGATGAAGACTCAGTCACATCAGAAACTTTCTCAATGTCTGAAAACATCAGTGTAATTCTGCTCTCATCCAGACCATCAAAGATCAACACAACTGTACATTCATCATACATCTCTGAGTCCAGATCTTGAAGTTCAGGATGAAAGTCCAGCAGAAGTCTGTGAAGACTGTACTGATGATCTTTAATCAAGTTCAGTTCTCTAAATGGAAGAACAAACATGAAATCTACATCCTGATTGGCTTTTCCCTCGGCCCAGTCCAGAATGAACTTCTGCACAGAGACGGTTTTTCCAATTCCAGCGATGCCTTTAGTAAGAACAGTCTTGATTTTGTCTTTCTTCTCTCTTCTCTTCTCCTCATATCCTAGTTCAGGTGAAGGATCAAAGATGTCATTGCAGTTGATTGGAGTCTCTTGGAGTGTCTTGTAACTTTTCTCCATCTGTAGCACCTCATGTTCTTCATTCACCCCTTCACTCTCTCCCTCTATGATGTACAGCTGTGTGTAAATCCTGTTCAGGAGGGTCTGATTCTCTTGTAGTTTGATCCCCTCAAATAAGCTCTCATACTTGTTCTTCATGCTGGTTTTGTGCTGGTCTTTGACTCTCTGCAGATCATCATGCACTGGCTGGTGAGAGTCGAGCTGCAGGGCTGCTTCTGTGTCATGATGACTGATGTGTTTCTGACAGGAGGAGGATGTGCTGGTCTGACAGGACACATCTCTGATCTGGTCAGCTCTCCCACCACTGAAAACACATTAAGAAGAACAGAGACACAAAAACAAACAGAACATACTTTTGTGAACAAAGAAAAATATTTAAATAGGTTTAATACGGAAATCATACCACATGTAGAAATAAGTGTTTGCTCTTTTAGACAAATTTTATCTATTGTGGTGTGATATGATTACATGTAATTAATTTACATGTAAATGGAGACTGATGACAGAGACTGCAAACTCAGTTTGTTTCTGGATTTCCTAGTTGCACATTGAAATCCCAAATAACACTGATGCAACATTTAACAAAAAAATATTCCTGTGTAAATGTAGATCTAACAGGGAAATGACAGACAGAAGCATAAAAAACACTATTTAAGACACTTTAACAAAGTGAAAGGATTCCTTTCTTTGCATCTTGAATTCCACTTGTTACTTGTTATACATGTTAAAGTTCTGAACCTTTGTGCATTCTGTGTTCATGTGTCTCTCACTCTACATGATGATACTCACACAGGGTCAAAGGTCACTGCTCCATCACTGAATTTTGGGGGCTCTTGCCTCTTCATGGACACACAGTTGGATCCTGGAGAAGCTGCTCTCTTTCTCTTCCTGTTGTTGATACTGAGAAAAAAAAACAGAAATATTTTTCTTTGCAGATTTTTTGGCCAACAATACTGTAATTTATAGAGCAGTATTATAGAGCAGTATAGACCATTTGCTTTTCAGTTAGTTTGTACGAGTCGTTGTTGGTAGTGTAGTTTACCTGGGGTTTTCGTATGTTCCTGGTTTCCCTTCTGTGTTTGGATTATTAGTTTATGCAGTTGGATTATTTGCCTTGATCTCGGGTCTGGATTGTTTATGTTTTGCCTTTTGTTATTAAATCTGTTTAAGCATTTGGATTGGCCCTGGCCTTATCCTTGCACACCCGTTACAGTGGGTAAGTTTCATGAAGAAAGCAACATTCTGAGCAAAAACCTGAGAAAGTGACTAGCAGCCTTGTCACCTGACCTGAATACTGTGCGCTGATTGGCTAAAATGGACTTATCGGGTTGTGTTCACAAACAACAAGGGTGCTTGTCAGTTTCTGCTGTAAAACATGAACCCGGATGCCTTGACAATGGACAATACCGGCTTTTGTGACAAAATGTGTTTAGGGCTCAGAATGTGCTATATGTGGAGAATAACACACAGCAGTCAGTTCATGCCATTTATCAGTTTTTACAAATAAACTCTTAATTTATTAACAGTGAATTAGTCAATTAATTCCTATAAGTTGACTTTCAATGTCGATGCCTTTTGTCAGTTATAGTTTTTTATTTATTTATGTCTACTTTTTAAAACATATTTAAACATATTTAATATTTTGAGGAGCTACTTTAGAATATTTTAACTGGAACGGACAACTAGTCGAAAATTTTTCATTTTATTTACATTTAATGCAAGTTCAGTGTAAAACTTTATTTTTACTTCTGTTGTTGCTTGCTTTCACTTCAGCAATAAAACCCTATGTGTCTTTTATCAAAAGAGGCCAGTAGTCCAAAGCATTCATGAAATTAAAACCCTTCAAGTTTTTAAAGGACAAGTTCGGTATTTTACACTTAAAGCCCTGTTTTCAGATCGTTTCTGATGAAATAGAACGGTTAAGATTGAAATTTGGACACATGCTGCTGGCCCGAGAATTTTAGGTTTCTGTGGTAGCACCCCCCCACCTCCACAATGGTTGCATAGGTGCACTGTAACAATCCTTCCAAAAATGCATTAAACTTTCGTTTACAAAGACGTGAAACTCACCGAGTGGTCAGGGGTGTTCACTGATATGCTCACACAAAAATCGCTGCAAAAGATGCTTTCCAACAGGTTTTATCGTAGTTTTTGTCCAACTCCATTGACTTGTATTGGATGTGCTGTGAGGTACGGTATTACTCCGCCGCCGGAAACAGAAATGGGGTTGTTTGTATTCTTTCTGTAGTCTTATGCAGTCGCGGTATCGTAGGCTACGCTATCCAAACATTTTTAAGATCTTCTGCTTCTTCTGTGTATTCAAAGAAATGCCAGTGGTTTGCTTGCAATTGGCAAATGTGCATTATCGCCACCAACTGGGCTGGAGTGTCTATTATTCAAGCTCTCAACGGAAGAATGTACGGGTGTGTGAGGGGTTTGGAAAAATAGGTCCACAGGTTTACAACGAATGGTAAAACACCTGTTGGAAAGCATCTTTTGCAGCGATTTTTGTGTGAGCATATCAGTGAACACCCCTGACCACTCGGTGAGTTTCACGTCTTTGTAAACGAAAGTTTAATGCGTTTTACGAAGGATTGTTACAGTGCACCTATGCAACCATTGTGGAGGTGGGGGGGTGCTACCACAGAAACCGAAAATTCTCGGGCCAGCAGCATGTGTCCAAATTTCAATCTTAACCGTTCTATTTCATCAGAAACGATCTGAAAACAGGGCTTTAAGTGTAAAATACCGAACTTGTCCTTTAAGTCACCAAATGGAGTTTGAATGTCACCTAGCGGCCATATTGGCTACTGCGCCTAAAACTCCCAGAGCATATTGATAGTTTGAGACAAATTTGAACGTCAACTTGTTTGGATTTGCCACTTTGACTTGCAGTTTTAGGGTGCCCAGGCACAGGTTTTAAATTTATAAAAAAATAAAATAAATGTAAAGCAGCACATTAAGTTCAGCAACCATTTAAGTTTGGATATGTAATTTTCCAGTCTATTTTTAAGAATAGGATCGCCAGGTAAGACGCTAATGAGACTAACTAGTTATCTGGATATCTATATTCAATTTAGATACATATTTTATATAGCCTTTTTACCCTTTATTTTAACAACTATTTGTGCGGCCATACACACACTTGTGTTTGTGTGTTATTGCCAGTGTTGTAGTTTTTAGGGGCGATGAATATAATATGATATAATATAATATAATATAATATAATATAATATAATATATCTTGTCTAGAGCGCCAGCAGAATATGGACCGGCCCTGAAATTCATGTTACTCACGCAGGGTCAGAGGTCACAGCAGGTCCATCACTGAGATCAGGAGGAATACCCATGGATCTGTTACTCTTCATGGACACACAACTGAATCCTGGAGATTGTCCATCACTGAGATTAGGCGGAATACCCATGGATCTGTTACTCTTCATGGACACACAGCTGAATCCTGGAGATTGTCCATCACTGAGATTAGGCGGAATACCCATGGATCTGTTACTCTTCATGGACACACAGCTGAATCCTGGAGATGGTCCATCACTGAGATCAGGAGGAATACCCATGGATCTGTTACTCTTCATGGACACACAGCTGAATCCTGGAGATGGTCCATCACTGAGATCAGGAGGAATACCCATGGATCTGTTACTCTTCATGGACACACAACTGAATCCTGGAGATTGTCCATTACTGAGATCAGGAGGAATACCCATGGATCTGTTACTCTTCATGGACACACAACTGAATCCTGGAGATGGTCCATCACTGAGATCAGGAGGAATACCCATGGATCTGTTACTCTTCATAGATACACAGCTGGATACTGAAGATGGTCCATCACTGAGATCAGGAGGAATACCCATGGATCTGTTACTCTTCATAGACACACAGCTGGATACTGGAGATGCTGCTCTCTGAGTGTGAACAGACACCTCCTCCTCACACACACTCATTTTACAGGTACGGTTCTCCTGCTCTCTCTCCTCACACACACTCATTTTACAGGAAGTTTGCTCATTCTCTTCCTCCTTGATGAGAGACTTTTCAGACCTGTATGTGGACACAGAAAACATGCACAAAACACAAATTAATTTCATTAGCTTTAACGCAACATTAACAGTTTTTCTCCAGTTACTGTAAACATGGGCGCCGTATAGGGGGGAAAAGTTAGGACGATTCCAAGGGCCCCTGACTGACAGGGGCCCCAACAAATAAGTAAAAACTAATTAAAAAATATATATATATATTATACACTATACAAATCATCATCATTAAGTATATTTCAAATAATTATACAATGAATGATGTCTTTGATTTTACTTATTTTGGCAATAAAAGTTAAATATCCCCATTGATCAAAAAGTAAACTTTCATTTTGACCGACCACCCCCCTGTATCTGCATGAAATGGTTTGGTCCTGCGTGTTAGCGTGCGCGGTGTTTGTTTGTGTTTAGTTAGTTGTAGTTGCAGACAGTTACCCCCAATTTCCACCGGCTGCGTTACGGCTCCGGCACGGCGGCGGAGTCAATAGGTTTCCATTAAAGTCAATGAGTGTATTTCCACTGAATGCGGTACAGCTGCGTTCCGACTCCGGCGATCCGCAGCCCTCCGGAGCAGATACGCAGAGCTTCTATTTTTGCCGGATGCCGGAGAGCTCCACAGCAATTCAGCACTTATATCGCGCGATCATACGTGAATTTGCGAGATCTCGTGGGTCCTTGTGACTTCAGCTGTCAGTCATGACCGCAGCCGTTCCGCAACAAATACGGACCTGGTGGGTATTGACGGACGACGGAACACGGAGCTGTCACGCAGCGGAGCCGTTCCGCAGCCGTTACGCATCTGGTGGAAATTGGGGGTTAGTCGATGCGACGCGTCAGCAACACAGAGACCACAATGTTGCATAGTAAAAGAAAATCTGGTTTTCAAAAAAGGAAAGACAAAAGAAAGGGTGTCAATCTGTAACCCAGTTTTTCACCAAGAAAGGTGGGTAGCCTTTAGTCTGTGCGTGGTATTAACCTGTTGTCCATAGTGAAATAAGCTAGCTAGCTGCAGGCTAGTGTAGCCTACATTTCATCAACATTTAATCAGTGCAGGGAAACGTTTAGCAAGATTTTCATATTAAATCATTGTCCATGCCCCTGCAGACTTAACAACAGATGAATCAGCAGCACCCCAGTCTCCCCATAACTACCCTCCCTGTCCCAGTGAAGAAGGTGAGCAACACTGTGGTAATGACTTAGCATCATTCCAGGGAGTCTGTGTGGGGTTCTCTGACTGTCTCTCTTGCTCTTTTTTACCATAACAAAAAAGAAAATTTATTAATGACAGAAATCAAACACAAATTATTTTCTCACATAATGACCATTATGACATAAAACGACAACAACCTCCTGTCTGTGCTGGATGCAGTTAGAAACAATGAGTAGCTTACCTCAACCTGTGTGTGTTACAGACAATATTAAAATAATCCAGTTTGATGCGTTCATTTAGACTGAATTTTGGCCGTTAAATGACATCTATAGATACAGACTTTATTATTCCCATCATTCCAAACCTCAAAACCTATTGATTTAGTGATCACTTGATCTGTTTTGTAGCACTATAATTCCGTTTTACACATCAGCTTTATTTTGTTGTTGGCATATGTGCAGTTAAGTTAAAAAATCTGCTGTTTTCATTGTTTTGATATGATGATGTTAGTTTATTTTAATTAAAAAGTTAATATATATTTAGTTTTTTCTTCTTTTTTTTTAAATCTGTCATTAATTTTACAATAAAAATACATTGAGACTGTAAAGGATTGCCTTAAGGACATTTTTATGGTGGCTTTTAATCTTGCATCAAATAGTGAACTGCAGACTGTATGCAGACTTGCATTTACAAATCACAGCAGTAAATATTGTGCTAGTACTAGTATTGAACTACAAGAAGCAAAACAGTTGCAAGCCTTTGATTAGAGTTATGTAAAGCTTTTGATGGGACAGTTAGGTCCTAGAGATGTGGTGACAACAGCTGCGCGGAGGGGGCCCAATTAGATTTTTTTTGTCATGGGGCCCAAAATTCCTGGCGGCGCCCCTGACTGTAAATAATGTTGGTTTGCAGAGCAACATGTCGGGCACACTTTCAAACACTGCGTAAACACTGGATTCACCTTCACTTTAATGACACTGCTGAACTGCTGCAGGTGTTTTTCACAATCCGTTTAGTCGTCTAGCATTAAGCAAATATTATGTTATCTTTACGCGTTTATGTGATTATCCTGCGACTAAACTTCCTTTCCCCAGTCTGCGCCACTGAACACTTAAAGATTATAAAAATAATTAAATTGTTTAAAGTAAACCAAAGATTTCAACATTAAATTAATATTCTCCTGTTAAAGGAAAAAAGGTAAGTGCAAGTTTAACCATTTTCAGCCATTTTATGAGTGTTAACTTACAGTTGTGTGTTGTCGTGAAGTAGGTCTAGATAACGAAAGTAACTTTATCATGTGTTTGAGCTTGAGTTCGTCATGAAGTCTGTTTAGACGCAAATACTCGATCGATATTACAGGTGTGAAAAAATTAACGAACTTACTGTCACATGTGAAGCGAGTGCTGATTTTCTATTTTCCGAAATGGCGTCTTTACAGTCATCGACTGCTTTCGGTTTCACTGTGAGATGAGTAAATCCAGCAGCTCCTGCACGAATGGATTATTTTCGTTTTTTTGCGTTCCCTTGCATAATTTTTATTATATAATAATAGAAAAGTTTTAAACAACATTTGGGGATTCATTTGTTAAAAGAAATATACACAAACAAAAATGCTACAATTTAGAATTTTGGTATTTACCAAACTACTACTTTTGAACACAGCTGGTAACGCTGTTTTTGGAGTTGTTTAATCCTCCTCTGCTGAGATCTTGAGAGATTTAATGTCTTTTCTCTTCAGTTGATTTCATCTAAGGCTGTGTCTGAAGTCAGTTGTAGTTCTTGTGTTTCTGCTCTTCTCTTTTTCTGTTCTCTTCTTTCCTTCAGTGATTCTGCTTGTTAACAGGCTTATTAAGGCTGAGATGACTCCTAATATACACAATTTTTTGGCTCAGATAAGGTCCAGTTCTGGTTTATTTCTGTGCTCTTGGCTGACATGTGGCACTGCTGATCTGGCAAACAGGAGTGAGCCACCCAAGGGCTGTCATTCCACGCTGCATGTGGGCCGGATCATCATTCCTTATGTGCCAGATGTGGGCCAGATCTGGGACGTCAAAATGTTGCTATGTGGGTAAATGTGACAGAGGCTGTCGAGGAGATTAAACGTCATCACGCTGAACAGGTAAACTCAGTCCACTTTAACAGCATTTTAATGGTTATAATTGTGCTCTTACAAACTATTCTAACTCAAACATTCTGGGAAAATGTTTTTAGATAAAAACTGAAAGAGTTGTTGGAAGTTTAGTGATGCTGAAGTCACGTTGAAGTCGTGGGACTGTGGTGTAGTTAGTTTAAAGTGTACCTTTAGCTTTTTACTTCTGGCAGCTGCATTCAGTCTTCGCAATTCATCAACGTTGTGTTCATCTGTGATAATTATCATGATGGGCAATTATCTTGATTCTCACCTTCTAGCCTGCAGTGAGCAAGTTAATTTACTGCTGCCTTTTGTGCCTATTATGCCACCATACATTTAAAGAGAACATTAAAAAGAAACATACATTAAAAATAAATGCTTTAAAGACTCTCACGGTCAAGACGTGATGGCGGCATTTATCAAAATGTATAAAAAATATTACGTATACTAAGTACGTATAAACTAAGTACGTCATCTTAGAAGATGCAGGCCCTGTCTGGTCAGGACTATGAAAAATGATGGAGATGCTTTTTCTTTGCACTGCATGTCTTCTGTACGTTGGTTTCAAAAAGTGGTGCGGACATACCATACATCCTGAGCAAAAGTGTCCATCTATTTAATTTAACTGAATAAATTTTTTGATTTCTTAAGGTTGTAATGGTGACGCAGTCATTTAACTTCATCAAGACATCGAGGAGGATATGGAAGCCCATTTGTGTAAGAAAAATACCTATATTTAAAAATGTATCGACTAAAATAACTATCTTCCGGCAGACAGCCTAGTAAATCGATGCGTACAGCGTCTGCCGGAAGATAGTTACATTTGTCAAAAGTTCCATTTAATTCATAAGGTGCTAAAAATCTTGCCTCAAATAGAGTACTTTTAAACTGAACAGTTTATCAGCCTCAATAACCAACCTTAGTTGTAACTGATTAAAGTGATAGGAGTCACTGGCAGATACAGCGCTGTTAGTTCCTTCGAGATTTTCCTTTGGGGTTTTATAATGGCGTTATAATGTTTTTACACGAACATTAACGCTGTGATTTCAATTTATGAGTAAAATAAATCCTATGGTAAACAGAACTTGACGATACTTTGATGTTTTGCTGTACAAAGTACACTACACACACACTCACACCCCAGCTGTCTTTTCTAGTTACTTATTAAAAACGTATGTTTTCAAAAATGAACATACAGTTTTTTTCAATCGCTAACAAGCGCTTACCCATACTTCAGATACTTTTTCTAAACTCTTAACACAGACTCACACCTACAAAACACAATTGGCCAAATGGTTAATTGTCTTCTCAAAAACACATTTAGTTAAATATATACTAACTCTTCATTTCAAAACAGAACACATGTTTCTCTGCACACACTAACTTTACCAAAACACTGGAAATCTGACTCAAAATGAAAATTTTCTGTCAAAGAATAACACTTGTTTTCACTTCACAAGGTACATGCAGTCAATCAAAGTACACCAGGTTTCAAAATCCTGGCTATTGTTGACATTACTAAAACTGCATAGACTTTTATGTTTCAGTTTTACAGGTATTTAATTGCATGCAAAACGTGCAATCCACCGTTTTACACTAAATTCTTGGTTGGGAACTGTCCACATGTACAGTACTGTTCACATTCATAAGCATTCCAGTAAAAAGCAAATCAGTTTTTATTCCTTTACTGTTTACTACAGGAGGTACAGTAGAAACACGGTTTGATAGAACAGAAAATGTTTTACAGTATTGCTTACAGTGAACAAAATATCCATGAAACACACAAGAGGGGGGGGGAGGACAAAACCCCCCACAAAATTACTGTATCTAATCTCTGCGATCTTCAGGGTTAAGCCACATGTTTTCATCAAGATCACATCTGATATCATCCAAGGCGATGCACCTGGGATAAAACTGCTTGGTATGTCGGATCCACCCTTGGAGCCAGCATCCATGGCTTCAAGGAGGGACATCTGGTCATGTGGCTGATGGTCATACAGTAAACCTTCCACCTTCACATTACATTTTGTCCAGGTTGACGCCTTTTGGCCAGATTGAATCCTGCCTCATCTATATGTATATGAATTCATGAGGGGCCTGGCTGGCCTCCAATTCCATAACTCTCAAAACAAAGTTTATGTAAATCATGTCATTACTGTATACTATACTGTAACCTATTACTGTGTAGGTTACCTACTTGCAAAGTGCAAAGCTTATAGAACTGGACATTGAATTGAATATACAGTACACTATACCTGGACATATTGTCGTTGTAGCTCCTTGACTCATATTGTTTTTGAACTGATATCATTGCAGAAGCAGAGGTTTTTATAAACTTTCATATTGTGAAATATCAGTACAATTTGAAATAACTGATTTCTGTTTAAAAATATGTATGTCATGTAATAAATTGTGCAAAATGTAATTTATTCCTGTGATGAAAAGCTGAATTTTCAGCATCATTACTCCAGGAAGATGCATATGGACTCGAAAAGCTTGTTTCTTCATGACATTGTTCAAAAGCAACACATTTTGCTAGCAATCAAAATCACATTTTGCTAAAATCATGAAATGTACAAAAATGGTAAAAGTTAATGTAAATGGTAAATAAATAAATGCAGTCCATATACTGTAGCCAAGGTTTGGAATATTGTTTTTGCTATTGTGGGATGTTGTGTGTTAACATTTGTAAATACTACAAAAACAATCCATCATTTTGTTGGGAGGTATAGCTGTCTGTTAAGAAAATGTAAGCATTATGGAAATGTGTTCACTGACTGCATATTGTGTGAAAACGACAAGAAATGTGTGAATGGTATGGCCACAAAAGACCGATGCTGTGCTAATTGTATTTAGAGTTTTGAAAATGTGAACACTGATTGGACAAACGCTTGTTAGCGACTGAAAAAAACTGTAACTGTTTCAAAATTCACGTTTTTGCTATGGGTGTGTGTAATTTACTCTGTAGAACAACATGCCAAAGTATACTGAAGTTATGTTTACCAGAGGCTTTATTTTACACATAAATCAGAAAACCCCATTATAAAACCCCATAGGAAAATCTTGAAGGAACCAGCAGCGAATAAGACTATCAGGTTCGGTCATATCTGAACAACTCTATTCATACTCGAAGCCAGAGGGCGCTCTCGCACAGAAAGTACAAAGTAGACTCATCATCAGGTATTTTCATAAGAATATTTAGCTAATCCCAGCTATATTGCTAATCAAAATAGCTTTTATCACAGTAGAATACTATAAAATAATATATTGTTTGCCTTAATCTGTAATAAGAAGCCTCATATGAGTAACTATTATTTAGCATTTTAGTCTCCTCTAAACAAAACCACATGGCATGGTCTAAAAAAGTTTTGATTTGAAATAAAACATGATCAGAACAATTCTCGATCCGCCACTGCAAGGAGTGAAGTGTAATATTGTATTTTTCTGATGAATCAAAGGGCGACACTAACATTTACAGTATTAGAAACAGATAAAACCACACATATTTCACTTACTCACAAAAAAGACTGAAGAAAGAACATGAATGAACAGCGTTCTCCTGAAAGTCATTAGTTTAACAGGTGTCAGTACGAGAACTGATTGTTTCTGAGTGAGTCTGTGTTTGTGTCTCTGGTTCAGCACTCAGTGCTCCCACAGGGAAGAGGCGTCCACGCTTAACCCATCGCCCATCAGCGTGCCTCCCTGGTCTCCACGCAGGTACTTGCCATTCTGACCCTTGATGCCAACCCGTCCATACTCCACAAACTCAAAGAAGAAATCCTCCGGTTTGTCCCCACCTGTGCACACCAGACCACTGCCGGAGACATACCAAAACTTTTCATTTCCACCTGTGGTAGAAAAAAAGAAAATACATGCATCAGGAATTTTGCGCAGAAGTGCCCAACAGAGTCAGTGTTGCTCAGTGAAACTCTCGTCAGTCTCAGCTCACACGCTATGACTCACTTTTTATATGGTATGCGCCATCGCTGAAAAGCAATGAGAAGATTTCGTAAACAGAGCGACTGGCGTCCAGTGTATTGGAGTTCTTGTGGTGACACACAAAGCCGTTCTCCCCACGCAAGACCAGGATAGGACGATTAATCAGCTTTAGCACAAACTGCTCGTCCTCCCCTGCCGTACATATGAGAGGATTTATCTGACTCGTGTTGTATCCAGTAGTGGAAGTTTAGTAAAAGGTCAGAGAAGAATCAGTGTGCACTCACCCACAGAATCACTCACAGCTGCAAGCTGTCCATTTGTCTTTGTGCAGACATATTTTCCATTGTTTGCCCTCAAAGCGACTCGTCGGCCCAACCACTCAATGTCCAACATGGTGTTTTCTTCTCTATCAGTTACAAGAACACACATATTCAAAATCATAGCTATGCATATTATATATTATGTATGTTAAAGTGATAGTCCAGTAATTTCCGCCGCTGGTTCTGAACATGCACTTCTTAGAGTCTTTGTCAATCTCCATCTGAAATGTCTCCATGTTTGTCTCATCATCCTGATTAGCTGAGATGCTAACACCTGGAAACAAAGACATTTATCATGGCAAGCTTTCTCAGTGACTGAGACTTGGTTCCTTTACAAAATTACAAAGCAAACAAATAGTACAGCAGATTTATAGTTCTACAAATGCATCAGGTTGTCGACTGGTAAACTCCAACTGACGGCTGTTTCTGGATTATTCTGTTTTTGGCAAGTTACATGCACTTTCTGAGAATCTACTTCGAACAACTTACCATTTAAAACCAAAATTAATAAATACAAAAAAATCAAAGGCTCTTGCACTCAACAACATTTATATTTTACACAGCATTACATTTCTTTAGTTGTCACGATCGCTGGATTCTTTAATCCAAAACAGAGATCCAGAATGAATGATGAATAGAGGCTTTAATGAACACCAATACCTAGAAAAACATTACACACATACCATTAACAACACAGAACCATGATCTGAGGTAACAGAGGGCTTAAATACACTGGGAATGATCATTAGCAAAACAGGGAACAGGTGTCCAACAGAGGCAGGAAAGATGAGGTTCCGGAAGAGGACGAAGACTGGCGAAGGGAAACACCACAGTGGAGATGATGAAAGAAGGAGCCAGGAGCCCGAACGACAGAAATGAAGTCGTGAAAACTGGAGACGCTGAGGAGACAAATACTCAGGGAGATGCTGAAGGTCTAGAGGGCCAAAGTGGAGGAGCAGGCTTGTGTGACCAAGGTGGAGACTTGGGCTTGGGAGACCTGAACAGAGTTGGTAACTGAGGATGATGGTGGAACTAGAGGGAAGGAGGAGCCTGGCAGAGCCAGAGACGTGGAGATCCGGAAGTCTAAAGCAACGCCAGAGCGACGATTGACCAAGGTGGAGCCAGAGTGACAAGGAAGTCGTGGAGCCTGAGGGATGCAGACCATGGTGGAGAGCCAAGGGAGCATTGACCCAAGGTGGAGCCGATGGGTTGGGGGGGCTCTGAGACTCGAGGTGAAACTGAAGCATCCTTAGACCATGGCGGAGCTGATGATCCGAAGGTGGATCCAAGCTGCTGGTAGAACCACTGAAGGAGGAGCCGAGGGACTGAAGGGAGACAGCAGAGGCAAGGCCGAGGAACTGGATGGCTTTGGCAGAGGAGGAGGGAGGGGGACGCATGACTTGGCAGAGCCAATGCAATGAAGGTGATTCTGTGCTAGACGATGAAGAAGACTTGGTGCTGTAGGATGAAGGAGACTTTGTGCTGTGCAAAACCAGCAGTGATGAAGAAGACTTGACGCTAAACTGAACCAGTGGTGACGAAGAGGACTTTGGACTGGGCTCATCCAGTGGCGACAAAGACGATTTGGGATTGGACTGAAGCAGTGATGAGGAAGACGACTTGGGATTGGACTGAACCAGTGTTGAGGAAGACGACTTGGGATTGGACTGAAGCAGCGATTCTGCAAAGCTCCTTTGAAGACCTTCCCACAGGCAGGCGTGCCTTCGACCGCTCATTGAGGCTTGTGTTGTAAAAGACTCATAGAAAGCTGTTAGGATAGTGAGTGAGACACACCAGATCTAAGAAGTCCCTCCTGTGATCCTTGAGGGAGCAATTCCCCTGCTTGAGAAGATCTGGAATTTTTCATTCAATTTCAATTCTGCATCTTATTTTACTACCTAAATTCAGGAATTGTATTTTTAAAAATATTCTAAATTAAATTTTAAAATGAATAGTTTCAGTCCTTGATTGTCTAGGGTTTTTGCTAATCCAATGGCAATCCACTGGTAACACCTGAGTACTCTGCGCTCCTGGTTGAGTCCCACTAAACCAGTGATCATGCTGTTTATCTCTGTCACTCTCTCTGAACCTGTGGTTTAAATAACATTACCAGCAAATGTCTATTCCAACTAGTCAAAGCGTCCAGATTGTGTAGGTTGAGGTTCGTCCGTAAAAAAAAAAAAAAAAAAAGAATCAGGCTCGATTTTCTGCGTTTTTTGCATCCGTAGCAAGCATTTTGAATGGTGTTTTGACAATTCAGAGCCATCGAATCACGAAAGCGAAAAAACGCATGCGATAATTTTGGACTCAGTGTGCAAGGGCCTTAAGGCAAAAAAGACGTTTTTGAATGATTCACTGTTTTTTTTTAAACGAATCGGGTGAGTCAATGATTCAATGACTCATTCATAAAGTCAGTGGACACTTGCTTCTTTCATGAATGAATCAGCCCGTTTGAATGAATTGGTTGAATGAATGATTCTATGATTCCCTAATTACAACTAGCCACCATCTATTGGCGGTTTTAGTTTCATATATGATAGTATAATTTCATTTTCCCCAACATTTCATATTTCTATATTCAAAATGTTTTATTTAAAACATTAATCTCATTACATTATTTAGGCCATTGTAATTGCAGTATAAATGGATTTTGATAAATGTAGAGATCGATTTTGATACTGATGTCATTTCATTGGTATAACAGCCATACAGTGTTAAATAGTGTAATTAATTAAGAGATGATTAACAATAAAAATATACATAATTATAATTTATACATAATTATAAGAGGGATGCCCTTTTTCACATGAGCTATGCCCCCCAAAATGGCAGTGTCACTATCAGATGTGGAAAGTAACTAATTAAATACTTTCGTTACAGTACTTGAGTATATATATTATTTTTTATTTATTTATTTATTTATTTATTTTTTGCACCAAAAGTACAAAGTACTTTGACAAAGGTGCCAACAGATCAACTGGGCGAGCTGGAATGTTTCAAACTGATTTTAAATTGTAATTTTGGCAGCTCCTGAAATGGGTCATACCATTGATATTACCAAAGCACTGAGCAGTGGAAGTAAATAGAAAACTTGGCTCATACAAGGACTCAGTTATTGCATGGACAGAGAAAGATTAATGTAAGTGTTTAAAATGCCATGCACACAGTTCAGTTTATTGGTAAAGCTTGCCTTCTTTAACAGTGCAGTTAAACTAAATATATAAAGCTGAGATAAACAATTCCAACAATGGAGTGCATTTTTCATCTGTCAATTAGATGCATGTAAAAGTGTAATTCATTACTATTGCCTCATTGGACTCCAGGCACATTTTCGGTAAAAAAAAAAAAAAAAAAATTGTGCCTTTGAATATCATTTAGCCTCACTCAATCATCACGTAGCCTACCATTTTCTTGGAGTACCGTCAAGATTACTCTCTGGTGCTGTGCACATGCCACGAGACTCTGCCCACACGCTGTTCTGATTGGCTGTGGGTTTTGATTGATTTTGATGAATCTCGCGTCACGTTGCGTCTAGTGTGGACAGACAAATTATTTGTCGCTGGAATCTTATCGCATCCCGTCTGGTTAGGACACGGTGTGAGATTAATATCACGTTTTGCTCCAAAATCACTATATACATCAGTCATGTTTGAAATAACTTCTTAACACAGAGTGAGACAGAAAATATATTATTTTATAAAATTATTACATCTATGATTGTATACATTGTTTTGCTTGATTGTGACTAGACTTTTTGAAGAACCTGGTAAGAAAGTGTAATCAAATACATAGTTAAAAAATGAATATGCTGTATCTGGAATTTTTATTTCTAGAAAATATTCACATCATTAAAATTGCACCGTAATGTCACTCTTTATTGTCGTCTTCTGTCTGGCCTTGGCGCCGGCTAGGCAGAACTGCGGATCGTAGGCTACCACACAAGTCTTATACGTGACCATTTAGTTATAGGCATATAAATATGTATATGCCCTCAGTTTCTCTTTACCCTCGGTTTCTCTATCGGGTAGGTGTAGAAGTCAAGCCACTCAACCGGAGGTAGCATTGACATTAATCCTGTCAGATCGTCCATACATTGAATGAGCGTGTACGGGTCAGCCAATCTGGGATGTCCGTTAAAATTAACTTTTGCAAATAACAATCGCGGTCCTGGACAGTGAGTGACCTTGCACATTAAGATAAAATTGGATTTTCTCCAGTCATTGTTAAAAAACAAGCTAACAAAACTCGCACACTAACGTTAGTGAAGCGGCCAGAGGGATTGTTCTGCCTCCACCTAAGCTCCGCCCACAAAAAAACATCACCATGTTTACCAACTGAAAAGGGGTCTATACACAAATCCGGCAAAACAGGCAAATCCCGTAGGCGGCTGTAGCAGATGTTAGCTGTACGAAATGTTATTTTTATTTAGTTTTTTTAGTACGTATGCTGTCCAGTGATGCCGGGAAGAGCGTGTTGTGTGGTTGGCTGTTTTAACAACAGCACAAAACTACAGGCCTGGAATAAAACCATTTGTGAAATTCACTAACCTTTGTTGCACATTGACTGCTCATGTTTACGGCCATACGGATTACACAGAGTTCCTGGTCGAGCGGAGGACCAAGATGTGCATCAAAAGTGGATGAAACACATAAACCAAGATGGCTTCAAGCCAAACAAGAATACTGTGTTAAGTTTTGCTCTGACTGTTCAATCTGTTAATGCCACAGATTGCATGCAGTGGGTGTAACATACAGTGAAACAGCGCTAGCTAAGTTTGCTAGCAATATCTTGTTGCTATGTAACTGGAATGACGGAGTATGTTTTTATGTTTCCACTGTTCGATCGCACCCGCGCCTCTCTCTCTCACGCGCACACACACACGCACGCACGCAAGCACACAACATATTCCAGCATTGCAATCTTGACATCGCATTCGCAGCCTTAATGTGATGAGCTCATCTGCGATGGTATGCAGTATCTGGCCAATCCATCCGGAGCTCATGTAATTCTGACCTTCAATCAATGCCCTGTAGTTTAGGTTCTGAAGCTCATCGCATGCCAGATGATTAATAAAATAATCTTGAATACCTGTAAGAACATGTATTTTATTGCTACAACTGGTCGTGGCTAATAGTTATTTGCAACTTGTGAAGCTTGTGAACATATTAGCAACACAGCTAGTAATGACAGCGTTCGGTTTTATTGTTGTCATCAATTAATACACGTCTTAATTACATTACATTACATTTGGCTGACACATTTTTACATTAATACATTATGTTGTCAATAAGTTACCTTTATCGGTAAGTTTTGGCCACTGCCTGACATCATCTACCCAATGTTCCCTTTCACCAGACATTTTCTTTCATGAGCAGGATCCGCTTTCATTGAAATGTCATTAGAGGACACCGGCAAGTGTCACACCGTCACACTTCGCAGGCACGCAGTAATGGCGGGAGGCAAGATGGCGGCGCCCATAGAGTTTGCGGCGGATTTGTGTATACTATGATAGCCTACAAGCTATGTTGATTAGCGTTGCATTATAGATATACATAATTCTTATGAAAATACCTGACATGGCTTGAAGAACTCAGATATATCATCGCAATCGTGAGTTTATTGTCTTTGTTTCATTAGTCAAAATGTCTCTATCTGCATGTTATTCTCTCTTATACTAACATGCTAAAACCATGCTAACTACAATATGACAATATAGTTTTAAAGGTAATATTGACTGAAAAGTTATTTCATTTGGGCATCACATCAAAAGACAGCGCAAAAGGGAACTGATGCAGGAGTGCCGGATATACTTGATTTTTTTTTTTAAATGAAGGTAGAAAACTCACATTGTAACTTTCAGTGTCCTTCTGAGGTGTTGTCCTTTCTCCTGAAAGAAGGAGGACCCCCACTCCCCAAAGGTCTCCAAACAATTGCCCGTTTAAATAAAGGAATATGGCGTCACACCTTATGATATCCATTTTTGGGACAAAATGTTTTAGTTAAGGGTGGCTTGAAAATATTATGCCTGAACTTTTAGTCAAGCAGACTCACAAGCAGACATCTGGGATATCAATATATGTTTGAATAAACAGAAAATGAATACATTTTCTTGTTTTTATTCAAAATCAAAATTTGTGAAATGTGCTTGGGACAGTCACACCATATGAGCTTATTCTGTTTTGGCTGAAAATGGAAGATTAAACCCATGAATGCTCTGTATGTTCATATAAAACAGCACTTTCTGAACAATATCACCACAATTTTTGACATATGTTTCTATAATTTACTTAACTTTGAAAAAAAAGGCCATGTCATGTCAACCACCCCTTGCTTAATGTCATGCTAAGTACATGAAACCTCATATGGTGTGACACAACATGAATCATATATCAATAAATCATATGATTATTTTGTCACACTATATGATATGAACTGCATTTAAATACATAAATAATGCTCTTAGATACATATTTTATAGCTAAAAGTTAAGTTTATTGAATATGTTTTCCTTTTAACACATTTTGATACTATATTATTCACACATTTAATATCTATACACCCTCAATTTGGTGAATCCCTACTTCCCTACTATCCCATTTTCAAGCTGAATCCATGTTAAACTACAGCATTTTGTCACTCAAATGTTTCCCTTTATTTATTTATTTATTTTATTTTTTCATTTTGAGGTAGATTTCAGTAGATGGCGAGATATGGCGAATACAGAAAGAACAAGGAAATGATACATCATCAGCTTGCTGTTCGGTCATTGTTTTACTCATCCTCATTTTGAAATGAATTTATGCATTAAATAAATAAAAAAATGTTCAATGATTTACTAAAGATTATTAGAATTCATGTAGTTAATATTCAGCAGATTAATATAAAACTGCTTCTACGGGGCCATAACGTAAGATACAAGGTAATGGAGCCTTTTTCGTGTTTATTTAGAAATAAATAATGGACAAATGGAGTCTTTAAACGCCTCAGATGTAAAGTTATTCGCTGTCAAAGTGACGCCAAAATGAATGGGAGTCAATGGAATGCTAACAGCAGGTGATGGTCTGCTAATCAATGGCGGCCCCCGGGTAAGCTTCGGTTTCCGGCTGATGGATTACCCCCTTGGTTATTCAGCTGTTGTGATATCCGATGTCCATATAAGGGATTTCCTGGAAGGTCACAAGTTTGATACTTCTATGAGTATCACCTGTGGACTTTCTGCGTGAGGGCGCCCTCTGGCTTCCAGTGTGAATGAAACCGAAATTACATCAGAGTGTTTAGAGCTCCATATTGCTAACATCGCCTCATTTTGGGTAAAAATAGAAAAATAATACAAAAGTACTTTGTACCATAGTAACTTCAGTATTTATTTTTTCCACATCATTTTTCAGAACTCAAGTAAATTATTTCATAAGTAGCCATTTACTTAAGTAAATATATATATATATATATGTGTGACGGCATCAGGTGATTGACAGCCGTGTCATCCTATCAGCAAGTAGTACCTTGCATTTAAGTCTGATTGGCTGTTACCTGGGAGGCGTCACGTCCGATTTCCCCGTTTGGTTTGCTAGTGTCGACGGTGGCTGTAGGTAAGCGAGCTGTGTGTTAATGGGTGATCATTTTGGAGTTTTCCTATGCATAACCTTTTAAAATCATTTTTATCAATTAGTGCAGCTTTGGTGCGGTGGCCTTCGTGCTGCTTAGTGGGTCTGATGACTGTTCACCTCACAGGTAATGTTTATTGTTAAGAGCTCGTGATATGGTGCTGAAATGGCTGTGTGGGTTTAACATTCTTTTCGGATATCAAATAGGCGTGATTCCCTGTATCCCATTGTGTAACCGGTGGGCATGACTGACCAATCCGTGTCTAAGCGTGCTATCTAGCGTGATCTCCTGATGGTAAGTGTTTAGACGTTACTATGACTGGGAGTGGGGATAGTATTATGATTGGTAACATCTCCGTTTGTTTGCTATAGGATTCTCCCTCTCGTTCTATGCCGTGATTGTTGCTACTGTCTTCGCACTATTAAAGTGATGCGGTTAATACGGCCGCGCTGACGCGATCATCACTAAAGAGAAGGGGACTGCTCGTTTGGTTCTTATCGTGGCGTTATATTTGACCCGTTTCATATTCCTGGATTGTGTGGGGGACTAGTTGGTTCCTTCCACTTGTAGGGGAGCTAGCTGCCCTCTGTGTTTTGTTTGATTTGAAACCTCTTTTTGGTTGTTTTCTGTTAACTTACTTCAAATCTTTTGGAAGTATAGTTTTAGTTAACTTGATTTTTATTTTATTTTCATTTCATCTTTATTATTGTAAAGCCATTTAACTACATGTAATATTTAATCAAGCCAGTTAATTGCTTGGTTCATGTGATCAACTATCTATAAGTACAATTCTATTTGTGTGTGTGAACCTCTACTGAGCTAAAATTGTCTTGTATTAATCAGGTGACCAACTAATTGACTTTTCTGCGCTTGAATGGTTTTTCTCTTTATTTTTGTCATTGATATTTATTGTTGTGAGGATTTGCTTTATTGATGTCTATCTGGTCATTTTTATGAACATTGTTATAGTTTCTTATTTTTATTTTACAGGCGCTGGGGTCCCACGGGTGGATTGCTTTTCCTCCTCCTGGTGGTGGTCCTTTATCGTGTGCAGTGTACACTGTGGAGTGTGTGATCGTGTGATTAAGTGACACGGGTGTGTGTGTGTGTGTGTGTGTGTGTGTGGAAGTGTGCTCCGTAAAATCAAACCCCACGTTGCTTCCTGCCGCTGGGAGCCTCAGGCCTGCCGGTATTTAGTTTCTGTTTTTGCATGTTTTTCTTATTGTTTAGGTTAAAGTGGGTTTCAGTGTCCAACATTTTAAAGTATTTTTCTATTAATAAACATTTGTATTTTTGTATTACTCACGTCTCTTGCCTAATTCTATGAGGGAACCGAACCTGTGTGCTTTGCTCATTGTTTGAGTATTTTCCCTGGGGGCTAATCCCTAGGGTGGCGTAGTCGGACTTTCTTTATTAGGGAATAAAAACTTGCTCTTGTGTTTCAAAAATTACACCGCCCCGCCATATATATATATATATATATATATATATATATATATATATATATAGTACTCTTTCCACCACATATATGTTGCTTTGGTTCTTCGCCTAAGTATTATGATCATCTTTTTCTGTCTTTTTAGTGTCGTTTTTTATAAACCTCTGTCGGTATTTCATTTAAGTCTGCCAGTGAGTGTGTATTCTGTCTGCATCTTTGTGTTTTGCCCATGTATTATTTTGTGTTAAACTCTATAAACTGTATACAAACCCTGAATAAAAGTTAATATTGTGTGCTATATCATGTATATAAGACATCACTATTGAAACCAAAGCTTCCAAAGCACAGACATGAACACAATAATAGTTATTATGTAAAGAACCAAGAAGGTCACATCTATGATTCTTGCCACTCTGGACCAGGACAGCTTCTTTCGTTGGTTTTGTCGAGTTGCAGCCCAACACTCAGTGAGGATCTGCTTCAGACGGTTTAGGGTATGAGACTCTTCATTCTGATCTTTAACTGAGTCTGGAGGATTCTGCTGGTCTCTTACACTGCCTGTGAGAGGGAAAAAAAGAAAAGCACAGGTCCGGATAAATTCTGTTTTGTCTGCATAATCATACACATGATTTTTTTTTATGGGGAATCTTTGCTGATACTCCAATATAGAAATAGAAACGAATTTCACATGTGGTTTGGGGTGGCTTGTTTAATATCTGATTGCATGGTTTTATATTTGCTAATTTCAGACTTCAAATGTTATTTTCATCCATCCAACCATCAATTATCCAAACTGTTTGTACTTTTAAGGGCACAAGGATGCTGGAACATGTTCAATTTTTTAAAAAAATTTTTTCATGGAGTCTAATTTACTAAACAATTAATTTTCTTTGCATAAAGTACCAAGTGACAAAGCAAACAAATCTTAAACTTAATTTCACAACTAAACCTTAATTTGTGAAGTAAGAGTATAACATACATGAAAATGTTCCTCATAATCAGATGCTGTGTTGACTCTTACCATCTCGGCCACTAACAGCAGCTGTTGTTTCCACTGATCTCTTCTCAGCACCTCTAGCCATCAGATAATTCACAAGGAAGGTCTCCAGCAAGCCGATGCCAATTAGACAGAAAACCGCACAGCAGAAAACCCCTGTGAAAAACAGGAAACCATGGCCATTCTTGTAGTTTGTGTGTGTCTGTAATGCGGTAGTTGAAAACCTTTTGTGCACTAAATATTTTTTTAAATCCTGCATAATATTTGATTACCACAACACTCATGCTGTAGAATCACATAGGTACTATTATGAATAACATAAAATTAATAATACTTTTTTCTCTCCATTTTAATTATAACATTAGGCTGAATGATCAGTGATTCAGCCCAGTTCATGATGATTATGTGAACATCACTAACTAGACAACATCACCTAATCACATTTTCTTTACCATAACCAATGTGCTTTAAAAACATTTTAGACAGTCAAGGGTCAAGAGCCTAACTAAAGCAAACACTGATCTCCATCATGGTGACTTCAAACAAAACTATTATTTTCAATAAAATAAAAATGACTGAAATAAAGGCTATCTGGCCTGTGTTTTACAAAAGCATCGTAATCCTAAGTTGATTGTAGAGACCATTGTTGGCAATTGTTTTTATGATCAACTTAGGCTTATGATGCTTTTGAAAAACGCAGCCCTGGAAAGTAATAAGTGAAGCTGGTAATGCTGTTTGTGGAGATGTTTAATCCTCCTCTGCTGAGATCTTCACAGATTGAATGTCTTTTCTCTTCAGTCGATTTCATCAAATGCCCAGTACACATTATACGATTTTGGCCTGTCCCAGACGAAGGATGGCCAATCGTGGTGATTTCTGTGGTTGTGGCTCGGTGGCTCGGTTAAACGGTGGTCCTATACGTCGTACAGTGAGAGAGGTTCAAAGACGGCCGTTGTCACGGTCTTGCGACCAAAGATAGCCTGCGATCATTTTCTGACAGTGTCAGAGATTTAGCATGATCATCTCACAGTGTTTTTGCTGCTACGACCTATGTCTACTGACTAGCCAATAAAAATACAACATGAAATGGCGAATTGATCAACACAACATGCCGCTAAAACTTAAAACTACTGACTTCAATCTCCATTTGCGAGATTGGCAAGTTCACCTCTTTTCCCTAGCAATGACCCCGCCCATATTCTCCTCTTTCACTTCCTCCTCTTTTTTTCAGCGCACATAAAAATCACAATTGCCCAAGTGCGATTCATCTTCCTCTATTTGTTTACCACTAGCGCATACTGATGACGTTTTATTCTTCTATACTGTCTTGAGTCGTAGCCAACAATTGAATAGGTGTCATCATCGTACAGTCTTCTACATACGTCGTACCCAAGTTTTTAGATCCATGTTGACATTTGTGTCCGTGTGATTTTTAATGAACTTATAGGATTGCTGAAATGGGATAGTCTGTAGCAGGGACTGTAGCAACTGGAAGTCAGTTGTAATTTCTGTTCTTGTTGTTTCTCTTTCCATTCTGCTTGTTAACAGCAGGTGTTCATCATTAACCCAGCTAACAGATTTTTGTCATAAAAATGTCCTCCAAACATTTTATTAACGATCTAAGCGCATGGTCTAAAGCCTAAGTCAAGTTCACTTAGGGCGTGTCCGAATCCACTATTTATAGTTTAACGACGTGGAAAATGGTCGATGTGCTCGGCGCATGGTCTAAAAGGGTTGTCCCTATTCTCCTAATGAGTAATGGGTGTGTTTTGGGATTTACGTGCGTTAAAAAACAATCAGAGTCTCATCTCCCATTCCCTTTAAATGCCAGGTGCGCTCGTGCCATCTACGGGACAAGACGGATTTCACCATATCTTTATGTACACAATAATAATCTTTTACATTGTAATCCTTTTATTTTAAATATTTGGCATGTTTGTGCACTGCTGTGCGTCCCTGTGTGTGTAATAAGCAGATTGTACGCACATTGTGGATAGACGCACATTACTAATGCACCCTTTAAATAACAAAAAAAAATATTGCGCCATTGACTTTAGACCTGGGCTGCGTTCTCCGAAACTACCTTAACGCTACGTCGTTCTTAAGTTGTACCTTAAGAAGTACCTTATCGTTAATACGTGGTTTCCGAAACCTTCTTAGTTAAGTATACCTTCTGTAAGTCATACGTTCGTAAGGTTGGTCTGGAGCGCTCTTAGCTATACCTTATCGCTGCTGACGGTTCATACCGCTAGTGGCCACCACTACGCAAAAAGCTTTTTTACATCGCAGTTTAATTACACATAGACAATTTTATATGAACATTTAATATAAAATCTGATTTAGTAAAATTACATTTTTACTTTACTTTAAAATTTTACACATAAAATACTTAAGTTGTTATAGCCTACACCCAGTGTATGGAAGTGTTTTCATTAATAAAGTTTTCATACACTAATGGTTGTTAGCTTTTTTAATTACTATCCTAATGCACATCAGCTGGCGAACCATTTGACAAAAAAGTCTTAGGAGTCTATATAAAGAAAGATGAGTTTACACAAACTTTATAGCTATGGCAGCAAGACAGCGAGTACTTGTTTTAAATCAAAGACGGGGCCGTCCGCGGAGCCAGTTAGTGTATGTCAACTACATGGCTGGTGGATAATCAGCATACGTTGTGGAGAACATTAATGGCCGTAAGGGTTTGGGATTGCACACTTGCTAAATTATAAACACATACTCATATTTATTTATGCATGTACGTATTTCAATGAGCCCCGATAAATGCAGTTTGTACTATTTCTAAAACGCTTCTTTATAAAGAACATTGTTTTCTCAATACTTTACCTATACCGCTGTGAAGGAAAGAGCGCACAATCGATCATCGAGGCATCAATATCAACCTATTCAGCGCCTCCACCATGGACAGCGCCTGCTAAGGTCGAACTTAAGAAGGTTTACCTTAAGCAACATCCTAAGGTATAGTTCAGAGAACACACGTAGGAAAGGTATACCTGTAGATAAGGTGTACCTTTTGAGTCTTCGTAGCGCGCTAAAGGCGGGCATACACTGTGCGATGTCTGTGCGATTTCAGCAAGGAACCTACTCACACTGAACGAGTATATCGCATGCGATGTAAAGCCAAAGCTCAGGATTTATGTGCTCACACTGTACGGTCCGAACGTCGAGCTGCGACTTGACTGCTCACACTATACGTGTGAAATATGCGCGAATCAGCGCGATAGATCCTCGTGTCGGGTTGCGCCTATGGACGATATCAGCCTATCCAGAGATATTGTCAAAACAAGCATCAGCTATCAATATCAAGAAGATTTAGCATTTCCAATTTATATATTAAATTATTAGTAGACTAGTATTATTGTATTATTATTATTATTATTATTATTATTATTATTATTATTATTATTATTAGGGAAGGCCTAGGCTACTTTTATTATTAAAGTGATAGGCTATTATAATTAAATTGCCACGCAACAATTTCATAGCGCATCACCGCATAACCAACGCGCTGTGAGGATAATAAAATATTACATAGAAGCTTACTTCTCCTATATACATATACATAAATACATATAATTAATTATTAACAGTCTATGTCCGACCACTGCAATAATTCATCAATGAAAATTAAAAACAGCTTTATTTCAAAAATAAAGACAATAAAAGAGGCAAAGTGTACATCGCAGGTGGCTTAAAGAAGTGGGTAATGGTTAATCCATTTTGCAACACGAACTGGAGGTAAGCAACAGTTATTTGTAGCTTTGAACTACAGAACTTAAATAGGCCTATCTCCCTTTTCTTTCTTTTTTTTTTTTTTTTCTTTTTTTTGTTGTTGTTGCTGCAGATGAAACTGTTTTCGCGCAGGGAAAAAACACTGCGTTTAGGGCAATCGGTTCGTAGCTCTGCTTCAACTGTGCGATATAGTCACGAGGAGCGACCAAAATTTCTAACATGCCAGAAATTCATCCGACCATCCGATTGCCGATCGTGAGAGGTTAATCGCCTCTCGTTTCCCCCTGTACACTGCACGAACACTGCACGACAAACGACGCACGACAAAGCTGAAAATCGGCCCGACCCGAAAAAGAGTCGCACGAGTCAGAATTCGGCTCAAAATCGGACGAAAATCGCACAGTGTATGCCCGCCTTAAGAGACAACGTTATCGGAGAACGCAGCCCAGGACTTTAGACCAGGTTGGTCAATGGCTCAGTTGGTCAATGGACCAGGTTGGTCAATGGCTCTGGGAACATAAAATATGTCCAGTTTTCTTGACCTTAGAGGAACGTGTTTGAGAATTAAATCCTTAAAATCTCAACTGTATTTCAGTTTAAGGGAATATTCTAAGTTTAATGCATATTGTTTGATTGCTGTGACTTCATTTGAGATTCAATTAAAAATTAACCTAAATTAAGTAATATTAAATAATCAGGTCTATAGACTCACCAATCAGAGGGATGTTTTCAGCCGTAGAGGGAAGTGTGCTATAAAGAATCAGCAGCATCACAGAAATAGACAGGAGCAAAGTCACTTTAAAGCTCACTTTGTCTGATCCACTTGTGTCAATGAAGAAGGCGATCACATCCAGCACGAGGAAAAAAAATACAGGTATTATAATGTTTATGACATACAGTAGAGGTCTCCTTTTTATGGTGATCTGCCATGAAGAGAGAGAGAGAGAGAGAGAGAGAGAGTGACATTAGCATCATGATGGACTTTAACATAGAGAACACTAAGAGACATTTGGCAGACGCTTTTATCCAAAGCGACTTAAAGTGCGCTTATTACAGGGACATTTCCCCTGGAGCAACATGGAGTAAACTCAGTTTAAACCAGTTCAGTGTTTAACCCACTATACCACCATTCACCATAACTGAAATAGGGTTGGGTGGTATACCAGTTTAAAAGAACAAACAGTTGGGTCTCTTATTACCAATAATGATTGAATTAGAGAGCTCTCTTCATAATTGTTACTAGTAAGAATTTAATTAAAGTGCTACATGTATTGTGATACATTGTTAAATTAAACTCGTATGGTGATATATGAACTTGGTCATATTGCCTATCACTTAATATAAAATTAATTTCATTTAAATATTAATGGTGACAAAGATTTGTATTTGGTTAGAACAAAATTTGTCATTATTTTTATGGTAACACTTTACAATAAGGTATCATTTGTTAACATTAATTAATGTATTAACATGAACAAACAATGAGCAATTCACTTATTACAGTTTTTATGAACAATAACAATATTCCCTACATTACTCCACTAATATAGTCCACTTGTAGGAGTGAATAAAAACAAATGAGTCAATTCGGACACTGAGTGCACTTGAAGGGCTGGCGCGTATGCATAGTGCTTGCTGTTTGATAATCATTTGAAACTGGCAGCTCCAGCAGTAATTAAAGGGGTCATATAATGGTACATGCACTTTTACAAGTTGATTGTACTGAAATGTGTGTTGGCAGTGCCTGTACACAACCATCATAAAATAATAAAAATCCATCCAGTGTTTTTTTTTTAATCTTCTTATATGTTGTCCCCGTCTCAAATCAAGCCGTTCGATCATAGTCTGCGCGTACCGGACTATGATCAGATCTGTCTATGAGCAGAATGGCGTCTAAGCGATTGTGGTGTTCTGTTCTTGGGTGTAATAAGGAACACAGCAGTCAATTTGATGTTACTAAATCTGAACCCAGAAATCTAGCCCAGCCTCTCGCTAGCTAGCGTCATGGCCAATGCAGACAAGCCCATAGACAGTATGGACAAGCCGGAGCTTGAAGAGCCACCCTTTACACTTTGGAAAAGTGA
Organism: Rutilus rutilus; assembly: GCA_021464565.1. Classification (NCBI taxonomy): domain Eukaryota; kingdom Metazoa; phylum Chordata; class Actinopteri; order Cypriniformes; family Leuciscidae; genus Rutilus; species Rutilus rutilus. Next base: position 64,072,066 of record JAJAQA010000001.1, on the reverse strand, counting down.
TTTATATATATATTTTAAATATGAGCAGGCCTACAAGCTGGGATTGGTAATGCTGCACTGTAATCATAGTTATTTATTTATATTTTTCATTATATTTTATTATGTGATATTGGTTTGAGACTGAGAGTATTTTATTTAGTGGAGAACTTTGCAGCAGTATTTTATTTCTTATTCTTTTTTTATTTTATATATATTTTATTAAAAAGTGTTTAAAAAAGTGTAAACAAATTGTTAAAAAAAGTTTATAGTAATAAACAACCTGCAGTTTAATGTTTGCATTTCTTTCCCTTACTGTACCGAAAATGAACCAAACCGTGACTTTAAAACCGAGGTACGTACCAAACCGTGATTTTTGCGTACCGTTACACCCCTACAAACGAGGATCAGTATAAAGCTGGTTTTGCTAAGAAGCTGCTCTTGATAAAAAGGATCGGTACCAACTATTCGTGTTCCTGCTGCACCTCCAGAAGAAGTGAGTGTAACGTTTTATTAACCTTTATATTAATATTTATATTAATCTTTGCAAATCGCTTGCTGCACGCTTCACAATGAATGCGGCTGTTTACACTCAGGGTAAATTACGGCATGTTTTCTATGTACGACGTTCTCAATATAATTCATAATCCCACGTTTATAATGAACAACGCGTTATGGTTATTGTGTTATTATTACAAAGGGTGTACGCACAGAACAGAGGGGCGGGGTGAGCAAAGCTCATTATCATTTAAAGACACATGCAAAAAGCTGAAAACAGAGTTGTTTTTGACCATGTAAAATGAGTGTTTTCTTGCAATACTAATGAGAATTTTTAATTAAAGTATAATACAAACTTTTAATTTAGACCCTAAAGAATCATATTAGCTTGTACATTATGACATTATATGACCCCTTTAAAGGAGAACTCTGGTCAATTTTAACATTGAGCAATTTTTTTTGTACATTTGGAGTGCTGTCAGTACAGAGAACAAGGACAAAAATCGGTGTTGCCTACACTGTGTTATCCTCTTTTTAAAATTTGCACCCTGTTGACTTAAATGGGGCAAGTTTTAAACCTGCTTTTAGCCTCTTAACATCCTTGATGTGTCATTACAAGTGCCCAGCCATGTGAGTGATTCCTTTAGAGTGAACGCGGGTGAATCTGACTGCAGTAGATGTGAAAGATATGATTTAAAGTGATGTTATTTCAGCCAGCGCAATACCTGTATTTACATCCTGTTTTCGGCTGAAGTCCACAGTAGTCGATTGTCGAGTTCGGGCGCATAGGTTTAGTACGTACGATCATGCGCCCGAACTCGACAATCGACTACTGTGGACTTCAGCCGAAAACAGGATGTAAATACAGGTATGTGCGCTGGCTGAAATAACATAATTTTTATCCATATCTTTCACATCTACTGCAGTCAGATTCACCCGCGTTCACTCTAAAGGAATCACTCACATGGCTGGGCACTTGTAATGACACATCAAGGATGTTAAGAGGCTAAAAGGAGGTTTAAAACTTGCCCCATTGAAGTCAACAGGGTGCAAATTTTAAAAATAGAATAACTCGGTGTAGGCAACACCGATTTTTGTCGTTGTTCTCTGTACTGACAGCACTCCAAATGTACAAAAAAAATGAGCTCAATGTTAAAATTGACCGGAGTTCTCCTTTAAAGGATTTATCTTGAACTCTGTCATGGAAACTATCATGTGTAAACCTTAGTAAAACAATTTAATAATCAATTAAAAAGGAATTTATACCTGTATTATATTACACTGTTGCCTGTACATCTGCGGTGCCATCTTCTGGTCAGACGCGGGAATTAATTAGGCCTGTGACTCTTATTGTGCATTATGGGTATTCTCTAGACATATTCCCTGCATCCCAATGTGCATAATATCCGCCCTATCTGCCCTAAATAGTATTGACAATTACTAATGTCACATACTATTTAGGATGGGTAGTATGCACATTTGGCACATTCTCTAGAGTCTAGACTACTGTTATTGCGGTGCATTTTGGGATTTAATGTGCACTCAATAACGTCCACTATGATTTCTGACACCACTACAAATGGCTGTCCCCTCAAATAGTGCTCTATTTAAGGGTATGGGGGAGATTTCACAGCCAAACACTTGATATTCCTAAACAAATCGGCTGTTTGAACGAAATAAATGACTGAATGACTCTTTAAGACAGTGAATCTGTGCATCTTGATTGATTAATGTCTCATCTAATCAGGTGTATTCCATTTGCAAAATATACCAACCTTTTCTGTTTTGAATGACTTGTCATTGTTATTTTGTTTATTTTGTTTAATCTTGTCATTGTAGTTGTGTTTACAATTTGTTGTTTTGTTTTTGGATTTGTAATTGTAATTTTGTTTTCATAATTGTGATTTGTTTTGCACTTCTCGGCCACCATGAAAATGTAATATCCTTAAAATATTTGTATCAATATGAATGATTTATTCCAAACATATTTAGCATGCTGTAAAAGGGTCTATTAATAAATAATGTAATGCTGATAGATGTACACGCATATTCACATCTTCCATGCAACATCTGTGCGCCTTCTGGTGTGTGAACCATATTATTAAAGTATATACTCTCTTAATTTATAAGATATTTGATGCACCTGCCTTTTTAAGAGTTAAAATAATTTATAATTTAATTTTGACAATAGTTGTTATTTTTTTTGTTTTGTTCTTTTCTTTTCTTTTATTATTAAATATTGGTTTATATTTCATACCCAGTACTCTGTACCTGATATATCAGCTGATTAATGTAAAACTCTCCAACATCACCATCAATGGTAGCATTACTGCTATCTATACTGACGAGATCCCACTCTCCCTGGGCCTGAAAGAGCTCCTTCGACTTGAATGTCGCCCACTTTGCATCAGTTAATGCGTCAAGTATAATCTCCTGATCTGTGGGAACAGACATTCATATTTTAGTATTTCATATTAAACTCAAATAGTTTAGAAGAATAAACCATGTGATCTTTCATATGTGTTTGTTTGTCTAAACTGATTCATGTGTTTCAGATGTACCTGAATACGCTGTAGACTGAAGTGTTATACTGCAGATTTGGGTGTCGAAGGGAAACCTGTAGAGATCCATCTTACAGGCCGTGGTCAGAGCTATAACATCAGTTGAGACTGTAAAGCCGTCACTGAATAACTGCACATATGGAGACTCCTTTGTTCCAAAATCTGTCTTGATGCTAAATGGATAAATTAACACTGATTATTAAAGACATGATGATTGGTATTCAAATCAAATGTATTTGCAAATTTGCGAACTACTGAGGGGGTGTCATGTCAGGGGTGTACACTACAATCCTGCTCCTATGCACACTTCAATATGCTCAACAAACACAGATTAATGTGTTTTACATGGCGGGATAAATCGGGGCAAAAATCTATCGATTTATGCTTAAGCTTATAACTTGACTCCAATAAAGGAAAACGGGTGAATGCGTTTACAGGACCACATGCATTATCAGTTTATTCAGCATAATCAAGTTAAGAATGTAGAAAGCAGAAACGGACTGACCTTTCAGCATCTGTCACTGCATTAATGGCACATACTCTCAGACGACGATGGATAATGCTATATCAACTATCTTAATTTACTGGCTTAATATTTCTCTTGTGGACCTACATTAATAACAGTGAAAATATTTCTTGTTAAACGCCTGTCTGTGTTTAAAGCTGCTTTTGATTTTCACATATGGCAGATTTGTGCTGTGTTCGTGAATTGAAGACTGTTATTAGACCTATAATTTTAGTCATATTATTATTATTATTAACTTTTAATTGTATTGCTTTTAGTGTCATTAAATGTTTTGTTAATGTGCTACGGAAACAAAATGTTGGCGTACAACGATGCAGTTTTCACCTAGAGGCTCAAACAACAAACTGAATTAGAATGATGTGTCTGTTATAACAAGCACTCTTGACAATTTTACATTTATTTCAAAATGAATATATCACCTTGAATATATCACCTTGCAATTCAATTTTGAGGTGGGATGTAGTTTTGTAGTCGGTTTTAAAAACATTTTCATTGAGGACTCCTTATACGCTCGTGTCGGTGATGTTGACAGTGTGGTTATGCACAACCCTAGTCTGAAACAGAGTTCTCAACGGGCCTGACAATTACAACCCGACCCGACCCGGCCCGTGGCTTATAAAGCCCGGACCTGATGTAACCCGACACATCAACATGAATTATCTGCCTCGCAGTATTATCTGCGAATTATCTGTTCACGCCTTTTAACAATACAAACAATATAAACAACTGAAACAGTAAACTTTAAATATATAAATAGGCTGTAGTAGCGACGGTGAATTCACCTGCGGCAAGTTTACTTTTCACCAACTCCATCTTCTTCTCCAGGCTAAAGGCGTGCACGCAGCGGCGTCAGGTCTGCCCCCGCCCCTCTCCATGATGCACGTTGCACGCAGCAGCCAGACTTTCTTTACGGTGAACAGCAGCGATGATTAATAAATGTTTTTTTTTGTTTTTTTTTTCACTGAGCGGAAAAGATTAAGCCCGAGGTCCGACCCGACCCGAGTCATTTGATTATATTTTCGACCCGAACCCGGCCCGAACTTGCGGGTCCCGTCGGGTTTGTCGGGCCGACCCGACCCGTTGAGAACTCTAGTCTGAAACCTAAAATAAACCTTATGTGGTAGAAAACACTGAATAGTTGTGATATATGACAGCGCTGAGCTGATCACATGATGCACTAAACATTCTAATCACACCGGTGTGATCGTACGCTCCAGGGACCAGCCAAGGCTTATCTCACAGGCTGTTTTATGTGCAGTATGAACAAAGCCTTTGAACCGGTTTTATAATTTCCTGTCATTTCCGTTGTCATACTATTACCTTTATTCTATCCATCATTTTTAAATCTTTCTGACCTATCATTAATAGGTAAAAACAACCAAAATAAAAGGTTCTGGCAGAAGTATTTTTTATACCTTTCCATTATATTAATGTCTGGAGTCCAAAACAAATTTTTAGGAGCTGCATATAATGTGATTCCACAATATTGGTCAGGTTTCCACGTCAAATTGGAATTTGGCCAACCCTGGAAAATTAGATGAAGTTCAGAGTGATTATAAGACAGATATTGCACAGTAAATTCTCCAGTGTTGAATTAACACCATTCTGTGTTCTTATGGGAACCATAAGCTGGGTGTTAAAGTAACATGAAGCAGTGTTACGGTACTGATCCACTTGTCCGACACGACTGTCGCATGGTGTCGTGACGCCTCGCCACATTTGTACGTTGATGAGCGTTTACCGCTATAGGCGTGGTTTTGACCGAGCGGGAAATGTTGCGTATTAGAACAGAGGACCTGCGAGAGACTCCCCCCCGTCTCCATATGCTCAACTTCTATTGGATAGTCGCGTCGCGTTCAACGGAAATCATTTGCATAAAGATGGGCATCGGCCAGCTTTTTGACGTGAAGCATTTTTCCAAATGAAGCGCCGCCTTCCCGGAATGCTTTGCGGGCGCGTCAAAGTCGCTTGACGTCACCCATAGGAATATAGTGGAGTGCGGCGCTACAGAAGAGTCGCACGGACAAGTGGATCAGTACCGTTAGAGTTAATGAGATACTTAAGTGATTAATTGAGTGATGATTGTTTGATTATTGAAGACACCTGATGATAATAAGCAGAATCACTGAAGAAAAGAGAAACAGAAGAACTACAACTGACTTCAGCCACAGCCTTAGATGAAATCAACTGTAGATAAACGACATTAAGGGTGCTTTGACACTGGCAGTTTATTTTGGAACGGGGCACGGTTCGCATGAAAAATCGCTAATGTGAATGCTGTCATGTGGACCCGGGTGCGCACTGGGGTACCGAACCCGAGACTACCTGGAGGAGGAACCGTGCTACGGTTCGAGTGAAAGTGAAAGCAACACGGACTCGGGTGCGCACTTATTCAGGTTAGAAAAGTGACCTGCCCATGCATTTTAGCTGATTATTATGTATTTGGTTAAATAAAACACATGTAAGGGATGATAGTGCTGATGATTTACCTTGGATACGAGCGTGAGCCTGCAGTGTATTCGCGCATAGCGCGCAGAATCAGGACAATAAATTAATGGAAATCCACTGTCTCCTCAAAAGAGTTTGTTTGCAAGCAGCAGAAAACCACCTTATGTGACACACACACACAGTAAACCTGTGTTGTTCACTCAGCTGTGCATAATAGCACCAAATTAATAAAAAACACAATATATTGACTCGCCTTCTGTTTTCTATCATGCGCCGTGCACGCTTGCAATGACGTAAGATGCACGCAAACGCACCAGGGTTCGATAGAATCAAGTTGAGTGTGAAACCAGACCAACGCTGCGGGGGGCGCCGGGAACAAACGCGCTCGGGCCCGGACCGCAGCAAACGAGCCAGTGTGAAAGCAGCATAAATCTCCTATTACAAACCAGACTGATGTTATTTCTGCCATTCATCTACAGAAGTTCTTTTTGAGAATTAACAGAGGTTTAGATGTTGATGATTTATTAAAAATGTTTAGTCTCCATTATGGTGAGCAGTGTTTCATTTAGTTGGGTAGTTTGACTTTTTTTTTTTTTTAGATCAGTTTTTGTAGTAATGTATAACAAAACACATAAATTGTTGCAAATGAAGCCATAAATGAAACTGATCATGAGATATAGTTATTATCATAATGTTTTTTTTTATTTTTATTTTTTTACATTTTTAAATACAAATGGGGGATTTTTTTAGATGCACACATACATCAAGCACACATACATTCAGAATGAGTTATCTGTGGCAAGAAATTATTGCTGGTGAACATTTATTAACAATGAATAAAATAAACTGTCAGAAATTAATTTAATCAACATTTCTTCTTTATGATGATAACTATCTCACCTGGTCAGTTTTGTTTATGGCTTCGTTTGCAACAATGTATGTGCTTTGTTAAACACTTACAAAAACAACAAACTGATTTAAAGAAACAGTGATCACCATAATGGTGACCACATGTTTTCAATAAATCATCAACAGTCTAAACCTTAATGTTAATTCTCAAAAAGAACTTCTGTAGATGAATGGCAGAAATAACGTCAATCTGGTTTGTAATAGATTTAATGTATTTTATCTACAGTTGATTTCATCTAAAGCTGTGTCTGGAAGTCAGTAGTAGTTCTTGTGTTTCTCTTTCCTTAAGTGATTCTGCTTATTATCATCAGATGTCTTCAATAATCAAACAATCATCACTCAGTTAATCACTTATCTCATTAACTCTAACACTGCTTCAGTGTTGCTATAACATCCTGCTGGTTGTTCCCATATGAACGCTGAGCGGTGTTCATTCAACACCAGGGAATTTACTGTGTGTATGCTTGAAAATCAATTAAAACCTCTAATCACAACTTTTAAAACACTTACAGTTATCATTTTGACCTGTGTCGAGATGCTCTGGGCTTTTTCATTCTGTAGATAAAAAGAAGTGTTGAGAGATGACACTACAACTTGATATCCCATAATGTCCTGAATCATGCTGGACACATACCACATTTGTGATGGAGGTCACATATAGGTCCACAGAAATGATGGCAGGGTCGAAGTATATGACGTCTTCAGGGTCGTCGTGGAATGTCAAGGGCGACATTCTAGTATTCTGAGAGTAATTCTCGGTCAAGCTGAGACGATCAAAAAGTCTCTTTTTAGCTTGAGCTGTTTCTGGTTTGCTGCAGTTTACAGCATCAGACTCCTGTCCTGTGCATGTGAGACATTCAGTAACACAGCTGAGTATATTCTCCAAGCACACAGTGAAAAAGAATTTCATGTTTAAACATTCGTCTTTCTACATTTCACATTCTATGTCTCCTAGTGATGTTACATTTGACACTCACGCTTCAAAGCGCTTATTGAGTACGCAGCGCAATTTATTTAATATAATTGTTACATTTAATTTATTCCCACACTTTAATATGTGAATTATATTATCAGAAAACTGAACATTTAGTGCAGTCAGGCTTTTATTTGTATTTAATGGATACAACAACGGAGCTGAAATACGCTGCACACTTGGGTTCAGAGGTGTAGTCCAGGGGTCTTTAAATATGGAGTCATTTCAGCCTTAATAAGCCTGTTAACAAGCAGAATCACTGAAGGAAAGAAGAGAACAGAAAAAGAGACGAGCAGAAACACAAGAACTACAACTGACTTCAGACACAGCCTTAGATGAAATCAACTGAAGAGAAAACAAGACATTAAATCTGTGAAGATCTCAGCAGAGGAGGATTAAACAACTCCACAAACAGCATTACCAGCTTCACTTATTACTAACCAGACTGACTTTATTTCTGCCAGACGGCTACAGAAGTTGTTATTAAGAATTAACAAAGGTTTAACTCTAATGTGTTTCATTTGAAGTCACCATAACAGTGATCAGTGTGCCCATTAGTTGGGCTTTAACTCTTATTATATCTTTTGTCTTTATTGGCCGCTGTGATAGTGTGTTTGTCAAACACATTTGCAGTAGTAAAGAAAGCTAAAATGAAATGAGATCGGGTGATGATGGTTACCTGTTCATGATTTTAAAATCATCATGAAATAGCCTGAATCAATGATGTCATTTGTATTTAACAATTGTGGGTAACACATTATAATAACTCCACGCAGTTAATCATTAGTTAAGCATTAGTAAACAGTTAATTCATCATTTGTAAAGCATTATTAGACATTAATAAGCAGTATATAAATACAGCTATAAATGCTTTATTCTTGTTTTAAAGTATCTATAATGTGTTTAATAATTGTATTTTCATACTTTAACGATCAATTTATCATTTCTAAATGAATACAGCATTATTTACAAAGCAGTTATTTAGGAGTTGTCAGTGGTTCATAAGATCACTTAGATAGTGTGAGTAAATGATTAATAAACTATTTAAATGTACATTCATACATCTTATTATTCAGACATATAGTAATAGTTACTTGTGTGCTATGCTTTATTAACATGTATTTCTACTGTAATTCAGGGTTAATTCAGGTAGTTATAAAGCATTTAGTAGTGGTCAGTCATCTATTTTTGTGAGCTCAAGTGAGGACTAGTTATGCCTTATAACAGATTTATAAAGGAGATTTAAAGGCTCAGTTAAATATTTCTATGTTCTGTATCACTGTGTTGTGTTTCCTTTTTCTGTTTAGAAGATAACTGAGTCTTTAAATCTCCTTTATAAATGCTTTACAATGCATTAGTAAAAGTAAAAGTCCTCCTCAGTATTTTGTTCCAATCACCTGGATCTGCTAATTCAGACAGGAGACAGAACTAATTAGTGAAATCAGCTGACTGAGTTCATGGGTGGAATAAACATATGGCAGGACTTCTACTTTCTGACTCCTAGGCTATACCTAGCGCTTTAGGCTACTAATACGGATTGTTTAAAAATGGCTTTACAGTAGGCTAATGAACATGAAAATAATGATCAAGGATCCAAACAAATAAAAGACAAATTCTGCTATAAAGCAGATGTACAGAAGACATTAAAGTCATTGTTTCAGTCATTTCAGTGAAGATTCAATTCAGTTCAATAACTAGACATGTTAAGGCAGGCAGACATTCCCCACACGCATGTCACATGCACATTGTTAGTTTAGACGTTATGACAGGCAGACGTTCTCCACATGCATGTTAACAGATCATAAAGCTTATAGGAAAAAAAGACAAGTGCCATAATTTTAAACCAAATTCTTGGCATGTTTGCCATACATACTTCACAACTGATCAAACAAAGGTTCTTCCCATTGAGTATGAATCAGCAGCAATGAGAGTAGCTTTTGAAAGGGAACACTGATCACCGGTAACTAATCAAACAAAGCTTACATTCAATAAAACATCAACATGAATTAATGTTAAAACTCTGTTAATTCTTAATGAAAGCTTTTGTACACATATGACAGTAATAATAGCCAGTCTGGTTAGTAATAAGTGAAGCTGGTAATGCTGTTTGTGGAGTTGTTTAATCATCTTCTGCTGAGATCTTCACATATTTTAAAGTCTTCTTTTATTTGCAGCTGATTTCATGTTGCGTGGCAGTTGTAGTTGTGTTTCATTTTCTGAGAGTGCAAGCATGATGCTGAACCAACATCACAATGTTACATTGATTTAATAGCCTATCATTACCATTGATTTTTTTGATGAAAGTTCAACATTATTTAAGCATTAATTGTGGGTGCAACAGTGATGATGTTGATTCAATGCAGTTAACGTTGATGCATTAACATTGTTTCAATGGTTTCTAACACATTATTAACATTTCAAATTGAGAAAACAGCATTGGTTATATATATTATTAATATATATTATTAAGATATTATTAACAGACATGAATTAACAATATGTATTAATTAATATTATAGATCAGTGTTTCCCAACCCTGTTCCTGGAGGCACACCATCACTACACATTGTTGAACTCTTCCTAATCAAACACACCCCATTCAACTCATCAGCTCAGACCAGAACTATTTGGGTCAGATAAGGGAGACATCCAAAATGCTTAGAGTTGGTGTGCCTCCTTAAGCAGGGTTGGGAAACACTGATCTAGATTAACAAGTGTTGGAAAAAACGTTGTCATTTGTGATGCCTAATGCATTAACTGCTGTTGACAAATTGAACCTTATTGTAAAGTGTTAAGCAATATTTACTTACCCATTGAGACAAGAAAAACTATTAGCCAGTGTAAGTGCATGGTCAATAAAAAAAATCCAAGTGTCTGAGATACTTCTGTATGGGATGAGTATTCACTCTTGAACAGTCAATCATATGGTCATATTTATACACTGGGAGTGAGCAACGCATCCTCACACCCAATCATAGGCGGAGCCTGGATATTTTCATTTTTGCCTCTCATGCCATTTACATTTTCTTTAAGACTTTTGGTTTGACTGTATTTTAATATAACCTTTAACACATTCTGTTAACTAAAAGTAACGTTGCACCTTCATGTCTACTAATTCTCAATAGAGTGTTATCACCATGAATAACAAAAATGTAAAAGCAGACGAAAGTAATAACAGAAAGGTAAATAAAATGAGAGGAGAACAAATAGGCATTTGGCTGCACCACAGAAGTTCTTCCACCATATCATTATCATATAGACAAGGTTTAAATTTCTCTGTAAACATCACATTTATTGTTTAGTGACCGTAACTATAAGATCAAGTAGCCCAGCCTTGGGGGCTTTGATGGGCTGTCATTTGGGCCCTTTGGGTGTTGTGCCTACCAAGTTACAAATGCATCCACAATGTTTTACAGGTATGATCAGCCACACTGTGAAAAGTCATTTCAGTAAGTCTGAAATTACAGTATGGTTAAACATTTGAAAAAAATATGTTGACTTTTTAGGTTGTGGTTTTGCATTGTGAAAATTGTACCAAAATGATAAACTAAGGAGGGTGGGAAAAAGCTGCAAATGGTAGACTTTTGAAATCGGAAAAAGTTTAATTCACCTTAAAACACTGCAGTTGTGTGTGTATCATGGTTTTTATGACACATACTTGAAGCACTGCCCACTGCAACCAGTGGATTACCTGGAAATATGGGGCTTAAGTGCCCATAAATGCCTTACGATGGCTATTTATCTGTCAAACTTGACAGATAAATTTCCCAAAGCCATTGCTGGTGTGACTCAGGTTGTAGAGACATTAGTTCTCGTGTGTTCAGATTCTGTGTGAGACAAAAAGAAAGAAAAAAGCTGGAGAGCATTTCTTGCACATTTTGATCATAGTGGTAAGAGAAGAGCGCTTACGTGATCAGATGCTGAAGACTCTGAAAATGAAGAGGAACCAATTAAACACACTGACCCAATTGGACCTCCAGGTACCTATCATATTATCACAACTGATGAAGATAGACTCGAGGATGAATCAACACAAAGCATGTTTGAAGGTGCCAAGGATTTCCTGTCTAATCTTCCTGCCTTCCTATCCATCCCATAATACACACCATTCTGAAGCGGTTGAATGACTTTAAAACTAGATCAATGTTTTCCAAAGGAGTTTGACTTTCAGTGGAAACAAGGTATGGATATATACAGACTGTAAGACTGGACAAACTGGAAAAACTGGAAGAGAGGGTGACTTTCTGAGAAATACAAGGAAATTAACATTAGAACTCTCTCTCGGAAATAGCATTCCCATCACACTGAGTTGATCACCCTAGTATTGTCTTAATTTACATCTCATTCCCCATCTCTCTTCTCCACATGTTGAAATGCCCTGAAATTCACCCAAAAATCTATATGGTTTAATGTGAACAATCATCATAGCCTAGGAGTCAGAAAGTAGAAGTCCTGCCATATGTTTATTCCACCCATGAACTCAGTCATTTATGCAGATGCTTTTATCCAAAGCGACTTACATTGCATTTCAAGGAACACGTTTACATTCTTATCAGTTCTTGCTTTCCTGGGAATCAAACCCATGACCTTGGCGTTGCAAGTGCCAACACCCTACTGTTTGAGCTACAGGAAAGTTCATGTTCATGTCTCAATGCGACTGGTACAAATTTCTTATTCCCATAGAAGTAAACCAAAGGGTAATAAAGGTTTTTAGAGTTTAGAGATACTTTGCTCACTGTGGTGGGCGTGCCCCTGTCCCCAAAAGGTGTAAACTGCCCAAATCTGGGACCTTGATTAATGCAAATTCCAATTGGTAACCCCTGTTTTCCATTTGAAAAATATAAATTTAAAGAGGTATGTTGCAGGAAGCTCGGGGCATAGTTCTGTAGTCAGAAAACTCAGATTTATTGAGTTCACATGTCATGCAAACAAGAAACTCTGCTTCTATCCACAGGGTAAGAACTGTCGTTCTAACCACACAACTTTGAGATGCTGTTTGCAAATGTTAGTTAGAACTATGGTTTTGGGAAAACACAGACTTGTTGAACTACCCAGCTAACAAAAATATGTACTTAGAATGTTTTGCTAACATTCCCATTAAGTTATTAAAACGTTATTTCAGAATGTTTTTTAAATGTTGAAAACGTCCAGATTTGTTCATGTATTAAGAACGTTTTTTTCTTGGTTTATGTGAATGTTAGAGGAACACTCCATTCTATCATTTTGAAAATGTTATGAAAACGTTATTTCTGAATGTTTTTTAAACGTCGAAAACATCCATACTTTTAATGTATTAAGAAAGTTTTTTTCTTGGTTTATGTGAACAGTAGAGGAACGTCCCATTCTATCATTTTGAAAATGTTATGAAAAAGTTGTTTCTGAGTGTTCAAAACAACCTGAACGGGGCTCACACTCAGACACTTGAGTATCGCTAATTTACCTGTGAGCCACTGTGCTGCCCTCTTAATATTTATATGAATTAATTCTTACAGCCATAGGTATGGATTTCTAAGTAACCATTTTTAAGTACCAAAAACTGTGTTAACATTTTTCCAGAGTGCATAAGCGCATTAAATATTAGAATACAAAAATAACAGATAAGACTTTACTTTAAGATTCACATTTTACTATAGTAGTAAACTAAACTTTGTAAGAGTCTCTGGGAAGTACACAGTCCAAAACATGGAATCATAAAGAGCAAAGCTTATATTTTCTAAACCAAAAAGGGAAAAATAACATTGACATACAACTAGACAGCACACAAGTCAAATCTAACAAGACATGTGGAAAACAACACAATATAAAAAGAAAATGGCATAAAATTTTGTTCTGTGTATTTCCAACGGGGAACGAATAGTTAGTTTCAACAGTACGAGATGTCACTTTGTTGACTTTTTTTTTGTATTTTGTCTTAAGGCTGACTAAGTATGTTTTGTATACCAGTAATGGGTTAACTGTTATGTTGGGGCTTACCGCTGTTGCCAGCTCTTTTGAACATCTATGACTGCATGACCTGTATTTGTCTTACTTGTGTATCTTTTAAAACTTGTCCAGGCCATTTGTTGTTTTTCCTTGTCTTGTGAAGTTTCTGTTGAGCATGGATCTCATATATCAAACTGATTGGTGTCAGGCTCCACCTTTTAAAGGACTTAAGTGTTAATATTTTGAATAGTGTAAATAGTTCTAATTTATTGTTCGGCATTCAGGGTAATTCGATTAGATTTTTTTATGTCTTTACCCATTTATTTACAGATTTTTTTTTGTATTTATTTTTTATTTTTTTTATGCTGTAACTGTGTGTTTATAAAGCATGTTTATTATGGCAAGAAGAAACCAACAGAAAGTTGATCAGGTGTTTTGGGCTGTGTTGTGATGATGCCATAATCATCATGGACTCTGATTTATACGTTGATGCAACTTAATGTGTTTAATAACCCCAAATGACAATTTCTCATTGAAGCAGGTGCGCATGTGTCGAATGTTTCCATCCTGAGTTTAATGGAAATTGTCTGTTGGGTCAATGTAACTCAATTAAGTTAAAACAACATTCCCTTGTTTTATGATACATCAAACTGGTTGAAGTACAACAAAAAAACTAGAATGTGTAGGTATAATCAGATAGAAATACCTCCTTAAAGCAACAACTGCATATGTTTACTTTTTACAGTCTATGTTGAGTCTGGCAATCTGCCTACTTTGTTGGAAGCTAATATTTGTGTTATTTTAAAGAAAGGCAAAAGCATGTGGATCTTATCACCCTATTTCTTTACGTAATGTAGATATTTAAATTCTAGCAAACAATTTACAGACTCACCTCGAGTTGGTGCTTCCCACTATTATTAATATAGATCAGACGGGCTTCGTTAATGCTAGGGTCACACTAAAAGATTTGTTTAATTTTTTAAATGTGAGAGACCACAAACACGACGATAAGAAATCATAGATTTAACAGTTTTGTTCCTCTAGTGTGTGGAGTGCTGCGATGTGACCAGGAAAGCACGCCATACACTAACAGATTCCATTCACAAACAACCAGAAACACGGGAAATCTCGCAAAATCTCTCACCTCAAACGTGACTTTAAAATAAACAAAAATGGCGGACGACTGGCAAGAAGCAATAGCGCGCATAGTGTATGGACTGCTTTTTACATAAAATTCATGGGGGAAATAAGAAAAAAAAATTCTATGAAGTCGTGGAGATGGTGTGAACATGGACTTTGCTGGAGGTGAGTCCTCCGTCAGCTCACTTTGGGTATTGTTTCGTTTCACATGATAATCTCCAAAGGGTGCGCGTGTTTGTCCTCAGGGTTGCCCCGACATAACAGGATTTTTTTTATCATAAATATTCAACGTTGAATACTTACGAATTGAGATTGGGGCGGCTCCGATGTTCTTCCGAGCAGATTCAGTCACTCTTAACACACCTCACACCACAGGAAAATCTGATAAGATAATCGGTAGAACCATCAAGATAATCTGGATTTTACTTTGGATTGTCGGAAGGGGAGAAACTGGCTCAAAATTGCCCCGGTTATCTTGGTGTGTACCCAGCATAAGGAGATCTTCATCCCATAATAATAGATGGTTACTCAATATTTGTAACCACTCAGGTCTCTGCGCAAAAGGGGGTGTAGTCATTTCATTAGATGTCAAGAAGGCACCCGATAGGGTTATGTGGTCAAATTTATTTTCGGTGTTAGATTGTTTTAACTTGAGGAATACTTTTGTTAAATGGGTCAAGATTTTATAAACACTCCCAACTTGCATAATCACAAATGGCGCCCGATCATCTAAATTTGTCTTATCTCGATGCACGTTCAGGGGTCTCCAACCCTGTTCCTGGAGAGCTACTGTCCTGCAGATTTTAACTTATATCAAATGCACCTGAACCAGTTCATCAAGGTGTTCAGGGTTGCTTGATAATTACAGACAGGTGTGTTGGAGCAAGGTTGGAACTGAAGTCTGTAGGACAAAAGTCTATCTCTCCAAGAGCAGGGTCGGAGAACCCTGCATTAGGGTGTCCATTGTCACCATTAATATTTGTACGGGGCATAGAGCCATTAACTATTGCCATCAGATAAGACTGATATTAAAAGAATTTCCTTAGGGAATAAGCTCCATAAAATCTCACTTAACACTGAAGAGATCTGTGTGAGATCTTCAAAACACTACAACCTTTCATGTAAAAGTTGAGAGTTTCAGAAGTGAACAGCGACACTTCATAATGATATTAATTAACAGTCAACATCACCTGATGTTATTCTACCTCAGCTTCCTCTTATGCAATAAATGTGTTTTCTGAACACACAACCCAGAGTCACGAGCCCAACTACAGTAAACACTGATCACCGTAATGATGACTTCAAATGTTTGTTCCTCTTTCCTTCAGTTACATCACTAATGCTCAATCATCATTCAATTATCTAATACAATCTAGCACTGCTTCAGTTAAATACTCTGCAGTGTGGGTACATATGAACACTGAGCAGTGTTCTAACTTCATCTCTGTTTGGATCCTAATGAATGAGCTGGGCTAAGCTAAGTGCTAGCAAAGTGTCGCTGCGCGCCAGAGTGATTGAGTGCACGCACTGAGACGAGAGAGGAATGTATCAACTCGTCTTAGTTAAGGGAATAACATAGTTTAATATGAAAAAATGGTGGAGTGTTCCTTTAAGAAAGAAAGACTCTTTTTTTTTACCCCCTTTAATTTCTGTTTATAGTGTAAATATATATATATATTTATTTATGTATAGCAATATATATATATATATATATATATATAGAATTGCAATAAAGAATTGCAAAGGAAAAATAAAGTTTCTGATTCTGAAACTCTGGCTATATTTCTTGAAACTCTACACACAAAACCACATGGACAAAAACCTTGAAATTTGATAATCCATCCATTAAATTCATGCATTGCAATTCCTAACACTGACTATACAATTTTTGCTGCTCCTGCTGTAAACAAACAAACAAAAAAAAAAATTCTTTTTTTTTTTGGTTGGAACATATTTTTATTTATTTTAAATAGTTTATATATATCACCATACTACCATGGCTAGTGGAATGTGTTTGTTGATTCAATGCCTTTCATAACTCTCATACAATGCCATCATCATGACAGCATCATGCATTTATTACAATGTTGATTTCCCTTAAGCAATGTGGGCTTATGTGTTTTGCTCAAGGGCAAGATCTTCCATGAATGGCCAAACAACATGATCCGCAGGTCACATATACAGACTGTGTACAGATCCATCACTATAGGGGGGGTGACAGCTGTATAGACAGAGTTTTTTATTATTATTATTATTATTATTATAGTTTAATTGATATTATTATTGTTTCAGTAAGCACTTCCACCAAACATGCTGATGAATTTTCTTGAGAAATTTCTTGGAGTCAAAAAGGTTGTAAACCACTTTTGTCCTTTTGCTTTTGAACAAACATATCTGTGGAGAATGTACTGTCCCCATGAGGAACACACTTTGAAAATAACAATAATGATAATAATAAAATAACAACATCAATAAATATACAGTAAATACATATAAAAACACTTAAATTGTTATTATCTGGCATGCAATTTTGCTTTACATGTCCTTAAGAATCATTCATAATCATAGCCCACATTTTAATTCAGCAGGAAGTGATTGTGAACAGGTCAGTAGAAAGGTCTCTTTAGTGTCCTAAGTTACTGTAACTCTGACCTTAATTGTCTACCGCCTGTAAACTGTTATAGTGTCATAAGGACTGTTCCACAGGTGCATGTGCATTTATTGGGTAAAACAAATATATATATATATATATATTTGGTTTTGGAACGACATGAAGATTAGTAAATGATGACAGAATTGTCATAACTGTCAAACTGATTTGTAGCCCAGTGTTATTTGTTCTTACATGCACTATTTTGTAGAACTAAGAGGCGACTGGGGGAAGTAGACAAAACCTTTTTGTCTGAAGTCTAAGAAACTACTGGAGCTAATATGTTCATTGACAATAATACAATTCTTCGAGAAAAATCATTAAATAATCACGTTTTTATAAACTAGAATTTTATATTACTAGAATATTAGTAATTATACCATTGACTGCATCCTGTCTTGTAACAGATTTAGTAAACAAACAAACAAGCAAAAAAAAAAAAACCATAGAAAATATCTTGCCGTATTCCTCGTGAACGAAGATCAATGAGAAGGATTTTGTCTAAGGCGGCAAGCTCGTAAGTGACAGCAAAGGCCTATCTGAGATTTGGAGACTTTAGAGCAGTTGGGGCAGGGAAAGGTTGGGTCGTTGGGTAGCCAATTCTTTCTTTTGTTTAACAAGTTTGTTTGCCCATAAAATATTTAATATATTAGTTTAAACCTATTTGGCTTGCTGTCCACTCCTTCAACTGGAGCTCTGATATACCCCCCACAGTGGCTAAATGTAGGATATGATTACGAAGGGCAAGGTATCTAAGATGAAGGTGGAGTTTGGGGAGTTGGAGGGATGCTGGAACAGCAGATACTGGAGAGAGGGAAGCGGCTGCTTATATATTCTGGCTGTTGATTTAAAGATTAGATGGGCTCACTCCTCCATAACTTACGTTTAGGAACTTCATTTAACGAGTTTGTTTGCCCATAAAATCTTTAAGATATTAGGTTAAACTTATTTGGCTTGCTGTCCACTGATGAGGGGCTTGATGAAACAGCTTCAACTCAAGCTTTGATATATCCCCCAAAACGTGCAGAATAAATTGGGACAGCAAGACGTCATCATACTCAGATTCTAGTCAGAATATGAGTCTGATACTGCTCCATTGGGCTGTGATTATGGGGTGTGTTTCAACCGAACCAGGAAAGAAAATGCCTCTGCACTCAATCAACCAATCAGAGCAATGGAGTAAGTGACGTATGTTCTTCATTCATCTTTACAATCGACAAATGCCTTGATCGCGGTTCTCTGTTCCTCTTTTGGGCGCTGTCGATATCTTCTAAAACAGAAGCGATGGCGGAATCTACACATCTCAATTCTCCAGCGGCAGCCATCTTTGATGTAAACGAATTCAACCCAAGCGCTCTTTGGTGTCGTGGATGATTACGTTACTGTTGATCATCTGTCCATCATCGTATAAAGCCCGCCCTGACAATTTGATTGGTCCGAACAGCTCTGGTTCGAGCATAGTTGCTCCACAACGGATCAAGTCCAGACCAAACTTCCTCACCTCAAATGTTGTGGGCGGGGCTAAGTTCGGCTGGCATCCAGGCTAGGATTTATTATGATCAAAATACTTATGGATTTAAGTATAAAGGATATCTAAAAGCTTAAATCCGAACCGGAGAGCCTCCAAGGTTAAAAACATGAACGATCACACAACGATTCAGAGAGGATAGAAAGAAAGAGTATTGTCGATAGAAAGAGGGTCGAGAGGAGAGGCAATTTTGGATTTCCTCTGGTGAAGAAAAAGGGCTATGGACTGGTATGGTTGAATGGGGGTTGGCAAAATGAAAATGAAAATTGAATGACCGTGTTTCAATTGATGGTGTCATGGTTTATTACTTGAAGGTCAGAGATTGTAGGATGTATGGGTTGAAGTTTGAATTCTGAGACTCTGAGGAAGCCAAAGAGAGCCAAATTGAATGTTATCTAAGGTTCTTGTTTTGTTGGGGGGAAATAAAACTGAGCAGAGAGTGGTTAGGCAGATGCTAAGAATGTCGATGGTGGTCTGGAGTCTACGTTTTTTGTAAACCTTTGATGAGGAGGGATATCTGAGGTCTGAGGATTTTAAAAGTTGGGGCACTTTTGGCCATGGATGAGTTTGAAAAAGAAATGAATGCTGATAAGGTAGACTTTGATTGTTCCTGGCTGAATTGAATTGATATGATGGAGGTATGTGATGAAGGAAGATATTGAAGGAGGGATAACTCTGGAAAAACAGTTGTGAGCTCAGTGGAAGTTTTTGAAGGAACTTCAAGCTGTCCAGTAAGTTTGTGTGTTCTGTGTACCCCCTAAAAGCACAAACTTTTTAAAATTAATGTGTATTTAACACACACAACACACACACTAATGTGTATTTAACACACACAAGTGTAAATTTTGACACTTGTGTGTTGCAGTTGCCTGTTTTATCAAACCCTATATTTTCAATGAAGATTCAAGATGGACTTTTCAAACTTTAATCAAACCACATCATAAGACACATTTCAGCTGGATTGCTAATCATTCACATGGGCCATTGTTGTTTGGATCTCGATGATTGCCGCGTGTGGCTGTTTTGTCTTTAATAATAGTATAGATTTAGTATAGATGATATTATGATATTAGATTTAATATGAATGATTAAATGCTTTGGTGTTGCCATCCCTTCACTGTCCTCATGCCATCCCCTTGTAATTAATAATAGGGGAGGGTCATTGTGTAATTTCAGAAGGAGCTTTGACTTTGAAAGCCCCTGTATTATATTAAAAGTACAGGTCTGTTGCCCTGTAGCAGTGTGAATAAACAACACATAATAGTTTAGGTCATTTGGTCATCTGTGAGCGGTAGCCTTTCTCTCCCTACAGGACTGTCATCTCATATTACATGCAGAAATGCTCCAAAGATGATTGTTTTAAGTGTAGTCATATATTTAGACAAATATTTGGCTTTTTATATGTTTAAGGCATTATAATTCCTTTCTGTGATGTGAGTCCCCAGGTGTTATGTCAACCTTATTGATTCTCTATAGTAAATTAAATATTTTGACCATATTTGGGAGGTGGGGCATGTTTCTCACAGTGCTTAAATATGACCAAATGGCCAATATCTGTTCAAGAGTGAATCCTCATCCTTTGGCTGAAGCATTTAAGGCACTTGGGATCTACTAAGCATGTACGTACTCTGGCTAATGTTGGCTGCTACCTCAGTCTGTAAGTACATTTTTAAAAACAAACAAAATTCTAATTGAAAACACTTTACAAGTGGGGTTAAATTCATTAACATTAGTTAATGTATTAGTGTCTTACCAACACAATATGTTGTGTTCACTCAACATTTAAATGTCTTTAACACATTTTATTTGGGATATATTGAAGTTCAAGATAACTTTACTACACCAACAGAAATCTGAATTGCTTAAATGCAACAAACAACATTAATTCAACGGAATAACCAATTAATAGTGAATAATGATATTCTGTTTCAACCTTATAGTCATAGAAGGTACGCTTTTTTTAACCTGTATGAGTGTTAATCCTAAAATAACCCCCTATTTTATTTTTCAGCTTTTCCACGTGGGCAAAATGCATTGAATAAAGTTAATATAACACATTATACAGATCAACAAGGAAAATCTATTTAAAAAAATAAAATAAACAAATATAGGTGAATGTTAACTTACACATCACATTTCTAAGAATATTATGAATTTTGAATTCTATACTATTGGAAATCGCATCGATTTAATTGAGAATAAAAAGATTGAATCCTCAATCACTTTTAAACTGGACACGCATCATTGCTGAACATTTTTGAATATCGCAAGTGTCAATATTCATGAATATTGGCCCATTAAAAACAATTTAGCAGAATGATGAGATCAACAAAGATGAAGCCGGGAACTGTAAGGCTGATTATGAATGTAATTTGATACTTACAACTATTTATATATATATATTTTTAAAAAAAAAATTTCATCACACTGTTCTAATCCATCGAATGGAAAAACAATAAAACGAAAATCGATAAACAGATTGAACATTCTCTACATGGGCGGGAATAAAACGCCCCTTTCCCCTGATTGGTCAACCAAAGATCAAGCCATGCTATCATCAGTTCTTACTCAGCTCCACGCAACAGAATAATAGTAGCCCTAACCCTAACCACACCAACGCAGATGTTTACTCATATTTAGTGCTTGGCGAGTGCTAATTTTAGGCACTGAGCACAATAAAATATTCTGGTATGTAACAGAAGGTCTCATTTGCACAGTGTGGGTTTCTGCTGCTGAAAACTGCAGTGATATAGAATATGCTGCAGCTTATAAGGCACTTTTTGAACATCTCGGCTTGGACAAGAACGTTCAGACGACCCACATGCGGCCTTTGGCCTGGGGCCCTGTTACCCATGTTTATGTGGACCTGTATGTGACCTCCATCATAAATGTGGTATGAGTCCAGCATGATTTACCTTCTCATTTGGGTCATTATGAATGTCTAGCAGGTGTAGCATCACTCAACACCATTTTTATCTACAGAATGAAAAAGACCAGAGCTTCTCGACACAGGTCAAAATGATAAGTGTAAGTGCTTTCAAAACCAAATTTCCTTCTTATTTCACAAAGTTTTAACTGATTAGCATGAAAATATCAAGCATCTCATCCTTAAAATCAATTTGTATTCTTTATATTCTTACATTTCCAGGCTTGGGCAAATGAGAATATGAACTGGGGTGAAGATACATTTTGTGGAATAGTGACACTAGGAGCCCCAAAAGACAGGTTTTGGACTCCAGACATTGGAATTGTAGAAAGGTATAAAATTACTTGTCAGAACTTTTATATTTTTACTTTGGGGATTTTACTCTCTTTCATTAGGGTGACCATATGTCCTCTTTTTTCCCGGACATGTCCTCTTTTTAGACCTAAAAAAATGCGATTTCTAGATTACCCAAAATATCCGGGATTTGGCTTTCGCTCTTTACAGTCGCTATTTTTACATCGCTTTAGGTCCCGCCTTCTCTCACGCAACCATTGGTCGTTCGGTCATGTATGCAACGCAAACATTGGTCAAACTGCATCTCAATCATTAGTCATTACCCTCAGCACCACGGCAACAGCCAAGAGACAGAGCATCGCCTGCTTGTCAACACTGGCACATGGCTCCTGAACAGCCTAAAAAAAAAAGCCCAAATGTGAATTCACAGATGATTAACAGAGAAAATTCACATGTTTTCGTCTCGGAAGGGATCCTCGGTCGGACCATATAGTGTGAGCACATAAATCCTGAGCTCTGGCTTTACATCGCATGCGATCTACTCGTTCAGTGTGAGTAGGTACCTTGCTAAAATCGCACAGACATCGCACAGTGTATGCCCGCCTTAAAACAAACACCGATCACCATAATGGTGACTTCAAACTTTATTATTTGCAATAAAACATCACCACCTAAACCTCTGTTAATTTTCATTTATAAGTTCTGTATGAGGGAAATAAAGTCCAACTGGTTTGTAATAAGTCAAGTTGCTGAGATCTAGAGAGACCTGTAAGTGTTTAGTGTTTAATGTTTAATGTGACGTGTTTTCAGCTTATTTAAATAATGAGATTTACTTTAGTTTAAGGTGTTTGTTTGGCAGCCGTTGTTGCCAGTCATTTGACCGTTTTTTCATGTAACTGTTTTGTTATTGTATTACAAATAATTACCGATTATTTTGTTAATTTAACATGTAATTTAAGAAAACAGAAAAGTACTGTATTTTTATACAGTACTTTTCTGTTTTCTTAAATTACATATGTTATAAGTACACTTATAACACTCAACAAACCTAGCCAGTTCAGATATGTCATGTGTTCTAGCTCAAGCAAACCTGGTGCAACTAATGAAGCCCTTGATTATTTGAATCAAATGTGCTTGAGACAACATCTGTTTTGCAGATTTGTGCTGTTGTGAGGGATTCTATTCGGGGGTTGAATAATTTTGAGACTTCAAAAGTCATTGAATGTTGTAACATTTTTTATGTTGAGCTAACTCAATTACTTTTGTTTGATTTGTTCATTGCAAACAGCTGAAAGTCCTCAAATTTTGCCAATAAACCTGATTTGCAATAGGGGTTGAATAATTTTGATTACAACTGTATCTTAAAAATAATTAAATGTTTTGCCTCTCACGCAAATTTTCAGCAATGTCTTTTGATTTTATTTAAATACCCAAGGGCTGTTTCATAAAAGACGCAAAGAAAAGCGGGGATTAAACTCCAACACCTGACTTGAATGAACCTAACAAATAAATTGGGGCTAAAGCGGTTTCATAAAAGGTAATTGAAGTTCAAGCAATCTCACTAATTTGATCCAGGTTTATCTAGTCTAGATAATTGCGTGCACGCGTTTCTTAAGCAGCCCTAGAGGTCGATCATAGATCATATCGATCCACTATCAAACAAGAATACATTTTGTGCTGTTTTATGCGATTTAGACATGGTGTTTTCCTCAGTGCAAAACTTACATTTCACAGGTCTATTCTCCATCTGTAAATTTTAGAAAGTAAGAAAATATTTCTGTTTTGCTGCTAAACTTCACATTGAACGAGCGCAAATAGGAGCGCAATAACGATAACAATAACAATAACTGACTAAAATATACTTTTTGCTTGTAGCTTATAGCTTTTTACACTCATAGCCTATATGTTATAATTAAAATAATTATAATAAATAAATAAATAAATAAAATTGAACAGAAGTAATTCAGAGAATACATTTTTAAGAAACCAAATATAATAAAGGTACAAAATATAGTTTTGGGTATATGACCTATGCTACTTAAAGATGACTTAAGCAATAAAAATAAATAAAAAAATTGGCAAGAGAAAGCGAGAATCTGTTTTGGTTAGATTTAGTTTCTAAAGTACACTACAACTTAAAATTAAGAGAGAAAGTATACATTTTGAAAATATATGGGCAACTCTAAAATCAAAGAATATTCCATAAAACAAAGGAATACATTACATTAATAACTTTTGTATATAACCCTCCCTCCCTTTTAATTATAGTTATTTGTTATTTTATTTATTTACTTATTTAATATGGTTATTATTTTAATATTTAAATATTATTACTTGAATAACTTATTATGAATTATGTGTAATTATAAGAG
Organism: Rutilus rutilus; assembly: GCA_021464565.1. Lineage (NCBI taxonomy): Eukaryota > Metazoa > Chordata > Actinopteri > Cypriniformes > Leuciscidae > Rutilus > Rutilus rutilus. The sequence goes on along the minus strand of JAJAQA010000001.1, from coordinate 64,047,343 downwards.
TTTGATATAAATATGTGAATGTTTAATTTTTATTAATATTTATTAATATATTTGTTTGTCTTTTTCCCCTTTTTTCATATTTCATATCTAACTATGTACTTATTGGTTATTGTTCCCTGAGAAAGCTACAGTCGATGCTGCGCTGATCAGCACATTGGGAACGTCTTTAGTCGTGACCAGCTGTGAATATTGTGTGTAACACGTCGATAGAATTGACCCGGAGGTAATATACCCTCGGTCGATGACGTCATCGGCGCGCACCCGCAACACGAGGCTATAAATAGATGAGCCACAGGTGCATCATCAGGTCTTTTGTCTTCAGACCATTCTGTGCATGTGTGCGTCAAGAAAACTCTCTCTCTATACTTTTCATCTGCTAACTACAGATCTTTGTTAGGAGTTAGTTTCATCAGGCAGTGTGCGGAAAATTTCTCATTTCTCAAAATCTTTTTCTCTCACGTTACAACAAAGAGTTTAAAAAGTAAAAAAGAGGAGAAATGAGCCAACAAATCAGTAAGCGTTGTGTTCCTCCATGCTCCCGTCCCATGTCTGAGCTGGATACACACGATTACTGTTTTGTTTGTTTGGGGGAAGAGCACGCGGTTCTGGCTTTAGAGAAAGGCGAGTGCGAGCATTGTGAACAGCTCACAGTTAAGATGCTTCGCTCTCGTCTGAACTATTTCCAGTCCGCACCCACATTACCATCGTGGGGCTCTCGTATGGATCTGCATGACGAGCAAGAGACGGGTCCGTCCCTTTTGCTTGCTGCGTCACCAGATCCACGCATCCCTTCTCGTGATCTCGAAGCGCGCTCCGGTGCTTCTTCGGTTCACGAGGGGGATGATATATCTCTTGGGTCTTCGGACCACGAGCAGCCCGCCTCTGAGCATTCCTCTCGTGAAAAAAGATCTGTCGAGGAATTGCTCGAGGTGGTTACTCGCGCGGTGGCCAGGTTACAGCTTGACTGGCCACGCGAACAAGAGACCCCCAAACATTGTAAGCTAGAGGATAGGTTTCTGTCCGGTGGCAGGGGGGAGAGACCACAACATCAGTCTCTCCCCTTTTTCGAGGACCTCCATGATGAGCTGTCTAAGTCATGGAGTAAACCATATACCTCTCGCGTCTTTGTGCCTTTTTTGACTATCGTGGGTGCGAAGTCGCTGGGGTATATGGTGATGAAGAGACGCTCGTGAGCTATCTCTCGCCCGAAGCTGCATCTTCGATAAAGAAACCTACCCTCCCCACTATACCATGTAGAGTAACATCATCACTAGTGGGTAAAGCTTACCAAGCTGCAGGTCAGGCTGGTGCTGCGTTGCACACTATGGCAGTGTTACAGGCATACCAGGCTGTATCATTAATAAGAAGAGAAAGTCCTGATGGTCTGGCGCCCAATCTGGTGGGGGTAGCCCCTCACGGGATGGGGCACGTTCAAGATCTTTTCGCCCCTTCCCGTTACCCTCACAAAACCTCTCCATCCCCGCCACCTCTCGTGCTTCGGGGGGCAGCGGTTTCCAGCGAAATGTTAGATGTCCCGTTGTTTCCTGCCGTCATTCAGGACACGGAACATCTAACATCCCCTCAAAAGGAAGTGTTAAAATTGATACCACTCTCAGAGAGTCTGGCAGCGTGGAAACTTCTGCCAGGCATTTCTGCGTGGGTATTAAGCACAGTACAGATAGGATACAGAATCCAATTTATTCGTCGTCCTCCACGTTTCAACGGCATGGTCTCCACTTCCGTGAAACCGGAGCTGATGCACGTACTGTCACAAGAACTGCAAACTCTTCTGAGCAAAGAGGCCATAGAACATGTTCCTCTTCAAGAGAGAGAGTCGGGCTATTACAGCAGATACTTCCTGGTTCCCAAAAAGGATGGGGGGGTGCGTCCAATCTTAGATCTTCGAGGCTTAAACCGTACAGTCAAAGCACTCAAGTTCAAGATGTTAACCGTCAAGACGGTCGTGTCACAAATTCAACATCACGATTGGTTAGTCATGATCGATCTGAAGGACGCATATTTTGACATAGAAATATTGCCACAACACAGGAAATTCCTGAGGTTCGCTTTCGGGGGCGAAGCGTACCAATTTCGGTTTCTTCCATTCGGCCTAGCCTTGTCACCTTCGTACACTATCTCTGTGGCTCAGACCCCGGTTCCTCGCCTTGGGTACCACTCTAGGGGCGCCATGTCATCGTAGACTGCTAACGACGGACGCCTCCCTGATGGGCTGGGGAGCGGTCTTAGATGGCCATCCAGCTCAAGGGGAATGGGAGGGCCATCAGCTCGATTGGCACATCAATTGCCTCGAGATGATGGCCGTATTTCTGGCTCTGAAATATTTTCTCCATCAATTGAGGGGCTGTCATGTCCTAGTGCGGGTGGACAACACAGCAGCAGTCTCTTGTATAAATCACCAGGGAGGTCTGCGCTCACGCAATCTGAACAGAATAGCGAGGCAGATTTTTCTCTGGCTCTCTTTCTCTGCTCATAAGATTTTATAGTTTGGATGTTCATGCCACTCCGGACTCTCATGTCCTTGAGTCAACGTCACAAGCTAAAGCCTTCTTGCGTTCTTGTGAGCACATCTGCACAACCGCAGGGGTCCAGACACTTTCAAGCACGGCAGCGTGGGTATTCTCGTTCCCAATGCGCTGATCAGCGCAGCATCGATTGTAGCTTTTGAAAGGGAACGTTCCCGGTTACTTAACTGTAACCTTGTTCCCTGAGAAAGCGGAACGAGATGCTGCGCTACTTTGCCGTGCTGAAGATGTCCCAGGACTGCTCTTCAGACAAAATATCCTGATGATGCACCTGTGGCTCATCTATTTATAGCCTCGTGTTGCGGGTGCGCGCCGATGACGTCATCGACCGAGGCTATATTACCTCCGGGTCAATTCTGTCGACGTGTTACACACAATATTCACAGCTGGTCACGACTAAAGACGTTCCCAATGCGCTGAGCAGCGCAGCATCGACTGTAGCTTTCTCAGGGAACAAGGTTACAGTTAAGTAACCGGGAATGTTCTAATTATGTGTTTTTTATGTGTTGGTGGGTATAATCACAAAAGGAAAAAAAAAAAGAAAGGAAAAAAGTAGAAAGAAAAATAAGGAATAATTATTGGTGGAACATTTTATCTTTAAAGGAACTATCCATTTGTATAATTGTGTTAAATGCATTTGAATTGAAACACATAATAAATAAAGCATATATATGCTAAAATATTTGTTGTTGGACATTAGATGTGCCTTATTTAGAATTTTAAACCTAGAAGTAAGTATGTTTTTTTATGATAGCAATAACTGTAAAGGGACTATTGTAATGGGGTAAATCAAATGTTGGCTAATATACTGTAGTCCAATTACTAAGCTCAAATTCATCTTACCAGTTACCAGTTAGTCTAGCTGTGCTTTTGTAATTATTTATTTTTAATTTTATGATTTTAACTTCTGCTTTAAAAAGCTTTTTTTTAAGATTGTAATGTTCTAATGTTCTTCTAATAACGATAAAAATGTACTACAGCTGCCAAACAAAACCAGAGAGAAATGTATCCATTAATCTTTAAAACAATCTAATAAAATATTGGGCACAAAACATTCAGCCAGTAAGAAAACCTGTAGGATATATATATATATATATTTATTTATTTATTTATTTATTTATTTATTTATTTATTTATTTATTTATTTATTTATTTATTTATTTATATAGGCTACAATGATAATTGATACAATACCTACAAATGTGTTAAATTAGTGTTAGAGGAACAGTGTAATAACTCCTGTCCTGGACCAGGTTAGTCTCCCAGCGTAAGTTGCCAGAGTAACTGAGTTTGAACTATTTTAAGTTTGCTTTATGAAACAGAATCAACCGACAATAAGTCTGACTAATCAAAATAAGCCTGGTTTGTATTCTAATCTTGTTTTATGGAACAGCTCTCTGTTGTCTCTAAACATCTATATTATTATTATTATTATTATTTGCAACATGTATGTTGTGTTTTGGTTCCCTTTCGAACGGTCACTTCATATTGCGTAGCTATATGCAGTGGGGAAACTCCTTTTCCTCGATTTACTGAAGCTTATATGTAAAACGCATTTGCAGCTGCACAGCTAGCACATTGAGCGTCTGGCTCGCTCATAGGCTGTGCTGCAGCAACTGCACATCCAATGGCGCGGGCGCCTCTGACGTGCGACCAATGAGCTAGCCCTACGTCAGAGCGCCCCAAGGGGGCGTGGCCTTAGTCTATAATAGTCCCCCGAATTCGCCATTATAGCAGATCTTACTCCTTCAGCGACAACTTCACATCTCTGACTGTGTTTTACTGAGCTTCGCCATTTGAACAAGCCCTTCAGCCTGAGCGAGCATCAATTCAGCGGACTACGCTTTTTCAGCCGTTTTCTCCTGACGCCATCTCACCTGTGGCTATCTGGCGACGACGCAATATCCTTTTTTGAATTATTCTGATTTATTATGCCTCGTTCATCCTGCTCCACGTGCGGTGGCAAGCTGCACAAGGCCGATGGACACGCGAGCTGCATTTCATGCCTGGGAATTAACCACGCGGAGAATGCACTCTCTGCTGGCGGATGTGAGGCCTGTGAGAGCATGCCTATCTCCGTGCTGCGAACGCGGCTAGCTCTCTCTCGAGACGACAACGCTTCACCCGTGCTTCCCTTTCCGGCCCTACTTCAGGCGAGGAAGAAGAAACGCCGCAGCCAGAGGCAACCTGAGAGCACACCGGCCTCGTCCCCACATGCCTCACTGACTCCAGAGCAGACACCTTCACCGGTCCTGTTCGAGGGAGACCAGCGTACGAGTAAGGAGGAGACCTTACTCAGCATGTGTGGGATCGTCGGTTTCTGCAATGCTATCCTCGGTGGACGGCGCGGCGGAAAAGGGATATGAGTCGTTGCCGCCCCTCGAAGAGGCCGTGGCCGCTCATCTGTGTCCGAGCACAGCTGCTAGCTGGCGAGCTAGAGCTCTTCACCCGAACAAACCCTGCCGAACTACTTCAGCCCTCGCTGGACGCGCGTATTCCGCCTCCGGTCAGGCTGCATCGGCCCTACACACGATGGCTGTGCTTCAAGTGTACCAGGCCAAACTCCTCCAGTCTATGGATGAGGCTGGCCCGAACCCCGAGGCCTTCCGCGATCTCAGAAGCGCCACGGATTTGGCCTTGCGCACCACCAAGGCCACAGCACAAGCGATCGGCAAGAACATGGCGAGCTTGGTCGTGCTAGAGCACCACCTCTGGCTTAATCTCACAGAGATTAAGGACACTGACAAGACGAAGTTCCTCGACGCCCCTGTAACCAGCTCCGGCCTCTTCGGCCCGGCGGTGAAGGGGTTCTCTGAGCGATACACCGAGGCACAGAAGGCGTCCCAGGCCATGCGACACTTCTTGCCGAAGCGCTCGAGCTCAGCGTCCAGCAAACCCAAGCCAGCATCTTCGCCTCACCCACCCAGGCCGGCGAAGCAGGTTTCTCAGCCCCGCCCTGCGGCTGATACCTTCCGCCAGCCACGTTCAGCCAAGGGCGAAGAGAGGCGACCCGTCCCAATCAGTGTGTCAAGCCCTAGCCACACGGGTGCTGGCCCGGCAAGCCATCCCAGATGTGTCGAGTTGGGTCATAAACACTATAAAGCGAGGCTACTCACTCCAATTCGCAGACCCCCAAAATTTCAGGTGGTTATCGAGACTTCAGTGAGAAGCAACATGGGTCACGTGCTTAGCGCAGAAGTGCAGAATTTATTAGCAAAAGGGCCGATAGAGCTAGTCCCCCCTGCACTAAAACACTTGTGGTTCTACAGCCGCTATTTTATAATTCCGAAAAAAGACGGCGGTCTCAGACCCATACTAGATTTGAGACGTTTGAACAAAGCTCTCATGAGAAGGCCGTTCAAAATGTTGACTATCAAACACATCCTCGCACAAATTCGCCCCGGGGGATTGGTTTGTCACAATGGATCTGAAAGATGCATACTTTCATATTCAGATAAACCCTCGTCACAGGCCATTCTTGAGATTCGCCTTCGAGGGTCAAGCTTATCAATACACCGTTCTGCCATTCGGCCTATCGTTGGCACTCCGTATATTCACGAAGTGAATGGATGCAGCGCTCTCTCCCCTGAGACATCAGGGAGTGCGCGTGCTGAATTATCTCGACGACTGGCTGGTGCTGGCACAGTCGAGAACCGAGCTATTAGCTCACAGGGATTTGATTCTCGGCCATTTGGAATGCCTGGTTCTCACAATCAATTTTACCAAGAGCAAACTGACCCCCAGCCAGAGTGTGGTTTTTCTGGGCACAGTTCTAGACTCGGTGACAATGACAGTGCGGCTCACACGAGAGCGCGCGCTCTCGGTGTAGGCGCTAGCAGCATCGTTCAGAGCGCACGAGCGCGCGCCCCTAAAGAAGTTTCAGAAACTTCTCGGTCTCATGGCAGTGGCATCGTCAGTACTTCGCATGGAATTACTGCGCATGCGCCCGCTGCAGCACTGGCTGAAACGCCGGGTGCCAACCCATGCATGGCAGTCAGGCAGCCTACGTGTCATGGTGAATCACGATTGTTTAAGAACCCTGATTCCCTGGCGGGCTCAGAACTGGTACCTCAAGGGTGTGTCCATGGGTGTTCTTTCCAGGAGGAAAGTGGTGTTTACAGACGCATCCAACCTGGGTTGGGGAGCGCTGCACGAGGGCAAGCCTGCCTCTGGCCTCTGGTCAAGCACGGAGCAGAGCTTACATATCAACTGTCTGGAAATGAAAGCAGTTGGTTTGGCCCTCAAAGCATTTCTGTCAAACCTAAAAGGTCACCATGTCTTAGTCCGCACGGACAACATGTCAGTGGTGGCTTACATAAATTGCCAAGGGGGCATCAGATCGGGCAACCTGCATGCCATGGCGAGAGATCTCCTTATATGGGCACAGACCAATCTGAGCTCTCTGAGAGCAATGCATATCCCTGGCACTCAGAATCTGGGTGCGGATATGCTCTCACGGGGCAACACTCCCCTAGGCGAGTGATCCCTGAACTCACAGACGGTCAGTCTGATATGGAGTGTGTTCGGGGAGGCCGAAATCGACCTTTTCGCCTCGAGAGCCAACACCCACTGCGCAGTATTCTTCTCGAAGAGCAGCATCACTGGCCCAACCGCCCTCTTTACGCTTTTCCCCCTGTCTCAATGATTCCGCAAGTCATAAAACGGGTCAGGGAGCGGATGCCCAGTCCTTCTGGTGGCCCCTCTCTGGAGATCCAGGCCGTAGTTTCCAGAGCTGGTTCAGTTATCAGACACAGTCCCTTGACCGGTTCCGATGAGGAAAGACCTCCTCTCTCAGGCCAACGGGACGATATGGCATCCTCCGCCTGACTTATGGGCCCTCCATGTATGGCCCCTAAACGGATACCCAGGGACCTTCCTGAGAAGGTCTTAAGCACTATCTCTGAAGCTAGGGCCCCGTCTACTCGGCGCCTATATACAGGTTTTTCCAGCTGGTGCTTGAGAAATAAGTTTGACCCAGAGTCCTGTGAGGTATCTGTGGTGCTCTCCTTCCTGCAGGAGCTGTTGGACGCAGGCCGTTCCCCGTCCACACTCAAAGTGTATGTGGCAGCTATTGCAGCGCATCATGTTCTGGTGGCTGGCCAATCAATAGGAAGGAATGACCTGGTGGTACGGTTTTTGAAGGGAGCTAGGAGGATTAACCCCTCCAGACCTCCTTCTGTACCTCCTTGGGACCTCTCCATGGTCCTGGGGGCTCTGAAGGGTCCGCCCTTTGAACCGCTCCAGTCGGTTGATCTGAAACCTCTCTCGCTAAAGACTGCTCTCCTGTTGGCACTGGCATCTATCAAGCGAGTGGGAGATCTACAGGCTCTCTCGGTGAGCCTGTCATGTTTGGAGTTTGGACCAGATGACTCCAGGGTCATCCTCAAACCCAGGCATGGTTATGTAACTAAAGTGCTCTCAACGCCGTTCAGAGCACAGGTTATTACGTTATTGGCCCTTCCCCCTTTCGACTGAGGATGGGGAGGTTAATTTTCTTTGCCCTGTCAGAGCGCTAAGAATCTATCTGGAGCGCTCTGCGTCTTTTAGACAATCAGAACAACTTTTTGTCTGCTTTGGTGGCCGATCCAAGGGTGATCCAGTCACTAAGCAAAGACTGTCTAGATGGATAGTGGATGCCATTTCTATGGCTTATACCTCTGTGGGTCAGGTTTGCCCCATAGGTGTTAAGGCTTATTCGACTAGAGGCATGGCTTCGTCATGGGCTTGGTCTTCTGGCTTTCCCATTCAAGATATTTGTGATGTGGCTGGCTGGTCCTCGCCTTCCACATTCATGAAGTTTTATAATATGGAGGTGCCTTCGCTACAGGCAAAGGTGCCGATGGTGTCTGGTCTGGTCTAAATGTTATTGTGCATAATCACTTACACACATATATAAAACCCACTTTGGCTGGTTATTTTTACATGCTAATTGTCCCGACAGTGTCTGCGTTCATTGGTATATTATGTTGGTTTGGTTACTGACACATGCGTATTTCTAGATCTGACGGTGTCTGGTCTGGTATGTATGTATATATATATATATATATATATATATATATATATATATATATATATATATATATATATTCATATATGGGTTTCTGGCTTGTTCAGTGAGCTCAGGGGTCCTGAGTTACAGTGGCAACCAGTTACTTATGTGCAGCGTTTTGCATGGCGTCCCCACTGCGTATAGCTACGCAATATGAAGTGACCGTTCGAAAGGGAACTACTCGGTTACTAGCGTAACCTCAGTTCCCTGAGATAGGGAATAAGTATTGCGTAGCCGGCCGCACTATAGTGACCTGGATCGTTGCCGCTTCAGTCGTTATATCTGCTATAATGGCGAATTCGGGGGACTATTATAGACTAAGGCCACGCCCCCTTGGTGCGCTCTGACGTAGAGCTAGATCATTGGTCGCACGTCAGAGGCGCCATTGGATTTGCAGTTGCTGCAGCACAGCCTATGAGCGAGCCAGACGCTTAATGTGCTAGCTGTGCAGCTGCAAATGCTTTTTACATATAAGCTTCAGTAAATCGAGGAAAAAGGAGTTTCCCCACTGCGTATAGCTACGCAATACTCGTTCCCTATCTCAGGGAACTGAGGTTACACTAGTAACCGAGTAGTTCTGTCTTCCTTGATTGCCCTGTGACTTAGTTTCTCCGATTGTTTTATTGGTCAATATGTTCACCTGTTATTCATTAGTTCCCTTTGTTTTTTCCATGTATTTTAATCCTGAGTTCTCCTTCATTCTCTCTCCATCAGGGTTACGCTGATGTTAGAGATTGTGTTTGAGTTTATTTTGTGTCTGTTTTGTGAGAGATTGAATTAAAAAGACTGTTTCTGTTACTTCTTCATCTTTGTGTGCTATATACTACAACCGTACCATGACATTATTATTATTTTATCCATTTAGCATCAAGACCGAGTTTGGAACAAAAGATTCTCCATATTTGCAGTTGACCTGCTATGGCTTTACAGTCTCATCTGATGTGTTAGCTCTGACCACGGCCTGTAAGATGAACTTGTACAGGTTTCCCTTTGACATCCAAAGCTGCAATATAACACTTCAATCTTCAGCGCATTCAGGTACATCTGAAACCCATGAATCAGTGTTGACAAACACAGAAATGAAAGATAACATGATTTCTCTACAGTTTGACTTTAATTTCACTGAATATAATCCTGTTCCCACAGTAGATGAGCTTGTAATGTTCTCACTCTATGATTCTGTATGGCTGACCGAGGAGTCGAAGCAGACCTTTCAGGCCCAGGGAGAGTGGGAGCTCCTCAGTATAAATATGACTTCCTCCAACAACTCTATATTATGGGGTGTCAAGAATCAGCTGGTATATCAGGTACAGAGCTCAGTGTAAATCAATAAGTCAAAATGATCAAACCAAATAGCAAAATATGTGCCAAAATAAAATAAATTTTTTACCCTTTAAAGGGAAAGAGAAAAAAATGTCTTTATATATATTAAAAAAAATTATTGTTCTTATCCAACACATTATATAATTGTATTCAAATAATACAATTATTTATCTTCTTTATACTTGCCATGAGCATTTAAAAAATTCAAATCCAAAGTACAATTAGCATGTGATTTAGTCAATGTATTCCTAGAGTAGCTCTAGTACTCTGGACTAGACAAAGTCTAGGACTATTTAAAGGGGCGGTTGATTGTGATTTCACTTTTCTAACTTTAGTTAGTGTGTAACGTTGCTTTTTGAGCATAAACAACATCTGCAAAGTTACAACGCTCAAAGTTCAAAGCAAAGAGAGATATTTGCTTTTAAAGAAATCACTCTTTAACCCTTAAAGACCGATACAGCCGCCCGCGGCATAAAATAACTATCGTTCTAAAATGTTTAATAACTTTTGAGTCGCTAATCCAATCTGTATGCTTTAAAATGCACCGTAAAGATGAGATTCTCAGCTTTCCCGTGTTATCACGGGTGTCTCTATTGGTCATTCAATGGCTCCGTAGTGCCGGTGATTGCGTCATCAAAATCTGCAGCAGTGATTCGTCAAGGAAACACATGTGGTTTCTTTCTCTGAGCACAAACAGGAACGATTGTTGATGCTTAGTCCCACCCCCATGCCCAGATTCGTCCAAACGGTCATCAACTCAACCAACAAACATAGTGATTGGTGATTTTAACAACCAATCACGTTTCTTTATACATTTTTAACAAACGCAATGCATTGAAAACTACGGATGAAAACTAATGGATGCAAAGTTTTTGACCAACACGAAAGAGCGCAAAACATGAAAGAGCATAAAACACGAAAGAGCATAAAACACGAAAGAGCATGAGTATGTAAAAAAAAAAAAAAAACAGCAGTACAAATTGGAGGATGTGTTAGAATTGATTTTTTTAAACGAGTCGTTAGACCTGGTGAAACCTTCCGATTCAGAAGATTGTTTGAATCATTTGCACTGTTTATTTATATATTTGTATTTAGTTTGTGAAGATTATTTGCACTATTTGTTCATTAGCACTCAGTATATTACCCTCAATGAACCATTTCTTCATTTGTACTGTTTATTTCTTTTTGTATTTAGTTTGTGAAGATTATTTGAACCATTTGTTCATTTACACAATGTATATTGTATTGTTAGTATTTATATTGCACAGTTGTCACTACCTGTTATATTGTTTGCATTTGTTGTTCATGTTCAAATTATAATATAACTTTCTGAAGAAAAATGTTTGCTTCAGTGTTCTGTTGTAATATAACAACTTTTCTATTTACTTTACTTCCTGAACTTATTTGGACACATCTACATTGTCAGTAAATGTAATACACCTGTTTTTACTCAAAAACGCCTAGAATAATATTATAATAAATGGCTATAACTTGCTGAGGGATTGTTACATGTTGACAAAATTTCATCTGGAAGTCTAAAACAACCAAGTCTAACTTTCTAAAAGAAAAAAACAAAACTTCAGGAAGTTCTGTTTGAGTTCACACTGAAAACACCACATTTTTTTGCTGCCGTTTTTCTTAAAATCCTGTTAATTTCATAAATTCTCTGACAAATAAAAATGTAAAACTGGGACTTTAAATGAGCTAGCTGGAAACTTTAGGTTCTCCTGTTTAAAATGATATATGGCACTTGATGCTTGCTGCTAGAATGGGTTACAAAAACAAAGAAAAGTACAGGTGAGTCAGGCGCCCCAAAAATGTTCTAGGTCTTTAAGGGTTAAGGACTACAACAAATGGCTGGTAGGGATTACAAGACATTCCTCCAGGGTTAGTGACATCACCAACCCTAAAATTTACATAAACCCCACCCCCAGAACACCATTTATAGATTATCAAGACAGAATATGCTAATCAATGACTAGAAGATAACTACACATAAGCTACATAAATTCATCAACTAACCATTCAGAAATGTTGTCTACACGTTGTCACTTCTTCTTGAGTCTCTCCATCTTTCTGACTTCGGTTTGAACATAAAAAGGCTAAAAGTTTTTGAAATTTCCAGTGCATGTCTGTGTGTGAGGTAAAAGGACACAAGCTCTTGAAGCTCCGCCCTCTGTGCTGAGAGCAGCGGCTCATTTGCATTTAAAGGGACAGACACAAAACGGAGCGTTTTTGCTCACCCTCAAAAAGTGACAACTTTAACATGCTATATACAAATATCTGTGGGATATTTTGAGCTAAAACTTCACATACACACTTTGGGGACATCAAAGAGTTGATGAAAGACTTCATCTTGTGAAAAGGGCATTATACCACCCCTTTAAAACCATTACACATAAAGAAGATTTCTGTTAATCTGGTTTAAAAGGCCATTTTAGTCCAGAACTAGGCTTAGGGTGCTTTCACATCTGTAGTTCGGTTGATTTGGTCCGGACCAAGGGCGAAAAATGATACTTTGTCGCATTTTTCAGGCGTTTTGGTTCCTTTTCACACTACACTGATCGCTCTGGTCCGAATCAGTTTATGAGTTGATAAAACGAACCAAAATGCAGTCACGTGACAACATCCACATCACTCGTGTCGTTGGTCAGATGTTTCTTGAACCCATTTCCATAACTGCACTTCGTTTGGTCAGAATTAACGTGCGGGAAAGTTCCAACAGAACTCCCGGAAGTAAACAAAGAGGTGGAAAATCCGTCAGACAACCATTCATAACTATGTTGAACGCTGTTTACTATGGAGAGACGACTGTGTGGGCTGATTGTATCCTTGGTCATATTTTATTATTTAGTTTGCACAGCGCAGCTGACTACGGCAACTGGTTTAGGCCAAAATAATTATTTGGCAGTTGGTTCTGTTCGAGGTCGGATCACGTTCTCACCACAAACGAACCGCTCCAGAGTTTGTTTCAACTACATCTACTCTTGAATACAACCCACTGATTAGCATAGCATTTACATGTTAAATTTCACAATTAAATTGTAAACTTTGCATTTTAATTTAAATTCTGTCAGTATTATTGTATTCCCATTATATATAAAAAAGCTTTATAAGCTAAAGTTGCATTTCTTTTTCCCAGGTCAATAATGTCTTGCCTCGAAATTACAGTGAAACTGGAATGCCAGTTACATTTTCAGCTTTTATTTTTCAGCTACAGTGCATAACTGAAGATTCAAATGCTTATTGAATCTTGTAAAAAAAAATTTTTTTTTTTTTTAATTGGCCACATTTTGCATTCACTGGTGAATTAATTGGCTGTAGTTGGACATTCTTAATTGATGCTTCTTGATTTAGATTTACTGCTTTAATTGTTAAAATGTTTCTGTTCTTATTTGACAGATCAACATCAAGAGGAGACCTCTACTGTATCTCGTCAATTTCATGCTACCAATATTTTTCTTCCTTGTGCTGGATGTGACCTCCTTCTGTATTGACACGAGTGGATCAGACAAGCTGAGCTTTAAAGTGACTTTACTTCTGTCTATTTCTGTGATGCTGCTGATTCTTAATGACACACTGCCCTCTACAGCTGATAAAATCCCTCTGATTGGTGAGTCTAACTTAAACATGATAATCATAGCTTAAGTGGTTAAAAATGCAATTGCATAATTGGAGGCTTGTAGTTAAAATCCAGTTTTCATTCAGTTACAGTCCTGTTTCTGTTTCTTTTCTTTTTTTAAACTTAAATTTGTATTAATATTCGGTTTACACAAAAGCTTATTAAAGCTTCTTAAGTTTCCATCTAAGAGCAGTAAATGGTCAAAAATCGATATTTTAATTAGCTGTCATGACCCTAACTATTTTTATCACAACTTTAATGTTCTTTGAGGTTCACATGTCAAGTCAAGTGACCTTTCAAAGCAGCTTTACAGTGATAACAGGAAAATAATGCATCAGAGTTTGTTTCAGCTGTACAGTGTGAAGAAAATAGCATCACAGTCCAACTTAAGTAAGTTCAGTGATGGTTAATTTTTTGTTGTAAAAACGTTGTTAATTTAGTTCATTTATAGCCGCTCTGAAGAAAACAGTGATGTCATCGTCCAGCTCAGTTCAGTTCTCATAATGGTGTCAATGCAGGATCCGGCGGATCCTTTTGTGGCTCAGATAAGGTCCAGTTCTGGTTTATTTATTTGCTCTTGGCTGACATGTGGCATTGTTATGGCCTGCTTGTGGCCCAGATCTGGCAAACAGGAACGGTCCGCCCAAGTGCCGTCATTCCACACTGCATGTGGGCCAGATAATCTTTCCACTTGTGCCAGATGTGGGCCAGATCTGGGCCGTCACAATGTTGCTATGTGGGTTGAGGTGTCTTGCGATAGAGGGCTCGATGGTGAGGAGGTCACCCATGCCCTAACTTCAATACCTGCAAGACCATTTTTTAGGTCAAGCGGATCTCCCCAGCAATGGTCCATGTGTTTAGCAAATGCAAGGAAGACAGGGAGAAGCTGCTATGGGGCCAGTAGGGGTCCCATGAGTTTTCCATCGAAGACGTCCCTCTCCTGGTCCAAGGCACTTTGTAGGGTCAGCCATTAGATGTTGAGACGAGCGGCCTCTTCCTCAAAAAACTCTAAGAGGGTAAATTCCTTGGGAGCATTTGCCTGAGTGGTTACAGATGAGGTGATGGTTTGCTCATCTTCCACACCATCAAGAAGGGCCTGCATCATCCTCGTCCCCAGATCAGGGCAGCTTGTCAATGTGTATAACGGTTCATTATAATTGTAATAGTCATCATAATCATTTATACATTTTTACCATTGCTACAAGCCCAAGTGTTTCCCCGTTTTTTGGCCTGGTATTGACTTTCACTACATTTGTGTTCTCAGTTCTTGTTTCTTGTTTCCTGAATTTCTGCTCCTTTCTGTGTTTTTGTTTTATTAAATAAACTTTAACTGTATTTGGATCAAACTCTCCCTCGTCTCTGAGTACCACAGTGTACAAAGTACTATATCACATCATCTGTGTCTTTGGGTCATAAACATAAGACACAGTACAATAAATACACTGGAGTTTCTGAGATCACATGATAAAACAAGTTGTTAGTTACATTTCAGAGCAGGAAAGACTTTTGCAGTCATAGTTTGCTATCTTCACAGGTGTTTACTGCAGTGTGATTTTCAGTCTCATTGGCATCAGCATTCTGGAGACCATCGTTGTGAATTTTATGATGGCTAGAGGAGCTGAGAGCAGATCAGTGGAAACCACATCTGCTTTTACTGGCCGAGATGGTAAGAGTCGACACACCATCTGATTATGATATTTGTTAACACTTTACAATAACAGTGCTTGAATAATCATGATCTCATACCTGAATTAAAAGTTACTTCAACAGGAACTCATTTAAATGCAGTGATATCAAAAACTAAAAAAGAGCTGTACCCTTTACTATTACTGGAGCCATAGGGATTCATTCCTGAATAATAACCACATTAACTACAAGTTAGTACATGTTTGATAGGTAATGTATACATTTCTGTCAGATTAAACTAAATGGAGGCCAAGGAGGCTGTTCCCAAGCTCCCTGATCTCAGCCATTGAAGCTCCCTGCTCCGCCGGCACTCCAGAGGCCACATACTCCATTCTGTTCTGCCCTGGTCCCATGCATCCGCCATGGCTCCCAGCTCTACCGGCTTCACCTTGGCTCTCAGTTCCGATGGATCTGCTTTGGCTCCTGCCTCCTCCGGCTCTGCGGTGGACTCTTCTGTCTCTTCTTCCACCTGCTTCTTCTGGGCACTCCACCGCCCAACCCGGTCCACTCGACACTTGTACCTCTCTGCAGCCTATATCTGTAGCCGCGTTTCCATTACCCTTCAAATTGCGCAAATTGAAATTGCGAATTGAAAATATGCCCAATGGAAACACGTCAATTTAGCCAAAACCTCCCATTTATCGCTAAAAAGTTTTTGCGCTCGGATGAGGTGGTTTTTCAGGCAATTCAAAAAAGGAATATTTCGCAGAACTGCAGTTGAAACAGTTTTTGCGCATTTACAGTCACCTGACTTAGATGACGCGGTGTGTTTGGACAGAATACGAGACAGAGTTCTTTATTAAATTCATATAAGACAAAAGAATGACAGATATACTGGATTCTAAACCTCAAGGAAATGCCACAATCAAGACCTCGGAGCAGATATGAGGGAGATCCCAGAAACACCTCATATGTGCCGCTCACAGTATAAGGGTATTTCCTTGCCATTAATGCTTGGATAACACGCCTACGTGGCTGTAATATATATATATATATATATATATATATATATATATATATATATATATATATAAACTTACCAACGTCCGTTGCCATAATTTTTGGAATTACTTATCGCGAGAGGAAAAAATGACGTTTTAGTCGCATAACATCGGTTAATGGAAACGCCGCCATTTCGCAATCGTTTTTTATCGATATTTAGAAAAAAATCGCAAATCTTTAATGGAAACGCGCCTTATGTCACATTTCCCTTGTGCCTTCCCTAATGTCTGGTTACCACAGTCACTAATCATCCACACCAGATCTTCATCAGCGCACGCATCAGCACTCCTATAAAGCACACACACAGTCACACAACTTAGGATACCTCCTTACCTTACCTGCCTCACTGTCATTATGCCAGTGTGAGTGTCGATGTCTCATCTGCTCCACTGTGATTCAGCTCTCCGTTACCTCGGTATCTCCACTGAACTGTCTAATCTCTCATTGACTCCATTAACATGCCATTGTGTCAATAAACAGCCACATTTTGGTTCAACTAACTTCTCTATTTCTGAGTCTAGTACACCTTGACAAAATATAGATAGAACTCATTAATGATTATCAATTTGTCCTCAACATTTTGCACGTTTCTTTCATTTCCCTTGAAACTCACCCTCTGGGTCCTACCAGGTTTACTCTTCATTCGGACTAGAAAACAGCATCATTATGAAGCTGAGTTAATAATATGATTTATTATTTTAGGTCATAATTAATCTAACATTATTGATAAACTAAATCCTGTGAAAATCACCTACTCAAGTATATTGCACATATATACATTCATATTGCAGACACACACTCTCGACTTCACAAATCAATGTTAACATATCCAATACAGTTTATGTATTGCGGCCCAAAGAAAGAGCTGCCACTGAGGTATCCATGTATCTGATGTGAAGGAGGTATTTAGACCAGTAAATGGTTTCAGACTGAACTGATTTTCAGATTGAGGCACTCCATTGGTGTAAGATAATATATATATATATATATATATAAAAAAAAACATTTGATCAAATTCACAGCTTAGATTTAAATATACTTAATAAAAAATCTGTTTTTGAATCATTAGGTGCCTTAACACCTAATGAATTATCATACACTAAAGGAATTATCATGTGGCTAGCATTCTTCGCTGTCATAAACGTAGCATGCCACAGGAAAAGTGTTCAAAAGCAGCGCATCACTACAAATATTTAAATCTAATTTCATATAATTTTTGTTAAACTTCTGGATAATGACTTTATGTAATTTGAACAATAACAGTGGAATATTTATTCTAAATGTGATATCAAAATGAAAACAGTTTAAAATCATTCTGTTTACATAATTACTTCACTCACTCCAGTAAAAGAGTGCGTACGCACGGTCTAGAATGTGTGGAAGGTGCGCACATATTTACGCAGTTTATTTTTTTTTATAAATCCAGATATGTGCGTGGAAAATTGCGTATGCACAAATCCATGGGCTTTTTTTTGCTCACGCAACATTGATACGTCAGGACCCTGATGATTCATCAGCACTGTGGCTTGGATACCATTGTGTGGCCTCTCAATTTTTTTAAAAGCAAAAATGTGAGACATCACACAATAGCATCCAACTTGCAGCACTCATAAAAAAAAAAAGAAAAAAAAAAAAGGCAGGGTCTCTTGACACGTGAAATGCTGAAAAAGAACAGGTTTTATGTTAATTACATGTGTGCACATCTATGTTTAATTTTGCTTCATTTCATCACATGAAAATAGCATTTGAAGCTTTAAATTAGCTCATGCATGTGAGACCATGTAATCACATATGAAAACAAACCACACCAAAATCACATGTGCAATTCAGTTGGTTATTCTAATAATTTCAGCAAAGATTCCCTATTGAGGAATTTTATATTTAGACAAAACACAAGAGATATAGTATTTATCAAGAATAATGTTTTGTCTTTCCTCTCATAGACTGTGTAAGAGACCAGCAGAACCCTCCAGACTCAGTTAGAGATCAGAATGAAGAGCAGTCTCCTACCCTCGACCGTCTGAAGCAGATCCTCGCTGAGTGTCAGGCTGCAACTCGACAAAACCCCCGAGAGAAGACATCTCTGTGCTGGACTAGAGTGGCAAGAATTATAGATGTGACCTTCCATTTTTTTTATGTAATCACTATTACTGTGTTTCTGTCTGTGCTTGGGAAGGTTTGGGGACTATATTGATTTCTTATATGGGATGGAACACAACTTTTTTCCTGCAGAGTTGATCAAACTCAGCTCCCTGTAACTTACTGGTAATCCTGACGACCTGGATTGGCTCAGGTGTGTTTGATTAGGGTTGGAGTAGAGGGTAGACCCTCCCTCCTCCTCATCCGCGCACTAACCCAAAATCCTTCTTGTCGTATATATTGGCTGGAACAGTATGTTATGTTTCGTGGTGCGGGTTAGCCTAGTTTTTTTTTCTTGCCGTTTGTGGAGCCTGCTGTCACTTTAGCTTTCTTTGCTGCTGTAAATGTGTTTAACAAACACACTGTCACAGCAGCCTTAAAAGACAAAAGATATAATAAGAGTTAAGAGCCCAAATAATGGAAACACTAATCACTGTTATGGTGACTTCAAATGAAACACCTTAAACTTAAAAAGTTAAACCTCTGTTAATTCTCAATAAAAAACTTCTGTAGACGTCTGACAGAAATAAAGTCAGTCTGGTTAGTAATAAGTGAAGCTGGTAATGCTGTTTGTGGAGTTGTTTAATCCTCCTCTGCTGAGATCTTCACAGATTTAATGTCTTCTTTTCTCTTGAGTTGATTTAATCTAAGGCTGTGTCTGAAGTCAGTTGTAGTTCTTGTGTTTCTGCTCGTCTCTTTTTCTGTCCTTTTCTTTCCTTCATTGATTCTGCTTGTTAACAGGCTTATTAAGGCTGAGATGACTCCATATTTAATATACACAGACTTTGTGGCTCAGATAAGGTCCAGTTCTGGTTTATTTCTTTTGCTCTTAGCTGACATGTGAGTTGTAAAGTCCAGGTTCAGAAAGTAAAAGTCCTCCTCAGTACTGTAAAAAATATATTGGTTTTACTGTGAGTGTATTGAAAACAAAAATTACTATAAACAAACAATGTGATATTATTATTTTATTGGTTTTATCTTTGCTGCTGAAATTAGCTTTTGGTTTACTTGTAGCAGTTTGTGTTGCTGGTTTATTTTGTAATGTTTGTTTATGTTGCAAGTAATGGCTCAATCTGTCCAACAACAGTTTTCAATAAACGGGTGAAGGATTGATTACCTCTTTGTTTCATCTGACTTTCTAAGTGATCAATTTATGTATACGCGTTTTTTTTGTCTTAGAGAACTGTGTTTAGTGTTTTGCAAAAAGTTTGTTTTACCAATTGCAACCTGAGTGTAAAGCGTATATTGTGCTTGTAGTTTTGCAGAAGATAAGGTACATGTGTGAATGGTTTCACTAAGTGAGCTTCAAGTAACACTTGTAGTGTGTTAGCAATTTGAAAAAACTGTAAAAAACTGTAAAAAATTCCACAATCATTTCCCGATTACACACTGATCATGTGTAAAAACACAATTGATCACTTAGAAATCAAAACACAATTTTTTTTGAGAAACAAATCTATTTTTCACCCTTTATTATGTAAATATATACTGAATGTAGTCAATGTACATATATCGGTTAGTCATCACCTTTATTTCTAGTGCTTTATACAATACAGATTGTTTCAACAATAGTTACAAATTCAAATTCTCCTGAAAAGCAGCTCCAATAAGCCAAAAGTGTCATTATTCAGCTCAAGTCACTACAGTGTTGATTCAGTTCAGTTCAAAAACTATAAAATGTGCATATACAGTGTATTTGTGCACATACATGTGACAAACTCATGTAGCTCCACTGCACACTGAACAAGCCAAAGACAAAAGAAAGTAGTGTTTTACATTTTCACATCTGTGTAGTTTGGTGTGTATGTGGCTAATCATTTGTGAGTTACCATTTGAGTTACTAACTCACAAATGATTAGCCACATACACACCAAACTACACAGATGTGAAAATGTAAAACTATTTTGAATGAAGTGAATAAACTTCCTAAATACATGCATATTTTGTGTGTGTGTGTGTGTGTGTGTGTGTGTGTGTGTGTGTGTGGGAGAGAGAGAGACAAGCCCAGGTAGTAAGGCATGATGACACAGGATTTCCAACAAAAATTGTTTTTATTGTGACCAACCAAACAAAAAAATGCCACTAATAAACAATACAAACTGAATCACCTTAATCCAACAAATAATCTAACAATTAATAGCTAGACTTAAAACAAACTTTTACCTTCACCTCAATATAAAGGAAAAACTAAGAAAAACTGAACAGAACAAAACCTGATGCCATAATTAGACAACACACAGGTATTTAAGATACACTGTGGACCCACTTAAACAAGACACTGTATCCTCAATTCAGCTAATCAAAGTGAATATAATAACAACCAAAACAAATAATCATACAAAACAACCAATGTTGATAATATAGGTAAAAACCAACAAAAATCAAGTTTTGTTCCCTTCACCCCGTGTGACGTTGCTTCTAGTGAGTATTGGCGGGCAGAACATCAGGCCTTAAATATCTACTGTTACACGAGCTTCAGCCTGTTATCACTCAAGACCGCTGTGATGGATGTGATCTGAAGATATTTATTGTATTTAGTTTATTTTCTTTCGATAGGGAATTTAGATTATCTGTTAGGAGTAAGTTGGTGTTTGTTTGTTGTTTTGGCCTTTGCTCACCCCTGAAGTTGTGCTTTCATTTGTGCTTCTGTAAATAAAAGTGTACAAATGATCTTTGGTTTCAAATTCCAGTTTATGTTGCGGCCTCACCTTAGACGGGGTTGTAACGTCTGCATAATGTTTTTATTAAATGCAACATAATATAGTGTATACAGTGTTAAATATAGTGTATTATAAATTAAATTAAAGGGTAGATCAAGTGAATTAGGGGTTCCGTCTCTAATGAATGAATGAATGAATGAATGCGTGTGAAGTTATATAAATGTGTGGCCACAGGTTGAGCCATCACAATACCGGCACATGCACAGATAGACCCTGAGTGGAGCTCAAGCACCTGTCCTTTTGGCCTCTGACTAGATAAGTGCCCTTTTTGCAAGATTCTTTTTATTATTTTATATTTTAGTTTTTTTTTTTTTTTTTTTTTGGTTTTTGCCTGTGTCATCAATTCTTAGCATGTGGCTGCCAACTTTTTCACAATATTACTGTGAAACAGCCAGTAACAGATTCGGCACTTTGTTTGTCAACTAAGCCACTATTTAAACATGTCAATGCAGCCAGCCTAACTTAGGCAATATCCCTAAATCAAGCTTAACAACAAGCAAACTAGTCTGGCATTGGTGTAAATTAGCACTGAGCAAGGTTGGAAATGCCACCAAAATTAATATAAATGCCCCAAAATTCAGGATATAAATTTCCCCCGTATATGAGTTCTTGTATTTTGTGATTATAAGATAACATAGTTAAGCAAAAGCTCACGTGCAAGAGTGCAAAATTGCAAAATTGCAAAATGTGAAATAAATTTTATACAAGAGTTCAGTAAACAATAAGTTGATTATATGAATTGACCATTTTTAGACACAACATTGTCAAATTTGACTGTTTGCTCTATTTTGCTAATTAAATTGTTTCAAATAAAGCAGAAAAGTCCTTTCTGAACGATTCACCGTTTTTGAATGAATTTGGTGAGTCAATGATTCACTCTTTTTTTTCAATAATTCAATGACCCACTCATAAAGTCAGTGGACACTCTTTCATAAATGAATCAGCTGGTTTGAACAAATCGGTTAAATGAATGATTCTATGATTCACTTATTATGACTTGTTGCCACAACTGGTGTTTTTAGTTTTATATATAATTAATACATTTCGTATTTCTATATTCATTATGTTGTATTTAGAACATTAATAACATTATTCAAACAATTGTTATTGCAGTGGAAATGGATTTTGATAAATGGTACGATGGATTATGTTGATACTGATGTCGTTTAATTGATATAACAGCCCTTTAGTGTATAGTGATAAATTGTGTATTTATTTTTGTTCTAATTTTCAACTAAATGTAACTTTACTCTATATAAATAATTAGAAGAGGGGTGCCATTTTTTCACTTGAACAGCAGCTCCCAAAAATGTGCATGGCCCTGTCAATATTCATATCCAAATGGGGAAAAAATATTTGGAAATATATGTGTCAAACCAAGGCTGCAGAAAAAGTGGATGGACACTGTTGCACTATTATAAAAGTAAATGTCTAAATATTATGACTGTTTTTCTACCTTTTTATGTTGTTTTATTTAAGCCTCTATCTGAATCTTTGTGTTTTGCCCATGAATTGTTTTGTGTTAAACTCTGTATAACCTGTATATAAACTCTGAATAAAAGTTAGTATTGTGTGCTATAGAAGACATCTCTATGGAAACCAACGATTTCTAAGCACAGACAGAAACACAATAATAGTGAATATGTAAAGAACCAAGAAGATCACATCTATGATTCTTGCCCATGCGTTCCAGGACAGAGAAATCTTCTCTCGTTGGTTTCGGTTAGTTGCAGCCCGAAGGATCTGCTTCAGAAGGTCGAGGGTACCAGACTGCTCTTCATTCTGATCTCTAACTGAGTCTGGGGGGTTCTGCTGGTCTCTTACACAGTCTATGAGAGGAAAAAAGCAAAGCATAGCTTTGGATAAATGTTGATTTCTCATATATATATACTTTTACATATATATTTTGATAGCGAATCTTTGCTGATACTTCATTATAGACAAACAAATGAATGTCACGTGTGCACTGTAAAACACTCCCACAGCACTCAGCCCTGCTCTGCTTCATACTACAGTAACTTTAATAATCTCATCCATGAATTTTAGTTCTGCCTGAGTCCCATCAGATTCTTTTTCACCGGCTGTGAGGTGAAGACAACAACTCCCATGATTAACCGCTCAATCTCGGCATCATCAAGCTACGCCTTTGTTTTGAATAGGCTCTATTGGTGAAAAACGACATATTGTGCCTTTAACTTTTAATTAAACGCATATAATGCAGGAAAATGTTCATAATTAGATGCTCTCAACACTTGCCAGTAACAGCAGCTGTTGTTTCCACTGCTGATTTCTTCTTAGCTCCTTTTTTCATCAGATAATTCACAACGATGGTCTCCAGAATGCTGATGCCAATGAGAATGAAAACCACACTGCAGTAAACACCTGTAAACACAGAACACCATGACTGCAAAAGCTTTCCTGTGGTATAATGCCTTTAAAATAATGTCTCTGTGATTTTTGTTATTGTTGTTGTTTAAACTTGTAAGACTCGAAAAACTGGAAGAACTGGAAGAGAGGACTACTCTCTGAGAAAACAAAGGAAATTAACATTTGAACTCTGTCTTAAGAAACTAGCATCCCCATCCAAGAGTCAATCACCTCAGTATTGTATTAATTTACATTTCTTTCCCTTCACTCCTTTTCCCCCATCTCTTCTCTCTCTCTCATACTGAGATCACCTGAAATTCACCCAAAAATCTATATGGCTTAATGTGAACAACAACCATACAACACTATACATGTTTGGTATCATTTTAAATGTGTCAGTGTGACTGGTACAAAGGTCTAATCCCCAAAGGAGTAAACCAAAATGTAATAAAGTTTTAAGAGTTTAGAGATATCTTGCTTACAGAGGAGGTTTACAGATAACCCAGCTAACAGATTTTTGTTATAATAACGTTCTCCAAATATTCAGTGTTGGTTCTGGGAACGTAAAAAATGTCCAGTTTTCTTGACGTTAGAGGAACGTGTTTTAGAAGGTATAATGTTCCTCAAAGGTTATTTAAACTTTATTTTGATTTAAAATTCAACATTCTAGGAACGTTGATTTCTAACATTCCAAGAACATAAAAATGTCCAGTTTCCAGAATGTTACTAGAATGTTATTTAAAGGTTAGTGTGATGTTCCTGAAACATTCTTTCAATCATTCAAACACTTGCTGTGAACAAGCACTGAACGAAAGAGAAATAGGAACACAAACTACAACTTTCTTCAGCTACAGCCATTGATGAAATCAACTAAAGATAAATCTCTGAAGATCTCAGCAGAGGATCAATATCAGTAACCAGACAGTATATATTTTTTTCCTACTATGGAAGTCAATGAGACCAGAAACTGTCTGGTTACTGACATTCTTCTAAATATCTTCCTTTCTGTTCAGGAGAAGAAAGAAATTCATACAGGTTTGAAACAACATGAGGGTGAGTATATGATGACAGAATTTTCATTTTAAAGTGGAGTATCCCTTTAAGGTTTGAGTGAAACAGTCGTTCCAAATGTTTTTTATTATACAGATTTTCTTATTAAAACACAGTTGGATGCCATGCTGTAGACACATTTCCATAATCAAATCTATTAAATTAATAACACATGTGAAGGTCTGGAAGGGATCAGCAGAACTGATTTGCCGCTTTTACGTGTGTTTCACCTGCTGTTAAATGAACTGGAGACATGTGATTTCCGCATCCCATGTGAAACTGTCTTCATGTCGAAAGACCTCTCTGAACTAATAATTAAATAAAGAGCAGGAAGTCAGGAGGAGGTTTATCTTGTGCTCTGTTTCGCTCTGTTTGACAGGAGGCGTTAACTTTAAATTGTTTTGAGGAGGATGTGCGACTGGTCTGCCTTAAATTCTCAACTATACTTCCTTTTGTTGTGACTTCATTTGAGATTAAATTATAAGATTGCATTTTTTTTTTTTTAAATGAAGTAATATTAAATAATCAGATCAATGTTAGACTCACCAATCAGAGGGATTCGTCTAGATGTAGAGGGCAGCGTGTCATTAAGAATCAGCAGCATCACAGAAATAGACAGCAGTAAAGTCACTTTGAAGGTCACTTTGTCTGATCCACTTGTGTCAATGAAGAAGGAGATCACATCAAGCACGAGGAAGAAAAATACTGGTGTCATGATGTTGATTACATACAGTACAGGTCTCCTTTTTATGGTGATCTGAGAGAGAGAGAGAGAGAGAGAGAGAGAGAGAGAGAGAGAGAGAGAGAGAGAGAGAGAGAGAGAGAGAGAGAGAGAGAGATTTTAGCATTACAATGGACTTTAAAATTGAGAACACTAAGAATACATAAAATAAAAGAGGGCAGTATAGGGGACATTTAATTAGTTAGTTATTTATGTATGGAGGGAAATGGTTGCTTGATGTTTGTATCTCTATGGATTATTTCAGCTCAGCTCATGATGACACAAACACAACAAAGCTGACTTAGAGTTAACCGGGTCCGTGTATCATCTGATCATTTCAATTCCTATTTGGAATGGAATAATGAGAAATGAAAAGGAGGATTGCTTATGTTTTTTTTTTTTTTTTTTTTTTAAGTTTAATAAAGGGAAAATTAGATTTCTCAATTTTCGTTTGTGATTTACAAATCGGTTTATGGCTTTGATATTTTGTTTTCACATGTGGGAGGCGCTGAAATCTGATTGGTCAAACCGCTTCATCTTCAGCACACTAAAATCCCACTTTAATAAGCTTTTGCACCACTCGCTGACAGTTGATGCAGAAATATGTTGCTGGGAACACAATTAGTGCTGCTGCGATGCTTCATATGACACTTGAGAGATCTCAAGTCATAGGCTACAATATGCTGACATGGAGTTTGGTGTAAACCACAAATGAACGAAAATTGAGAAATCGAGCCGAAATCTCATTTTCCGTTTATTAATCTAAACAAAAAAACAAATAAACTCTCCATCTTTTTATTTCTCATTATTCCATTCCAAATAGGAAATGAAATGATCAGATGATACACGGACCGAACTGCACTTCTGTGTTTGTGTCATTCTTGGTTCCTAGATCTAGTGTTCCACTCTGTGTTGATCATTGACTTCATTCTGATATCCAGTTTTATCTAACAGATGGCATCAGTAAAACAGACCACAATATGATGATTATATCATCATGACATCATCTGATCAACTCTTGCTTTTCTTGCCATAACAGTCAGTTACAGCAGCCAGAGAAAAACTAACACGTTCCATATGATCATAATGTGAGTTCACAGTGAGTTAAAAGTGTAAACTCCCAGCGCACTGACTGTGTGCTCATGCTATGGCCAAACAAAAATAGATCATCCCAGCAAGAAATGCGATTGAACATGGACTCCAACATCGCTCAGACGTCAAATTTTGGTTGAAAATGAAAATTGGGTTGATGTCTTAAACATTTGATGTCAGACTCCAACGTCATTAAACAACTCCACAAACACCATCACCAGCTTCACTTATTACAAACCAGATTAACTTCTGTCATATGTGTACAAAAGTCCTTATTGAGATTAACAGAGGTTTAGATGTTGATGATTTATTGAAATTAATAGTTTGGTTTGATGTCACCATTATGGTGATCAGTGTTTGCTTTAGTTGGGCAGTTTGACTCTTGATGTTTTAATGTTAGTTTTTCTCTGACTGCTGTCACAGTTTGTTATGGCAAGAACAGTAAGAGAAG
The DNA here is from genome assembly GCA_021464565.1 of Rutilus rutilus. Lineage (NCBI taxonomy): Eukaryota > Metazoa > Chordata > Actinopteri > Cypriniformes > Leuciscidae > Rutilus > Rutilus rutilus. Next base: position 64,020,578 of record JAJAQA010000001.1, on the reverse strand, counting down.
TTATGATCAGATGATGTCAGCCACATGATGATAGCAATATAATCATCAAACAATATAATCATCTTTGATCGGTTGATCTTTTCTAGACCATAGTGGTGGAAATTTTGATTCTTTCCAAAAATGTATTAATTTTCAGTTTATTCACCAAAATGATTCGTTCAGAGACAATTTCTTCATATTACATGAATACTGCAGCTGGTAGCGGCTTAACAAACTTATTTACTTCTTACAAAAAACTGATTTGGCTTTGTTAAAATGTTTGCCTCATTTACTTAATTAATAAAATAAGTCTAAATAAGTGGTTGATGACCAAAGCAAGGTTTTCTTGCATAATTAACATTTTAATTGTTTGGTCAGACATACACGTTCATAAATCTGGGGTTATATTAAACATTGAGTTATGTTCTGTATGTTAGATATGAATATATAAACAATCATATGTGCACACCTATAACTGCGCTTTGAATGAGATTTAATCACATGCTAAATGACCGATCTACCCAGTAGGCTTTCATTCACAAACTGTACCAGTTTGTTCAATTCGTTCACGAATGAGATCTCTCTCTCATTCAGACTCAAAACAGAGCGATCTCGGTCAGTGATGGGCGTATTTGTTCAGTAGATCCAACCAATGACATGCCCCTTCACAGCCCGACCTGAAATGCTATTTGTTGACGTTACGCAAATGAGACCTAACCTAACCAAGAAAAGCAGGAAAAGAGAAGTGTAAATTTAAATCAAGTAAACAGTCAAGTGCCCCCCACCCACGTAGCTCAAACCAAGTAAAAATGACAATTTTAATTTGTCTTTGTTACATTTAACCATCAGCTTGTATTATTAAGATGTTTTCATTACAATAGTAAATTGTAAATTTCTTTCTTTGATGCAAATATGCCAACTACACAAGCCTAGCTCTATCTGTTCACCATCATTATCGTTCAAACAACTGGTTCCTTTCGTTCACGAACGACATGTCCCAGTTCGTTCAACTCGTTCACGATCGAGAAGATCTCTCTCTCTCTCTCTCTCATTCAGACTCAAAAGCAACTCGGTCACGGTCAGTGAAGGGTGTATTCGTTCACTACATTCAACAAATCACATGCTCCGTCACATCTCATACTCGAAGGCTATTGGCTCCAGGTTTAGTCATTCTTTGACAGGCTGAAAAAGTCACAGAGCTACCCGGTTCACTGAGCTGCGCTTACGTAAACGAGAATGATTCAATCACCTAAAATATTCATTAAAAAAGAACGATTCGTTCATGAATGTAACATCACTACTAGACCATCATGTATGTTATTCATTTCAAATAAATCATTAGAGCAGGGGTGTCAAACTCAGTTCCTGGTTTAGCTCCAACTCTAATTAATCACACCTGATCAGCTAATCAAGTCCTTCAGGCTTATTTGAAAACTGCATGTGTGTGTGTGTGTGTTGAAGAAGGGTTGGAACAAAACTCTGTAGGGCTGTGGACTTCCAGGAACTGAGTTTGACACCTGTGCATTAGAAAAATGTTTCTACAACATGTTATCCAACAAGGAAATAATAAATAATTCTATAAAATAAAATAAAAATCATTAAATATTTAAAACTTATTGTATAACCTAGACACACACAAACCTCAAGAATCAGCTTGTGAATTTCAATAACGGTGACATGCTTCATGCCGCAATGCATTCTGGGTGCCACATGAAGCATGTCACCGTTATTGAGATTCACGAGCTGATTCTTGAGGTTTATGTTTGTCTCTGTCGAATTGTTTGAAATGTATTGTGTGCACTTTATGGTTTGCATTTTAAATATCCTAGCATTTCTGATTAAATTATAAAGGATATTGTGCTGCAAAAACAGTGTGTGTGTCAGCATAAGTTTAGTTTTATGAGGTCATGTTTGTTAAAAGGTTTAAAGGAGTGGTAAAATGGCCTTTTCACAAGATGTGCTGGTAATGCTGTTTGTGGAGTAGTTTAATGACGTTGGAGTCTGACTTCAATTGTTTAAGACATCTACCCAATTTTCATGTCCATGTCCTATAACATTTCTAGCTGGGGTGATTCAAATTGTGGCCGTAATATGAGCACACAGTGAGTGCACGGTGTGGTTACACTTTTAGCTCACTGTGAACTCACATTATGATCATATGGAGAGATCACTGTGAGATCAAAGTGTTGAATGTGTAGAATAATATCAATATTATGGTTTCTTCCAGTTCCAATAGAATTTGACTGAATGCTGAAAAATTATTCAGGGTCTATTAATAAATAATTTAATGCAGATATACATACACACATCCCCCTTCACATTCACGACTTCCATGCAACATCTGTTCAACCTCTGGTGTGAGAACCATATTATTAAAGATTATACTCTCTTGAGCAACACCTACATATAATTTACATGTTGACTTTAACATTAAACTGTAAAATAACAGTATAAATACTGTATACTATACTCCACAAACTTCAAACTTTGGTGTAAAAACAAAACATAATTTTAATGAATAAATATAATTGTGTTTAGGACTACTGTTTTGGAAAATACATATTTTTAATAAATTAAGTTTTAAGGTATTTGGATGCCCCTGCCTTTATAAGGGTTAAATAAAATGTAATAATTGAATTAAATTTTGGCTCATATTTTTTTCACAAATTTGTGAACTAGTTGTTCTTTTTTTTTAATCATTTTATTTATATATTCAATATTGGCTTGCACTCCAAATCCTGTGCACTGTACCTGATATATCAGCTGGTCCGCTTGAATCCAATTAGTCATGGTAGCTTTAGTTTTATTTATATCGATAAGCTCCCACTCTCCCTGGGCCTGAAAGATCTGCTTTGACTCGAGGTTGATGAATGCTTTATCAGTTGCTATGTCCAGTTGAATCTCCTGAGCTGTGAAAAAAAAAAGTATTATTAAAATTGTATTATTTTAGTTTAGTAGAATAAACCATGTTATATTGTAGTTGTTCATCAAAACTGAATCATGTGTTTCAGATGTACCTGAATACACTGTAGACTGAAGTGTTATACTGCAGATTTGGGTGTCGAATGGAAACCTGTAGAGATCCAACTTACAGGCTGTAGTCAGAGATAAAATGTCAGATGTGACCATATAGCCGTAATAGAGCAACAGCACATCTGGAGACTCCTTTGTTCCAAACTCTGTCTTGATGCTAAATGGATAAAATATAAATTAGCACTGATTATTAAAGGCATGATTGAAGACAGCAGGTGTTCAAATCAAAAGTAACTTGCAGACTACTGATTATCATGTTATGTCAGGGGTGTCTAACCCTGCTCCTGGAGGGCCACTGTCCTGCAGAGTTTAACTACAGCTCTGATTAAACACACATGAACCAGCTGATCAAGAGCTGGATCTCATTTTGAAGGATACACACTTCAGAGATCACATTTGTTGGCCACATTTGTCTGTCTCATTAAAAAAGTAAGTAGGACACTATCCATCATTTTGCAACCTTTCTGATCTATCACACAGCAAAAACTCCTGGGAGTGTATATGAGTCCACACTCAAGAGTGTAAAGTGTTAAAATATGAGTGTTAAATTAACACTCAAGAGTATTGAAGGTAATGAGATAATTAAGTGATTAATTGAGTGATGATTGATCATTATTGAAGACACCTGATGTTAACAAGCAGAATCACTGAAGGAGAAAATCACAAATTGTAAGCCACCGTTATGGTGATCAGTGTTTGCTTTAGTTGGGCTCTTGACCCTTATATGCTTACTTTAGATTTTGTTTGGCTGTTGTATCTGAGTTATAACTGACAGATGAACAAAGAAAAAAAGTGATCTGATGGTGTTGGTTATGTTATGACAATCATCATTTGAACTTGATCACTGAACTCATTAAGATCCTTATTTCTGATGTAGATTTATGTTGTTGATCACAGAATAACTGTGATTCTGCATAAATATCCAGAATTTTAGATATTATACAAAGGATTTCTTAAAAGCTGTTTTGAAAAAAAATTAATAAAAAACCTTTCTTTTAGGCACACACAGACATCAAGATTCAGTCTATGCATCTCAACAATGGTGACGAGCAGAATATTCAATTAGGAAAAGTAAATTACATGGGCAATTCAGATCATAATTTATTCATACCGCAATGCATGATGGGAGCCATTAATGAGTTGCGATTGGTGGCAGCCACTGCAACATGCTTTATTATTGTCACCATTGTTGAGATTCACAGGCTGATTATTGATGTCTGTGTTTCTAAATTAATTCATTTGAAAGTCTTTTGATCAGAACAATGTTTATTAAATATTTTGTTTTATATGAAAAATACTGAAAATCATATGCTGTAGAATCACAGAGCTTTTGTAATTAACAAGATAAACCAAACTATCTCAATAAGTTTCGTTTTTCGGATCACAACATGATTACGTCAAAACATAACCAACGCCATCAGATCACATTGGCCCTCATTTATCATTCTTGCGTAGAAATGGGCGTATATATTGGCGTAAGATTATGCTTACACTCCTCTCATCGCCTGATTTATGAAGCTGTGCGTACCTTTGAAATCCAGGTGTACGCAATACCTGCCCTTGATAAATGCCGCGGTGGAAAACGAGCGTCATTAGAATAACACGCCCTTATATATTCAAGTCTCCGCTTCCCCCACGCCCTCATTTTACGCCATGGACACACGGAAGACGGCAAAGAAGAGAAACTTCTCTGACGTTGGATGAGCAAATGACCTATCACAATGCATTATTTTACAGTGTTTTGAAACAATTAGTATTTAATTTCGTATCACGTCACATGTATTGGGGTGAACAATAATGATGATGATGTGATGTGGAGTACCATTCATTCACATTAATAATTGCATGACAATTTGTAATATTCTTCTTATTATTTATGATTTTTATTATTAATGACGCTTATTGTTATTTAGAAGAAGAATGTCGTTATTATTATTATTTGTATTATTATTATTATTATTATTATTATTTAAAAGAAGAAGAATGTCATTTTTATTATTTTGTCAGTCTGAATTATTCTTTTTTTTTTTTGTCATTGAAAGCCTTTTTATTACTGAACAAAAAAAAGAGGTATACTTTGCCTGGAGTGTTATAAAGTTGTGGATGGTTGTCTTTTTAAAAAAGTCTTTTGTCTTTTATTTTTCGTGTTCGCATTTATGAGGAAAAAGCATTGTTACGTGACAGTTATCCATTACGGACGTTAGCGCTGTGAAAGCGGCATGCTTTAAAACTTTCACAGAGACCTCAAACAGAAAGCACAAAGCCTTTCTTTAAAGCAAATTTCGTTTTGTATTAATTGTATCTTAATTTTAATCAGTGTTTCATTATCCAATTTTCTGGATTTAATGCCTAAATAGCAGAGATAATCACGGAGGCGCCAGCGCCTGAACTGGATAACGTTAAGCTATCATCCATGAACCGAAACTCAACGTATAAGGTAGACTGATCGCCTCACACACCTAAAAAAAATAGAAATATATCTATTATCTACAGAAATCTCTACTTTTAAACAGAACCATTCAAAACAAAATAAAATGATGTAGGCCTAATCTGTATGAAATGTGTATTTCTCTCCGGCGCGTTCACTACTGCGAAGATCGCGAGTCAGACTTCATCTTTGCAGCCGACACAGAAAACCAAATGTTTTTATTGGTTTATTAAGTAGGCCTACAAACAGGCGAGTTATGAAAAATTGAGTGTGAGGGATTTGTTCACTTCACACAAAAAGATCTTGGAATGAGATGGCTAACTGTAGCCTATCGTTTAGTCCACTGTCTAATTTAGAGATTTTTTTTTTAACCGACTACCGACAACTTTAATCGGTTCATACGGTCAACTATCGGTCAAACGGTCATCGGTTAACATCCCTATGTTGTTGTTTTTTTACAGTGGGTCATAACCTATCATATCTTTTAGTTTGTCAGTGCGTTTTGTGGTGTTAGGAATTGTTTTTCTGCGCATTCCCGGACTCAAAACGTGCGTACACCACCTCCTGAGCTGGCGTAGGATTTGAGCGTGCCGTACGCCAACGTCCATATTGATAAATCTCAAAGTCACCGTGGTTTTGGGTGTACGCCAGGTGTACGCTGGAAATTTGGTGTACGCACTTTTGATAAATGAGGGCCAATGTCTTTTTGTTCATCTGACTGTTATAAATCAATAACAGCAAGACAATCAAAATTTAAAGTAAACATATAAGGGTCAAGAGCCCAACTAAAGCAAACACCGATCACCATAATGGTGACTTACAATTTGTGATTTTTCTCCTTCAGTGATTCTGCTTGTTAATATCAGGTGTCTTCAATAATGCTCAATCATCACTAAACTAATCACTTAATTATGTCATTAACTTAAACACTCTTGAGTGTTAATTTAACACTCATATTTTAACACTTTACACTCTTGAGTGTGGACTCATATACACTCCCAGGAGTGTTAATTTAACACTGGAGTTTTTGCTGTGCACTAAAAAGCAAAAACAGCCAAAATAAAATGTTCTGACAGAAGTAATTTTTATACCTTTCTTTTATACCAATGTCTGGAGTCCAAAACATATTTTTGGGGGCTGCAAATGTGTAAATTTGACAAAACTCGTCTGGCTCCCACGTCATATTTAAATTTGGCCAGAACTGGAAAGTTAAATGACGTTCAGAATGATTATAAGACAGATAATGTATGCTTGAAAATTAAATAAAACCTCTGATCATAAGTGACAAAATTCTGTAAATTGAGTAAATCTTTGTGAAATAAGAATGAAATAGTTTTTTAAAACACTTACAGTTATCATTTTGACCTGTGTTGTGAGACTCTGGGCTTTTTCATTCTGTAGATTAAAAAAAGATGTTGAAAGATGAGATGATACTACAACTGCTTGACATAACGACCTGAATGAGAAGATAAATCATGCTGAACTCATACCACATTTGTGATGGAGGACACATACAGGTCCACAAAAATGTAGGTAAGGTGAGTGGCGTAGTAGTCTTTGTTGAATATCAAGGTCCACATGTTTTCATTTTTAGGGTCTTTCTTGTCCAATCTGAGTTGTTCAAAAAGTCTCTTTTTAGCTTCAACTTTTTTTGTAGCACTGCAGACTTTAGCATCTGACCCCCACCCTGTGCATATGAGACATTCAGTAACACTGAAAATATATTCTCCAAACACACAGTGAAAGAGTATTTCATGTTTAAACATTTTTCCTTCTACATTTCATACTCGTCACACAGAAAACAAACGTAAACTATTGCATATGGGGTCATAAACATTTTCTTTTTTATACATATTTCCACATTTAAGAAGTTTCAACTCCCCAGTTTAAAATATAATGTATTATTTTCGACCCTTCTGAAAACTACTGGATTTGAGATTGGGAGAACGATTCACGATTCTCCTCAACAAACCCCTTATTTGTCAGTGGCTGGATCCCAAATGGCACACTCCGGGCTGCGTTCCAGTCCACTTTTAGACACGCACTTGTGAACTTCCCTAAGCACTTCCCCTCAGGGAGATCCCTGCCGCCATTTTGAAATGCGTTCCACTTCGTGAAGTGGACAAGGGAAGTTTATATGGACAGACCCTCACTCCCTCGATTTTGACAGAGGGAGCGAGTCTACTTCATATGTACACTTCAGGCAGCTCCATATACCACAATGCAACACGATTGTGACGTCAACGATTATTGTGTATAATTAACCCCACCACAAACAACTCTATGATATATTATTTAGGGCCGTGACATTAACGCATTAATTTCGATTAATTAATCTGAGACAAAATAACGCGTTAAAAAAAAATAACGCAGATTAATCCATGCCGTATTGACCTTTGAACCTGGAGCCGTTCTAGCCACAATTCGACTGTAAAATGAAGGAGGGAGACGAGAACGCGCTGGCACTGCCTGGATCATTGATTGGAACATTTACTTATAAAAAACAGCTGGCATTTTAACGTTGATTCACCGGTGAACGTAAGGGACCAAGGTCGAATCAATGTTGGATTATGTTTCGATTGTGCAAAACGAATCAACGTTGAAATCGTGACGTTGTTTCATTGTTGATTTCGTGACGTTGTTTCACCGTCTCTTCTTTCAATATGGGTGAATAAAGATTGCATGTCGACGTTGTTGAACCAATGATGAATTATGCTTCGGTTTTGCAAATTGAATCAACGTTGATATCGTGACGTTGTTTCACCGTATTACCTTTCATCATAAGATAATGAGTCATGACAATGCTGACTGAATTTGTGATTAACTGTAGGCTTCACTAAAATATTGTTAACTGTCAAATTACTTGCAGCAATGGCTTAATTAAACACATTTAATAAAAATATAACACATGCTCAAGATTGTAAAACAAGTTTTATTCTGAAAAAACAAAAGTCTAAAAATACTTTCTAAAACAGATGAAAAACATCTCAAACTTTAAATTTCAGCATTTTCAAAGTAATGTTAAAAACCTGTAAAGCAAGTGTAAATAATGTTTATAATTTAATGTTTAATATTAAATGTATAATTTAATAATGTTCAATAATTTAATAATGTTCAATTGTATTGTATTGATTATTTGCTAGGCACAATTATTTCAATGCTCACCATTTGAACATTTGAACATTATTTCAATAACATGTTCAACACAATTATTTTTAATTGATTGACAGCCCTAATTTATATGCAATTAAAATGCGATTAATTTCGATTAATTAATTACAAAGCCTCTAATTAATTAGATTAATTTTTTTAATCGAGTCCCGGCCCTAATATTTTTTTTTTTTTTTTTTTAATTTAAACAACTCAAACACACCTATATACATATAGAATTCTGCATTAAACAATTTCGTAAGGGACATTTTTTAATTATAAATAAACTCCATTGGGCATGTGCTGGTATACAATTTTCATGCTGCGATTAATTGATTGAGATTTTATTGCGGTATACGGTATTACCACAATATTTTAATTGCACAAGAGAAACGGATGGATTGGGGGGATATAAAAAAAAAAAACTTGCATGTTACAACATGTTACAATGTTTACATGGTACATGACTGATAGGCCACTGTTTGTATTATTGCTTAACACAATTTGCATGATTTCAATTCAATTCTTGGGATTTGATTTTAATCTTGATTCAATATTGACTCATTTGGATAAATATTAGGTAGACAGCCTACATGTTATTTTTTCTCAAGAAAAAATATATCTCACATAATACTGTAAACATACAGAGAGCACTATCAGCTGGTGTTACTAAAGGTTAAAAATAACTAATTAAATTAAATATAATGCGGTTTTCTTTATAATAACAATTATGTAATGACACAAATAAAAATATAATAAATATGTAATATAGTGCACATATTTAGCAAAATACTCCTCTCTATAGCTATTTTTTTCTAGTCAACTATGGTCATTTAATGGCTTTCTTGAGGTAAATGTAACGTTCTGTGCCATAATTGTTCTCCTGCAGTTTTATTGACCTCTTTCCGTGGCTGAAAAACACTGATTGATCGATATTACATATTAGGCATTATATACGTTTCGATAAGCTGCACAGCAAAATCCCCAGTGTTAAATTAACACTCCTCAGTGTTTATATGTGTCCACACTACAGGGTGTTAAAAATTAACACTGAAGCAGTGTTGAAGTTAATGAGATAATTAAGTTAACACTGAAGCAGTGTTGAAGTTAATGAGATAATTAAGTGATTAATTAAGTGATGATTGAGCATTAGTGGTGACACCTGATGATAACAAGCAGAATCATTGAAGGAAAGAGAAAAAACAATAACAGAAAAAAGAGAAACACAAAAACTACAACTGACTTCGAGTCATTACACATTGTTGCACTTATTATTACCAGTTTTACCACTTTATTTCTGTCATACATCGACAAAAGTTCTTGAGATTCAACAGAAGTTTAGACGGTAATGTTTTATGGAATTTTTCTTTTCAAGTTACCATTTTGGTGGTCAGTGTTTGCTTTAGTTGGGCTCTTGACACTTTTCATTTTTTTATATTAGTTTTTCTCTGGTTGCTACAACTCTGTGTTTATAAAGCACATTTGTTACTGCAAGAGAAAACATGACCTGCTCACAATATGTTTTGATGATAAAAACATTATAATGTAGTGTCCTGATTCACTGATGTAATTCAGAGTCTAAATTTTTGACTATATATTTGATGTCTTGTTTTAGTATTGGTGATTGTAGCTCTGAGATTCTACAGTTTGAGATCCAACAGCAATATGAAAAATTTTGAAAATACTTTGAGCAAAGAAGTTATTGTGTTTAAACACACAGACATCAATAATCAGCATATGAATCTCAACAATGGTGACAATAAACAAACTAGTGATAAACAGATCAACTCTGAACATCACAAAACAAGCTACTAAAGTCAGAACAAAACAATAGCAAAATAAAAGCCAACAGAAAAAACAATGAAAATTACAGGACAATTCAGCTGCATAATTTATTCATGCTGCAATGCATGATGTCAGCCATTGATGCGTTCTGATTGGTGGCTCCCATCATGCATTGCAACATTAAGCATTTGTTTGATTGTCACCATTGTTGAGATTCATATGTAGATTCTTGATGTCTGTGTGTGATTTTAAATCCTTCAGATATTTAAAATATTGCTGGAAGTAATTATTATAGTTAAAAATTAATAAAATAATTAGATAATCAATTTATAATGCTGGGTGACATTATTGAATCAGGTCACTAGTAATTTCATCATTGAAACATAACCAGGGCTGAATTTCCAAAAGCATCTTAAACTTAACTTGATTGCAGACCAACTGCAACAAATGGTCTATACCAGGGGTGTCCAAACTCAGTCCTGGAGGGCCACTGTCCTGCAGAGTTTAGCTCCAACCCCAATTAAACACACCTGAACCAGATAATCAAGGTCTGATTATCTGGTTCAGGTGTGTTTAATTGGGGTTGGAGCTAAACTCTGCAGGACAGTGGCCCTCCAGGACTGAGTTTGGACACCCCTGGTCTATACGATCAAATTAGGCTTGCGATGTTGTCAGGAAACACATCCCAAATCATAGTTTCTCTTGCCACAACACATATGCTCTATAAGCACAGAGTTGGAACAGCCAGAGAAATACTAATGTTAAAAAGTAAAGGGTCAAGAGCTTAACTAAAGCAACCACTGGTCACCATAATGGTGACATGAAACGAAATATTCCATAAAACATTACCATCTAAACTTCTGTTAAATCTAAATAAGAACGTGTGTAGATGTATGACAGAAATAAAGTCAAACTGGTACAATAATAAGTGCAATAATGGTTCAAAGTCAGTAGTTCTTGTGTTTCTCTTTTCTGTTCTTGTTTCTCTTTCCTTCAGTGAGTCTGCTTGTTATCATCAGGTGTCACCACTAATGCTCAATCATCACTTAATTAATCACTTAATTATCTCATTAACTTCAACACTGCTTCAGTGTTAACTTAATTATCTCATTAACTTCAACACTGCTTCAGTGTTAATTTTTAACACCCTGTAGTGTGGACACATATAAACACTGAGGAGTGTTAATTTAACACTGGGGATTTTGCTGTGTGTACTGTATATTTAAATAAAAAGTAACAGGTGATCGGTTTACTTGAACTGAGGCGCTCAGCGATCTGTCACGTCACATTTATAAGCGCCAAAACGGTATTGTCTGAATTTCGTAATAAAATGGACAGAACCTGAGAGCTGAGAATTGTTTTCATATCAAAAGTAACCTGCTCTGTCTAGTCTGTCGGTGTCAGTGTCCTCTTTGCTCCGCGATTTTTCTCTTGCGTTCTCTTCTTTCCTTCATTGATTCTGCTTGTTAACAGGCTTATTAAGGCTGAGATGACTCCATATTTAATATACACAGGTTTTGTGGCTCAGATAAGGTCCAGGTCTGGTTTATTTCTTTGCTCTTGACTGACATGTGGCATTGCTATGGCCTGTTTGTGACCCAGATCTGGCAAACAGGAGCGGTCCGCCCAAGGGCCGTCATTCCACGCTGCATGTGGGCCAGATCCGCATTCCACAAGTGCCAGATGTGGGCCAGATCTTGGCCAAAATAATGTTGCTATCTGGGAAGCAAGGCAAGTTTCCACAACTATTTTTTTTTAAGTTGACATGACAATTAAGTACATGATCATTTTAAGTTGTGTATGAATTCGCATACTCAAATATTTCAAGATACACTGTTAGACCTTACCGGGTTTTTTTTACAGTAAAATACTGTTAATTGTACAGTTCTTTACTGTAGTCTAGTTTGTTTATGTAAAAATGCACTAAATTCTAATTCAAATGAACTAATTACACTTGCAGAAACCGACTGCCTTAAATTGACCAACTGTCATTTAAATGTATTAACTAAAATTTATAATGCATTAATAATGTGAGCAAAGTAAAACTGTGAACTTCTTTCATTTGAGACCACTAAAAAACTATTGTACATAAAAAGATTTCCACTGGACCAGCAACTACACAGTCACCGCCTGTTAAATAAAGCAACATGCAGCATATCATCAATGTTTGTAGATCTTCTCCTGGACTGAAGCACAGGCTCTACTCTTCAGCACAATGGTGACCCAAAAAATTTATTTTACAGTAAACTACTGGCAACAGTGTTGCCAGTATAAACCTGTTTTATAACTTACAGTTTATTACTGTTAAAATACATTTTGTGGGTGTGTCTTTTTATCTTACACTGTTAACCCTTTCAACCCCACAGGAAAATCCACACCACAAAGAGTAAAAGTAACATTGACACAGTGTTGCAGTGAGATAATTAAGTGAATATGTAAGTGATTGTTGAGCATTAGTGATGAACACCTGCTGTTAATAAGCAGAATCACTGAAGAAAAGAGAAACATAAGAACAGAAAATAAAGAAACACAATAAATACGACTGACTTCCAGCCATTACACATTATTACACTTATTATTAACCAGTATGACTTTATTTCTGTCATACAGAAGTTGTTATTGAAAATGTTTGTTTGAAGTTACCATTATAGAGATCAGTGCTTGCTTTAGTTGGGATGTTGATGCTAAAACATTCATCTTGCTTTTACTGCTTGAGCTGTGTTTTTGCAAATCACACTTGTGCGCACACAGTTTATGAATGATTGTGGTTGTAATGCTTATGATGACAAAATCATCATATTGCCTGTTCATTCACTAAGGAATTAATTCTTATTCATTCAGAGTTTTATCCTCGATCAAAAGTGTTACATTAGCACCACTGTGAAACTACAGCAATAAATTACTATGACTCTTTTTTTAACACATCATGCATAAACCAAAAAAAAAAACAGAGCTACACTATGTTTTAGAAACACAGAGATATCACAATTTAGCACATTAATCTCAACAATGGTAGCAATATTTCTTTTTTTCTTTTTTTATTAATATTCCTGCAGCAGTGCATGCTGGGATTTTTATATTATCCTGGAACCCAGCATGCATTGCAACATGAAACTTTTCACCATTGTTGAGATTCATATGCTGATTGTTGATATCTGTGTGTGTCTGAGTCAAACAGGAGTAAAATAAAATTGAATGCACTATATGATTGTTGTCTTTCAGAAGACCTGATAACAGAAATATTGATTTCATTTTGTAGATTCACAGATTTATGCTAAATATGTCATACCCATAATTTCAATGGATATATACAGGAATAATCTGATAATCAGGTAGTCCAGGATGATTGTGACATCATCTCAAAAGAATAAAAACACTTTATAAACTACCTCTTGACTTTTTCTTGCCATAACAAATGTGTTTTATAAACTCACTGTTACAGCAGTCAGAGAGAGATGAGTGGTAAGAAGTCAAGGGACAAGAGACCAACTAAAGCAAATACTGATCTCCATCATGGTGACAACAAATTTTATTATTAACTAAATCTTTGTTAATTCTCAACAAGAACTTTTGTACATGTATGAAAGAAATAATCATAAACTGGTTTGTAAACTGGTTTCACACTCAGTGTTGCTGGAAGTCAGTTGTAGTTTTTGTGTTTCTCTTTTTTCTGTTCTTGTTTCTCTGTTCTTCAGTGATTCTATCAGGTGTTCATCAGTTTCTCAATTCACTCACTTCTTTTCATTCACTCTGTCAAGTGGATTATATTAGTGACCTAGGGAATAGTGAATGAGGGTATAGGGTGTGATTGGGAAAACAGCCTCTGAGTGTCGATTTTAAGCACTGTTCATTTACAGTATATTCCTGTAGGCTTTTTTTGTTTTCTACGGTATATTACTGTTTTAATGGAAAATGGTATGATATTGTCTGAATTACGCCTTTTTTTACAGCAAGGGTTAACAGTGTAAGTAAAAAATAAAAATCTGCAAATTCTGCTTACTTAACCCTTTAAGGTACGCACCATGAAAAAAGCAAAGGAAAAATTATTTCTTTGCATTTTTTATTCAATTATGATAACAATAACAACAATCAATATTTTTTTTTTAATTAGACCCTACAGTATTTTAGATACAGTCCTCTACCAAACGGTTGAGATGTCTGTTCATAATAAAAGAACAACATTCAGAACAAGTCATATTAAGTGCAATTTCTTGACCAATAAAAAAATCTGATGGCTGCTATTGATGGCTCCAAACACATCAAGTGTGATACGAGATAGTATCTTGAGGCCACGAGATAGTATCCTGATGCCACGAGATAGTATCCTGAGGCCACGAGACACTATCTTGAGGCCACGAGTTACTATCTTGAGGCCACGAGTTACTATCTTGAGGCCACGAGTTAGTATCTTGAGGCCACGAGTTACTATCTTGAGGCCACTAGTTACTATCTTGAGGCCACGAGTTACTATCTTGAGGCCACGAGATAGTATCTTGAGGCCACGAGATAGTATCCTGAGGCCACGAGATAGTATCCTGAGGCCACGAGATAGTATCCTGAGGCCACGAGATACTATCTTGAGGCCACGAGATACTATCTTGAGGCCACGAGTTACTATCTTGTGGCCACGAGTTACTATCTTGAGGCCACAAGCCACGAGTTACTATCTTGTGACCACGAGTTACTATCTTCCCAGCCAACACAGCCATGTGGGGCCCAAATGGGTTTGACCTGGGCTATCTAACTGGGACCCAGCCAGTTTTGTCCTCGGTTTCCATGTAGGCCCCACATGGGTTTGCCCAGATGAAATGAACACTGCTTAGTGTGTACAGTACAGGCTGTTTAACCCTCTATGGTTCGGTGTTGCCTCCAGGCAACATAGTCTATTTTAGCTTTTTTTTATAAAAACATAATAAAATGTAATTGTTCAATGCTCTCTAAGGGGAGGGGAACTCAAATACTAACCAAAGAAAATGCAAAAGAGTGGTCACATGACCCACAGGGGTACATTTAGTTCCCTCTTTCAACACACGTGCACATGTCACATGGCTCCATATTTTCTCCACTGAAAAGGGCATTTTTCACTAATTTCTGTCCAAATAATCAGCCACAAAAAATCAGAGTCACCTTCATTGGTAAGTAAAGAAGTATTTTCAAAAAACTTTACATTATATATCATCAAATTTATCATAGGAAATTACATAAAACTGCTTGTTGCCTCGAGGCAACATTGTACCATAATGGAATCACATAAGGCCATGCCAGGCATACTACATATGAATACAATTATATTTTATTTGTAAGGAAAAGAGTTTGAATTATCTAAATGTATCTGTATTTTTGCAAACTGAAAACTTGGCATGGTTCGACGGGTTATTTGGCCACTATAGTGGGTAATCGGACAAATAGTGGGTTCGTGGGAAAGGGGCGTGGCTTGGGAGTGGTAAGCGGGGGTCGATGGGGTATTTGGCCTCTATAGTGGGTAATCGGACAAATAGTGGGTTTGTGGGACAGGGGCGTGGCTTGGGACTGGTCAGGGGGGTCAGCGGGACATGTGCCTACTATAGTGGGCAATCGGACAAATGGGTTAGTGGGACAGGGGCATGGCTTGGAGCCGGTCAGGGTGAACAGGACATTTGGCCACTATAGTGGGCAATTGGACAAATAGCGGGTCCATGGGACGGGGGCATGGCTTGGGACAAGTCAGGGAGGGTCAACGGGACATTTGGCCACTACAGTGGGCAATCGGACAAATAGTGGGTTAGTGGGATGGGGGCGTGGCTTGGGACAAGTCAGGGAGGGTCAACGGGACATTTGGCCACTACAGTGGGCAATCGGACAAATAGTGGGTTAGTGGGACGGGGGCGTGGCTTGAGACCGGCGGTGGGGTCAACAGGACATTTGTCTACTATAGTGGGCAATCGGACAAATAGAGGGTTAGTGGGACTTGTAGGGGTCTCGTATTTCGGGGGGTTCCCGACGGGCCCCTGGAGGACCCCACACGGGTCATTAGGTCGGCCGGGGAGGTCTTCCAAATGTTTGATCTTGCTGTTGTTGAGTTCTGGCCTTCATATTAGGATAATGTTATAGTGATTGTAAATGTTTTACCTTGACACAGCATGTTTTGATGTTTTTTAATGTTTTGATATGATAACTTGATGATATAATGGTTTGTAGTACTTGCGTTCCACGATGGTACAATGTTGCCTGAGGGCAACAGCTGGATAATAAATGTTACTTTTTATTAAATATGAAATGTGTAATTTAATAAAAACTTGATAAATATGTTTGTTCAAGTGTTTAGTTAAATAAATTGATGTTTTCAATAAATATATAATTTTTTTTCTTCATGAAAATGTCAAATGTTTCAATTTGTCCATTGTGGTACAATGTTGCCTTGAGGCAACAAACTTATAATTAATAAAAAAATAAAAAAATAATGATAATATTTATTGATATTGCTATAGTGTCAAATTTTAAGCAGGAAAAACATAACAAATATTTTTTTTCTCACTGATATCATAATGCGTACCATAGAGGGTTAATGTAACACTGAATCAGTGTTGGAGGTAATGAGATAATTAAGTGATTGAATAATGATTGTGCATTAATGATGAACACCTGCTGTTAACAAGCATAATCACTGAAGGAAAGAAAAACACAAGAACTACTTCCAGCCACTGCCTTGGATGAAATCAACTGAAGATAAAATACATTAAATCTCTCAAGATCTCATTAAACAACTCCACAAACAGCATTACCAGCTTCACTTATTACTAACCAGACTGACTTTATTTCTGTCAGACATCTTCAGAAATTCTTATTAAGAATTAACAGAGGTTTAGATGTTGATTACTTATTTGAAAGTAATAGTTTGATTTGATGTTACCATTGTGGCGATCAGTGAGTGCTTTAGTCAGGCTCTTGACTTTTTAACATTAGTTTTTCTCTGGCAGCTGTGTCTGTTTGTTATGGTGAGAACAGCAAGAGAAAATATAACCAGATGCTGTAAGCCGATTGATGATAAGAATATAGGCATTGTTATGTAGTGGTTTAACTCACTGATATTTTGTGTAAGGTTTGTACGGGTAGTATGTCATTCATTTTGTTTTATTGTTGTGATTCTACAACAAGAGATCCAGCACAGTTTATTCAGAACATTAAATTATTTTTAAAACCCCATTTACACATGTTGGACTACTGAAAGTTGTATTCGCAAACAGACATCAAGAATCAGCATATGAATCTCAACAATGGTGACATGCTTCATTCTGGGTGCATCATACGAAACTTATCCATAGCTCCCAGAATGCATTGCACCATGAAGCATGTCACCATTGTTGAGATTCATATGCTGATTCTTGATGTCTGTGTGTGAGCAAGATTAGGAGAAGCCTAAAATATGTAAGTGGTGTTAAAAATCATTTGATGTTCTGATTAAATTCTATTATTCTCTTGCTGTAGAATCACAACAATAAAACAAAATGAAAATCATACTACCCGTATGAACCTCACACATAATCAATGAGCTAAGCCACTACATGATGATTATATTCTTATCATCAATCAGCATACAACATCTGATCACATTTTCTCTTGCTGTTCTTGCCATAACAAACAGACACAGCTGCCAGAGAAAAACTAATGTTAAAAAGTCAAGAGCCTGACTAAAGCACTCACTGATCGCCACAATGGTAACATCAAATCAAACTATTACTTTCAAATAAGTAATCAACATCTAAACCTCTGTTAATTCTCAATAAGAATTTCTGAAGACGTCTGACATAAATAAAGTCAGTCTGCTTAGTAATAAGTGAAGCTGGTAATGCTGTTTGTGGAGTTGTTTAATGAGATCTTGAGAGATTTAATGTATTTTATCTTCAGTTGATTTCATCCAAGGCAGTGGCTGGAAGTAGTTCTTGTGTTTCTCTTTCCTTCAGTGATTATGCTTGTTAACAGCAGGTGTTCATCATTAATGCACAATCATTATTCAATCACTTAATTATCTCATTACCTCCAACACTGATTCAGTGTTACATTTAACAGCCTGTACTGTGCACACTAAGCAGTGTTCATTTCATCTGGGCAAACCCATGTGGGGGCTACATGGAAACCGAGGACAAAACTGGCTGGGTCCCAGTTAGATAGCCCAGGTCAAACCCATTTGGGCCCCACATGGCTGTGTTGGCTGGGTTGAGGCCACGAGTTACTATCTTGTGGCCACGAGTTACTATCTTGTGGCCACGAGTTACTATCTTGAGGCCACGAGTTACTATCTTGAGGCCACGAGTTACTATCTTGAGGCCACGAGATAGTATCTTGAGGCCACGAGATAGTATCTTGAGGCCCCGAGATAGTATCCTGAGGCCACGAGATAGTATCCTGAGGCCACGAGTTACTATCTTGAGGCCACGAGATACTATCTTGAGGCCACGAGTTAATATCTTGTGGCCACGAGTTACTATCTTGAGGCCACGAGTTACTATCTTGTGGCCACGAGTTACTATCTTGAGGCCACGAGATAGTATCCTGAGGCCACGAGATAGTATCTTGAGGCCACGAGTTACTATCTTGAGGCCACGAGATACTATCTTGAGGCCACGAGTTACTATCTTGTGGCCACGAGTTACTATCTTGAGGCCACGAGTTACTATCTTGAGGCCACGAGTTACTATCTTGAGGCCACGAGTTACTATCTTGAGACCACAAGATAGTTATAATATTTTTTTTTTTACAAAGTGGGACTAGGGGTGCTCCGTAATAAATGCCATTATTTTATATGAAAAAGTTAATAATTGTATTTTATTTAGAAAATATTTTAGTTTGTCTTGTATATTTTTTTTTATTAGATCAGATAACATTTTAAGCTGTTTTATGGTCATGTTACAATGTACCCCACTTATGGGGCATGTTGTCACATTTCACCTCCATTCTTTCGGGGTATATCAAGAAAAAAGTATATACTGTATTAATAAAACAAAACCACATAATTGTACTAGACATGTGGGAAATTAATGTGGGAAAAAATAAATACTCTGAACCATAAGTAGATTTACACAAACTGAGAAAGTCAAAAAGTGTTACTTTGTGCCCGCTCTCCCAGAAATGGTGAAAAAATGATATTGATCAAATATTTTTCATCAAATATGTAATTGAATAATATTAAATTAATCATTTTAACAACACTAACCCTTTTGTTCATTGTAAATAGCTCATTTTACCAACATTAGCTATTTTTTACCAACATTAGCTAATTTAACCAACATTAGCTCTCAACCATAAAATGACAACTCAACCGTTTGGTAGAGCATGTTTTGAAAAAATAATTTGACCCTTATAAGACTTATTTTTGTTTAATTAAGTTACATAATTATGTTTAACAACTCCTCTGAAATGATAATATGTCAACAAAATAGTTTTACTTAAAAGTCCCGCCGATATGCGTCATCAAAGGATGAGTAAATTTTCGCTGTCACGTGCTGTTTGAAGGAACACTGAAAAGGCATGCTGCTCACAGACACAGTGCCATCTAGTGGATTTTTTTAGCATTGCACAACTACACCAAACGATGGTGATGGCTCATTCAGATTGAGTTAAGCTTGATGCATTTTTCAATTAAATATAGTGACTTATAGTGTGGTCTAGCAAACGGTTGAGTAGTACTTTAAAGGATTTTAAATTTCTTAACTTAAAAAAAAAAAAAACCTTACTGATTACCTCAAATTATTTGAGTTTTGCCAACTTATTCAGGCTTACAGTTTTTGAGCATGAACATTTTCCAAAAACTTAATTCAAATTCATAACTGATTGCAAAAGGATCTCCTGACAGATCAGCAACTGCTGATATTTATCTTTGATATGTGTAACATTTAACGATGCACAGACATCAATACTTGACATACAAAACACAACAATGGTGACACTCAACAAATAATAAAAAAACTTATACAAAATAAACCAACAACACAAACTGCTAAGAGCGAAGCAAAAATAAGTTTCAGCAGGACAGATAAACCAAGAATCAAGAAACTCCATAGCATAATCTATTCATGCTGCACTGCATGCTGGGTACCTTCATAGTACATATGCTCTGTTGAAATACAGTATGATGTTGTATGTTTACAGTAAATTGTGTTTTCCAGTATTGTAAACTCACAGTAAAACACTTTATTTTAGTGCAGTTAGATACAAGAAAAGTCCTACAGTGAAATTACTGTGAAATTAATCCAATTATAAACCTGGAATACACTGTCATTTCATGCTAAAATGTATAACAGTGCAGACATGAATGAACAATATCTATAAATGAACATTGTTTAGATTAACAGATGTTTTTTTTTTTAAAAAGTGTCAGTTTTAATGCCTAATGCATTAACTACTGATAACAAATTGAACATTATTGTAAAGTTTTATTATTAAACAATATTTACTTACACATTGAGGCAAGAAAAAATATTAGCCAGTGCAGGTGCATGGTCAATAGTGGGAAAAAATTTCAAGTGTCTGAGATACTTCTGCTGTAGGATGAGGATTCACTCTTGAACAGTCAGTCATATGGTCATATTTATACACTGCGAGTGAGCAACACATTCTCACTCTCAACCAGTGGCAGAGCAGGATATTTTCATAGGAGAGGCCAGGCAGGGGCCAATAAACCAGCCTCGGGTGGTACATAAATCTTCATTATTTCAACATATCCAATCTGAATACACATGTTAAGAATCTGGGGCCGTATTCACAAAGAATTTTAAGGCTAAAAGTAGCTCCTAACTGGCGAATTTAGGAGCAACTCCTAAAAATAATGGGCGTGTCACTCGTAACTTTAGGACTCCTAATATTTTTTGACTAAGAGTAATTCACGAAGAGTTTTAGCCCTAAAAGTAGCACCTAAGCCTGGGACAGCTTAAAAGAAGTCGAGAGGACTCCTAATTCACTAAGACCTATTCACAAACCACTTTTTGTGGCATTTCACGTTGCAATGTTTTGAAATGCGTACGCGGCGGCTACAGGAGCTTCCAATCGCGAGGGAACAATTTTGCATTGTAGGCATAACTAGGGATGCAATAACGCCACCAACAACAACCAAAACTATAGGCTACTCATTGCATGTAAACTATTTGTAACGTTTCATTGTGAATCAAATAAAAATGTTCTTCTCTTTGCAAACGTAGGCAGTGACAGATTAATTCAATAATGTTGCAAAGATATTGCATCAATCCATATGTTTCATTAGGCTACTAGGCTATTTGTTTTGCCTTACTCTTTATTAATTTAGGCTATTTATTCAGTTATTCATCATTTTCCGTCCTTCGCAATACTTGTGTAGCGCACGCATTCTCAGACCTGTCACCTGTCAATCATCATCGTAGGGGAGGTGTTTGGAATCATTCCCGCGTTACAATCATCAGCCAATCAAGGTGGTCACTTCAGTCAAGCTCGTGCATGAGTAATGACATCATCCATAACCAGGGTTGGGGAGTAACGGAATACATGTAACGGCGTTATGTAATCAGGATAAAAAAATCCAGTAACTGTAATCCGTTACAGTTACGTCAAAAAAAGTAGTAATCAGATTATAGTTACATTTTGAAAAAAGGGGGAATACTTTCAGGATTACAATGGTTTCATTTAAAACTAAATAAATAAGTATTTTGGCATAATACCACTATATTAAGCGCTGCTTGACTATACAGTTGTTCCTGGTTCTGTTGCCAGTAATGACTCACGTGTGCCACGCGCTGGTGCATGCGCAAATAACAGCTTTCTACAATCTCCTCAGACGCAGATTGAATCACTGCTGCTAGTAGAAACGATGCTGCCTGCGGGTAAAATCGCTTTTAATTCATGGAAATTCCGCTGCTATTTTGTAGAAATTAGGAGAGTCGCTTTTTTAGTACACAAAATGTCCTTTCTTAATCTTTTATCACGTAACGCTGGAAGTTCGCTGTCTGGGTAACGTCGTAGGGGAACTCCCACTGCCAACGCCCCAAGTTCAGTCAGGCAAATTAAGAAAGATCACGGCTTTAGTCAACATGTAGGCCTATTTTAAAATAAACTAATATGTAGATTGTGTAAAAAATTTAAATGTTGTGTTTTTTTATTTTTTTGTTAAAAATTAGTTAAAAATAAAACAAAATAATCTGTAATACCATACATTAGCCACTAGATGTCTGTATAGCCCTTTACATAAATATATATTCAGGCCTGTGTGTATATTTTGCAAATATTGTGCACTGGACCAAATTCTTAATAAAAAAAAAAAAAAAAATTATTCTTGCTTGACTTTATTTATATACGTGACCTTGAAGTAATCCAAAAGTAATCAGTTACATTACTTTCATATTATAGTACTTGGATTACGTTACTGAATACTTTTTTTATGAAGTAATTTGTAACTGTTACGAAATACATTTTTAAAGTAACCCTCCCAAGCCTGTCCATAGCAACGAAGACTCACTCTTAGTTTAGGAGTTGTCATTTTTCTTTACTAAGAGTAGGTCTGAAAGGCGTTGTGAATAACTTCTAAGAGAAAACTCCTAGCTAAAATCTTTTAGTGCAATTTAGGAGTACTCCTAGTGGTAAGATAAAATGCTTTGTGAATACGGCCCCTGATCCTCTACTTCTGTAACCATGTTTAAAACTCGTCTTAAGTCATATTTGTTAGATGAGGCCTTTGCTACTTTGTAAGGACCGTTAGGCTTTGATTTTATGTTTATATAAGTATTATTAGTATTATTATTTTTAATATACTGTATATTGTATTATTTATTTCTCTGTATTTTACTGTGTTTTATCTAATCCATTTGAAATTGTACAGCACTTTGGTATACACTGTGTTTTTTAAGGTGCTTTATAAATAAACTTTGATTTGATTTGAATCAAATCTCATTCATGGCTCCCATCATGCATTGCTGCACGAATAAATAATGAGTTTAATTTTCTTGTAAAGTTCCTTTATTCTTACTATCTTATTTCATTTCTGCTGTTTTTATGTGACTTTTTAGTCGCTTGTTTTCTAATGTTCAGAGTTGATCTGTTTATCTGAATATGCTGTTTATCACCATTGCTGAGATTCATACGCTGTGTCTTGATGTCGGTGTGTGCCTACATGAGAGAGTTTAAAAAGTTTTTTTTTTTTTTTTTGTGTGTGTGTGTCAAAATAACTTAAGAAATCCTTTGGATTACATTGAAAATGCTAAAATTATTATACTGTACAAGGTCAATGCTGCTCTAATCAATAAAGTAAATCTAACTCAAAGATCAGGCTCTAAATGAGGTTAGTGATTCAGATCAATAATTATTATGTTAAAACATAACCAACACATCAGATCACATTTTCTTTTTGTTCATCTGGCAGTTATGCTGTTTGTGGAGTTGTTTAATCCTCCTCTGCTGAGATATCCTTGTTTAATCCTCCTCCTGCCATATGTTTATTGTCAATTTTTTTTTTTTTAAATTAACAAGTAACCTTTTTTGGTCAGTGATGACATTTGTCATTTGTCAACACTTTTTTTTTTTCAGTTTTTTTTATGATGATAAAATATATATCACTCGATCTTCTTTGTTTATGGTTTCCTTTGCAACAAATTATGTGTTTTGATAAACAACAACTAACATAAAAAATATAAAGAGTCAAACCGCCCAACTAAAGGACACACTGATCACCATAATGACGACCAAACATTTTCAATAAATCATCGACATCTAAAATTCTATTAATTCACAAAAAAGAACTTCTGAAGATGAATGACAAAAATAAAGTCAAACTGGTTTGTAATAAAAGAGATTTCATGTCTTTTCAGTTGATTTCATATCAACCTGTGGCTGAAGTCAGTTGTAGTTCTTGTGTTTCTCTTTTCTTCAGTGATTCTGCTTGTTAACATCAGGTGTCTTCAATAATTGAACAATCATCACTCAATTAATCACTTAATTATCTAAATAACACTGCTTCAGTGTTGCTATAACACCCTGCTGGTGGTTCCCATATGAACACCGAGCGGTGTTAATTTGACACCAGGGAATTTACTGTGTTAGAGCCCACTATAGTCCCATCATGTGTCCCATGGGCAAACATACAGCCCATGTGGAGCTGATGGACAAAATGATATGGGCCAAGCAGAGCCCAAGTGACAGCCATCAAAAAACCACATGGACATGTTGGCTGTGTATGCACTTCAATTTACTGTGAAGAACATCATATAACTTTAGTGCATATTACAGGTATATGAATTGAGATGCAGCCATTACATATAACTTTGTACAGACAGAGTTATTAATCATTTCACAACAGACTCATGCTAAATGTGTAATGTTTAAGTTTCAGGGTTATTCTTTTGAAATCGCGTGATCGCTTTTTCACAAAAACAAAACAAGAAATATAAACACAGCCACCATGAATAACATAAATGTTAAAGCAGAAGGAAGTAATAATAATAATAATGCAAATATCAAATGGGCATTTCGCTTCACCACAGAAGTTCTTCCGCCATCTATAATTATTCAAACTATATTATGGTTTCAATTTCTCTTTAAACAACACACTCACTGTTTAGTGACCGTGACTAAAAGAGCAGGTATTGTACTTCAAATAACTGTACATTCATCTCATGATTTAAATATGTGGCCTTTTTCCTTATTTCTCGTCTATCACTTCCTTGTCCAAATTCAAATTAAAAAAAAAAAAAAAAAAAAAAAAAAAAAAACATCCAAGACCCTGTTATGTAATATGAGGTCGTAAGTGCATTTATAAAATGCACATACTATCGGATTTGATCCAAAATTCCATGTATCCTACGTCAATATGGAACAAGTCTGGATTTATAAAAGCAAAATATTCTTGTGTGTATGTCAACTGAAGAGCATATGAACATTTCACACTCAACATTGTCAACATTGTTAATTAAAATGTAAAGATAAATAGACAATCACAGTATGCATAAATATGATATGATATAAAAATGAGCAACATTTTAAATGTTTTGAGATAATTGCGTTACTGAACCTAAATTAATTATTTGAATGATTTCCAGGGGGAAAAAATGTCCCCAGAAACTGCACATTTTGGATGTCACCTCTATCAGACACAACCTGCCCTTACCGCATTACATTTGACTTTTTAGCTTTAGTTTTTCTCTGACTGCTGTAACTGACTGTGTTTCCTAAGTACACTCAACTAATTACATTTTACAGAAATATATTGTAAATGCATTTTTCAATATATGAAAGCGGCAATTCCTTATGTACACAGCAAAAACTCCGGTGTTAAATTAACACTCCTGGGAGTGTATATGAGTCCACACTCAAGAGTGTAAAGTGTTAAAATATGAGTGTTAAATTAACACTCAAGAGTGTTGAAGTTAATGAGATAATTAAGTGATTAATTGAGTGATGATTGATCATTATTGAAGACACCTGATGTTAACAAGCAGAATCACTGAAGGAGAAAATCACAAATTGTAAGCCACCGTTATGGTGATCAGTGTTTGCTTTAGTTGGGCTCTTGACCCTTATATGCTTACTTTAGATTGTGTTTGGCTGTTGTATCTGAGTTATAACTGACAGATGAACAAAGGAAAAAAGTGATCTGATGGTGTTGGTTATGTTATGACAATCATCATTTGAACTTGATCACTGAACTCATTAAGATCCTTCTTTCTGATGTAGATGTATGTTGTTGATCACAGAATAACTGTGATTCTGCATAAATATCCAGAATTTTAGATATTATATAAAGGATTTCTTAAAAGCTGTTTTGAAAAAAATAAATAAAAAAAACTTTCTTTTAGGCACACACAGACATCAAGATTCAGTCTATGCATCTCAACAATGGTGACGAGCAGAATATTCAATTAGGAAAAGTAAATTACATGGGCAATTCAGATCATAATTTATTCATACCGCAATGCATGATGGGAGCCATTAATGAGTTGTGATTGGTGGCAGCCACTGCAACATGCTTTATTATTGTTACCATTGTTGAGATTCACAGGCTGATTATTGATGTCTGTGTTTCTAAATTAATTCATTTGAAAGTCTTTTGATCAGAACAATGTTTATTAAATATTTTGTTTTATATGAAAAATACTGAAAATCATATGCTGTAGAATCACAGAGCTTTTGTAATTAACAAGTTAAACCAAACTATCTCAATAAGTTTCGTTTTTCAGATCACAACATGATTACGTCAAAACATAACCAACGCCATCAGATCACATTGTCTTTTTGTTCATCTGACTGTTATAAATCAATAACAGCAGACAAGCAAAATTTAAAGTAAACATATAAGGGTCAAGAGCCCAACTAAAGCAAACACCGATCACCATAATGGTAACTTACAATTTGTGATTTTTCTCCTTCAGTGATTCTGCTTGTTAATATCAGGTGTCTTCAATAATGCTCAATCATCACTAAACTAATCACTTAATTATGTCATTAACTTTAACACTCTTGAGCGTTAATTTAACACTCATATTTTAACACTTTACACTCTTGAGTGTGGACTCATATACACTCCCAGGAGTGTTAATTTAACACTGGAGTTTTTGCTGTGTACTATTCAATATATTGTAATATATAACACATTATATTTACGCAATATATTATTTCATATATTTTTTATATACAATATATATATATATATATATATATATATATATATATATATATATATAAAACTGTCATCGGCCCATGCATATCGGCTGTCACTAAAAATCAGTGGTAAAACGTGAGGAAATCCTAGATTTTTTATAGCTGGCAAAGTTAAAGCCTAATGAAATACACTGACACCTTATTTCTGTCCTTTCAAAAGTAATTGAATGCCCTTCTACATATATTAGCCTAATCGTAATTGTATTTAAAACATATTAATGTACATGTTATAATGTCATTATAATATATATATATATTTGTTTATATACACACTATAAATGCATATATTTGAAAATAATGAATTTTCCGCTTAAAAAATAAACAGTTCCGTCCATAGCCTAGATCTACGCGCCCCCTGAACCCCCATAATAAAGATGGACAGTGACATAGAAATTTGCACAAATTAAGCATACTTAATTGAGGTACAATTGAGGTATTATCGAAATATAAAAAATTTAATAACGAGTGTTTATTTAACAAAAGGCAAGTAAAACGGTCAGGGTTACATTTTAGACACACACACACACCTCTGAAAGGATAGAAAAGTCCTCGGGACTTGGTACTGCATCACTAGCAAGATGCAACATGCATAGCTGAACAAGGCCGAAGTCCACCATTCTCCAGTTCTGGAAGCTCTCTCGAGAAAAATGCTTGCTGCACACTAGAGGTGTATAGTCCAGGGGTCAGAAAGTAGAAGTTCTGCCATACGTTTATTCCACACATAAACTCAGTCATCTGATTTCACTAATTAGTTCTGTCTCCTGCTGAATTAGCAAATCCAGGTGATTGGAACAAAATACTGAGGAGGACTTTTACTTTCTGAACCTGGACTTTACACCTCTGGCCACATGTCAGCCAAGAGCAAAGAAATAAACCAGAACTGGACCTTATCTGAGCCACAAAACCTGTGTATATTAAATATGGAGTCATCTCAGCCTTAATAAGCCTGTTAACAAGCAGAATCACTGAAGGAAAGAAGAGAACAGAAAAAGAGACAAGCAGAAACACAAGAACTACAACTGACTTCAGACACAGCCTTAGATGAAATTAAAATTCAGAAAGTTTGATCTTTGGCAAAAAAAAAAAAAAAAAAATATTAACAAGTGACCTCTTTTGATCAGTGATGACATTTGTCAAACGTTTTTCTTTATGATGATGAAATATATATCACACGATCATCTTTGTTTATGGTTTCCTTTGCAACAAATTATGTGTTTTGATAAACAACAACTAACATAAAAAAAATTATAAAGAGTCAAACCGCCCAACTAAAGCAAACTCTGATCACCATAATGGTGACCAAACATTTTCAATAAATCATCAACATCTAAACCTCTATTAATTTGCGAAAGAACTTCTGTAGATGAATGACAGAAATATAGTCTAACTGGTTTGTAATAAAAGAGATTTCATGTATTTTCAGTTGATTTCATCTAAAGCTGTGTCTGGAAGTCAGTTGCAGTTCTTGTGTTTCTCTTTTCTTCAGTGATTCTGCTTGTTAACATCAGGTGTCTTCAATAATCGAACAATCATCACTCAATTAATCACTTAATTATCTAATTAACTCTTAACACTGCTCCAGTGTTGCTATAACACCCTGCTGGTGGTTCCCATATGAACACCGAGTGGTGTTAATTTGACACCAGAGATTTTACTGTGTTAGAGCCCACAATAGTCCCATCATGTGTCCCATAGGCAAACATACAGCCCATGTGGAGCTGATGGACAAAATGATATGGGCCAAGCAGAGCCCAAGTGACAGCCATCAACAAAACCACATGGACATGTTAGCTATGTATGCACTTCAATTTACTGTGAAGAACATCATATAACTTTAGTGCATATTACAGGTATATGAATTTACAGGTATATGAATTGAGATGCAGCCATTACATATAACTTTGTACAGACAGAGTTATTAATCATTTCACAACAGACTCATGCTAAATGTGTAATGTTTAAGTTTCAGGGTTATTCTTTTGAAATCACGTGATCGCCTTTCACAAAAAAAAAAAAATATATATATATACAGCCACCACGAATAACATAAATGTTAAGCAGAAGGAAGTAATAATAATAATGTAAATATCAAATGGGCATTTCGCTTCACCACAGAAGTTCTTCCGCCATCTATAATTATTCAAACTATATTATGGTTTCAATTTCTCTTTAAACAACACACTCACTGTTTAGTGACCGTGACTAAAAGAGCAGGTATTGTACTTCAAATAACTGTACATTCATCTCATGATTTAAATATGTGGCCTTTTTCCTTATTTCTCATCTATCACTTCCTTGTCCAAATTCAAATTCAAATTCAAATTCAAATTCAAATTCAAATTCAAATTCAAATTAAAAAAAAAACTTCCAAGACCCTGTTATGTAATATGAATAAATATTTATAAATTAAATTTATAACATTTATAAAAAAACATTTATAAAATGCACTTACTATCGGATTTGATCCAAAATTCCATGTATCCTATGTCAATAGTGAGGAACAAGTCTGGATTTATAAAAGCAAAATATTCTTGTGTGTGTGTGTCAACTGAAGAGCATATGAACATTTCACACTCATGTAAATCAACATTGTTAATTAAAATGTAAAGATAAATAGACAATCACAATATGCATAAATATGATTATATGCACAAATGAGCAACATTTTAAATACTTTGAGATAACTGCGTCACTGAACCTTAATAATTCATTATTTGAATGATTTCCAGGGGGGAAAATAATTATCTGGGGATAATATGTTGGATATTTATTGATGAGGTTATGATCATTAATTATACTGAATCACAGATCAAACTCCAAGATTTGTCACTGTATTTAAACTATAACAATAAACCATAAATTTTGATAGTAATCAGATATATTTCTATCTATGTCTACAGATATAACACATTGTGTACTATTCATTTTGAACTATTGAAAATTACAGCAGCCACAGAAAGATTAAAGCTACAAAGTCAAGAGTCAAGAGCCCAACTAAACAAACACTGATTTCCATAATGGTGACTGTAACATTTTATTATTTTCAATAAATCATCAACGTCTAAACCTATTAATTAAACCTGTTAAATCTCAATAAGTACTTATGTAGATGTATGACAAAAAGTCAGTCTGGTTAGTAATAAGTGAAGCTGGTAATGCTGTTGTTGTTTAACCCTCCTCTGCTGAGATCTCGAGAGATCTGTTAGTGTTTAATGTTCTGTGGGGATTTAAAGGGTTTCTGTTTTCTGTGTTTTGTGGGTCACCATTGTGCTGAAGAGTAGAGCCTGTGCTTCAATCCAGGAGAAGAATAAGAAACATTGATCACAGTTTGACATGTCTGTCATTGGAAAATTCCACGTGGTGTCATGAATAATTAAGACCAAGTGTCTTTTCATTGGATAAGAAAACTCAGCCTCATGAATAATTATGAGACACCGATAAGTCATGAAAGTACTATAGAGCTCTGCCATGTCACAGTCTGTGATGTGGACACGATGAAGATTTTAAACCCGTGAAGATGAAAATAGCGGGGAAAAAAATTACATTTAACCATTTTCCCCTACAATTAAATCTAACAGATGCTAACATTGTCTTCAATGGTGTTCATACCTCTGTTGAAATCTCAGAAAATTTGGTTTAGGGTTTCATGACCCTTTAAAATGATACCAAACATGAAGGGAAAAAACAATAGATTCATACAATGTGTCATGTGATATACATACATTCTCAGTGAACTTTCAGTGACTTGAATCAGGGGGAAAGGAAGAGAGTAGGGAGAGGGAGAAGTCGTACATGTCTTGTGAAATTTCAATCATTGTCATCAAAATCGTGGGTATAGTGTACCTTTGTACACAAACGCTGTATGTGCCAGTGACTGATAGAGAGCAAGCCAACCCATTTGAAAAGATACTATAGTATATTATAGTAAAATTACTCTAGTAAATACTGCAGTGTTTTTGAACCATATATGGTGCAAAACACTATATTTACTAGTGTAATTTTACTATAATATACTACAGTATTTGTTCATGTGGGAACACAGCAGCTGTCTTTATAAGCTTTCGCATACATGCCATTGAATGAGGTTTCTTTGTTTTAACAACAGATGATTCCTCAGATGGTTGCCTTTTTGAATGATTCATTGTGTTAATAATGTTGCTCATTAGTTATGGCTACAAGCTGTCAAAGTGAACACACCAACAACCTTAAAAATACACACACACTGGAAAGGCCGGACAATCTTCTCTTTATTTAATGAAGTAACAATGCAAAGATTAATGAAGTAAATCTAACATTTCCCGTAAACTCCTACCAGAAAGCTCTAATTAAACCATTACCTGTGGCAAGGAGACCGTTTTGAACACAGATTTTTAATTTATTTGCTCAATAATTGATTATTGTTCATTTAAAAAAAAACAAAAAAAAAACGTAAGTAGTGCACCTAAGATACTGAGTAATATCTATTCAATTAACAATCAAATTGCTACTTTTCCAGTTTAAGAGTATTATTAAGTATTATGATCTTTTCCTATCTGTGTGTTTTTTTGTATGTCAGGTTTGTCTGTCGGTCTTTTGTTTCCCTTGCATGTTTATTGGATATTGGATATTTTAATATACAATATAATGAATATTCCCTTTCATGCAGTGTGTAACATATATTTGAATGTAAATGTTCAGCAAAGTTATAAAGTTGAAAGTGATCGATAAATAAAGTAATTATAGTATAAGTAATTATAAAAAATAATTATAGTCTCCCAAAAGAAAGAATCGATTCTGATCCGCCTTAACACGTCTTCAGGAATTCGAATCCCTATCAGTTACGGCAACACGTCACTAACTAACAAATCTGCATGATGTTCTACGCTGTCCACTCGCGAAAAACTTGACCCACCCTTCAATGTGGGATTCAGTGAAAGATGGGTCAGTACCCAGTTTATTTGGACCAACTTGCTCCTCAGAATCACAACCTGTAAGTATGAATAATTATTGATGTGTATATATATTCTACCGGGTGTTCAAAATATGTAGTTTTGTGTTTTATTGTGTAGGTCTCTTAAAACTTTAATGTTACATCAGTCATTCATGTTAGTGCTCGGATAACGTATCTCAGATAACAACATTGTGTCGGCCCAGATCCGGCCCACATCTGGCACATGTGGAATGATGATCTGGCCCACATGTATATTAAATATGGAGTCATCAATGGTTTGTTGATGGACATACACTTGTTAATGCTGATAGTGAGGAATTACAGTTGCAACATCTCATAATGAGTAGTGTATCTCTGAGAAACGCTCTGCTCAAGTCATCCTTGCGACTGAGGTTCGGATTGAATAACTGGTTCTTCCAATGTTTCATTATCGAACTCGCGCTCGGATTGATATGGTAAAATCGACGCCATCGTTACTGTCTTTACAGTGTGTTCAAATGCTGAGCTTTACGAGCCTCCGGACGGAGCTGAAGTTCAGTTATGGTAATGAGCGTTTTGTTTCCGAAAATTTATATTATGTATATTATGAGAACATGAAACTTGACTTTTGATGCATGTAAACCTGTTGTAGGAGACCTCCAAAACAAAATTAGGAACTATAATAGGGGAACTTTAAACTCTGTATAAACTATGAATAAAAGTCAATGTACTGTATATAAGACATCACTGAACCCAAACCTTCTCAAGCACAGACAGAAACAAAATAATGGTGAGTATGTAAATAACCAAGAAGGTCACATCTATGATTCTTGCCACTCTGATCCAGTAAAGGCATCTCTGCATCTCGTTCTGATCTTTAACTGAGTCTGGAGGGCTCTGCGGGTCTCTCACACTGTCTATGAGAGGAAATACAAAGCATGGATATGTGATCAATGTTACAATTATTGTGGTCAGTATCATCTCATATCCAATTCTTCGATTGGAAATTGCTGACACTTTGTCAGATGAAATCCAACTGAATATGTTGTGTCACTCTTACCATCGCATCCAGTAACAGCAGCTGTAGTTTCCACTGATCTGCTCTCAGCTCCTTTAGCCATCAGATAATTCACAAGGATGGTCTCCAGAATGCTGATGCCAATGAGACAGAAAATCCCACAGCAGTAAACCCCTGCAAAAACATAAAAATATGAATGCAACAGCTAAGATGCCTCTGAAATTACACTCCTGGTATTTTCTTGTTGATATTCAAATTGTATGCAAGACTTCAGTGCAGGAACAGTGTGATGTGCATGTTCAGTTTTGGTTTTGTTTCTACATTTGAAAACACCGTTTAAAAACGCTCTCCGTCCACACTAGCGTTTTCAGACATTTTCTAATGTTTAAATGTCGATGAGAAACGATTGGAAAACACCTGAAAGCGCTAAATTCACCTTACTGTGCATGCGTAAAACGTCACAAAAGCTCACTGAGGTGATACAGACAGAAAATAATAATTAATAAAGTTATCACGCAATTCTTCTGACAGGATAATTTTATTTAGCAAAATATCTCAGCATTCACTGATGCGTCCAGGTTGCACTCAGTCACCATTATATGTCACAAAATGGCAAGTTACCAAACATAACAACAAAACCAATGATAAAACGGTGTAAATTCAGCTGGATAACAGTAAAAAATCAACCTTATTAATGATTCATGCCCCAGTGCATGAGTAGGTTGTACTTAATTTTATATCATTGATATTTACGCTTTAATTTCTACTAGTTTGAATTGAGTACTAATATAGGATTTACTTTGGTTTGCCTGAACTAACTTTTTCATGTAGAAATTACATTTGTTTTTTCTGTAGCATTTACTTCACAACAGAATAATTTTTATTGTTAGTTTCCATGGTTGTTAATTAGTTCCGACACATGAGGTTTCACCTCATTATCTCCCTGCTTTATGTACAGAGGTGTAAAGTCCAGGTTCAGAAACTAAAGGTCCTCCTCAGTATTTTGTTCCAATCACCTGGATTTGCTAATTCAGCAGGAGAGAGAACTAATTAGTGAAATCAGCTGACTGAGTTTATGGGTGGAATAAACATATGGCAAGACTTTCTGACCCCTGGACTATACACCTCTAACCCTAACATTCTTATAAAGTTTTAACGGGAAGTTTCCCAGTAGACACAGGACTGAACCTCTTTAAAGAGGTTTAGTTGTCGACGTTTGTTTGTAAGTAATAGTTTGGTTTGGTCACCATTGTGGTGATCAGTGTTCGCTTTAGTTGGCCTCTTTCACCTTGACTGTTTGATGTCAGTTTTTCTCTGGCTGCTGTAAGTGTTTGTCATAGCAAGAAAAAAAGTAATCAAGTATGTTGGCTACTTGTTGATAATAAAGACGTTATCATAACATAGTGATCTGATTTCATCCAGGGAATGGTTTCTGGTCTCTCTTAAAGCAACAACATGGAACTTTTCAACCTTCATAATATATTTCCAAGACCCTTGTGATGGTACATCGACTTACAATAGGTTGAATGACACATCTGCCATAGCCTGACAGGGTCTGTATCGTTTTTACTGGCACTATGTAACTTCAGGGTTCGGGTAGTAACCAGAGCACAAAAAGAACTACAAAATTTGACTGCTTTACGGCATACGTCACTTCCCCCACCATTTCGTCAAATTTGGACGTGAGCGGTCAACCAGTGTTTGTTTTCGGCTTTCGTGCGTATGTTTTTGTCATGGGGGCTGTTTATGCCACTTAATGCGTTTTCTCAGATCTGATAGCTATCCGATCGTGAAAAGTCCAGGTGTAAATGCCCTCCGAAATGCATTCGAGACGGATTTGAATCCGATCCCTCAAACCACTTCAGGAGGAGATCTGAGACGCATTCCAGACGAAACTGGACAAGTGTAAATGCATATGGTTGTTGAAAGAAACCAAATTGTACTCCTCCCAAAAATACTAAAAAAATAAATAAAAAAAACGTGTGAGAGCATGTTATAGGCTATATGTTATATCCAGATATGACGACGCGCTGGAACACGCATCACCGCAGATGAGCAACTGCATCAAGCCAACATGCAAACTATCGCAAATCAAAGTGAAAGTAAGTCGCAGATGCTTAACACACAATCTTCATCATTAAAAGTAAAGAAACTAAATGATCTTACCAGGCTTACTGCTCTCTCTTAGGCTATTGCAGTCTTTGATTTTGAAATTTTAGCTGATGATCTATGAAATGCAGCTCATATCTGTTGCTTTCGGTGACGTGCACTCCATTCAATCTGCATATAGTGCGAGAATTGAAGATCGGATTTAAATCCGTTTCGCAAAAATACATTTATGTGACCAGGTGTAAATGGAATCGTTTTGATAAATCAGATAGCTATGCCTCACAAATTAGTTTGCCAGCTGAACTCAGGTGTTGTGAGGTGTATTTATCACGTAGTCCTGAGGGATATCAGACGACGCTGTTGACATAATTTCTGCGATTATCATGAGAGCAGCTTTCAATATCTCACATAATTATCAGGACATAAATAAGCCTAACGTAGAGGTTGTAAAACACTATTGGATGTCATGCTGTAGAAACATTACTATAATCAATAATGTGAAATTAATAACTCAGAGCACTACATTATGATTATATCATTATCGTTATCATCATGTAGCGGTCATCATCTGATCAAATTTACTCTTACTGTACTTTCCATAACAAACAGTTACAGCAGCCAGAGAAAACCTAACATTAACACATCTAGGGCCCTATCTTGCACCCAGCGCAATTGACTTTGTACACCGACGCATGTATCATTCCTATTTTGCACCCGCGCACAGCGGACTTTTCCCTCCACAGACGCACGTCGGTAAACTAGGAAATACACTTGCGCTCCCCGGGGCGGTTCAGCGCAAAGAGGAGGCGTGTTCCGGCGCAAACGTTCCCTGATGCTATTTTGCAGGTTTAGAAAATAATTCCGCCACTGACCAGGAAAAACCTAGTCTAAAGCATGTTATTCATATGCTATTTTAAGGGCGCATGCTTGGCCCTTAAACACTTTGATTCTCTCATCTACACAGAAGCAGCAGTTTTCATTTTTGCAAATCATACATTATTACAATAGATAGATAGATAGATAGATAGATAGATAGACAGTTTATTATAAAAGCATAAATCTAGCTTACACATTTACCCAAATTATCATACGCCTGTTTAACCAAAGTTAATTTGTTAATCATCCCCATACAATGTCACTTCTCTGTGTTTTACGGCCCTGACGACAACGTCTGTCTCCTCGGCTGTGAACCGCTGCTGGCGCGCGCCTGCCTGGCAAATCCGCTGTTATAAAAGCAATCCGCCATGGAACAAGCGCGTCTGCTCTTAAAGGGAATGTGAGATGTCACTCTGATTGGTTTATTTCACGTTACGCCCAAACCACACCTATGAATAATGAAGCTACTTCAGACCAACCCATTTTAGATTTGAGTTAGGCGCAAGAGTAATTTATCCCGCCGGTATAATAGCAACAGCGCCCAAGACCCGCCCACAAAGTTACTTGCGTTTCGCGCTTGATACTTGCGTTTCAGACCGTTAAAATAAGGCCCCAAGAGTCAAACAGCCCAACTAAAGCAAACACTGACTAAACCAAACTATTAATTTCAATAAATCATCAACATCTAAACCTCTGTTAATCTCAATAAGGATGTTGTTTGTGGAGATCTTTAATGACGTTGGAGCCTGACATCAAACACATTTTTAGACATCAACCCAATTTTAATTTTCAACCAAAATTTGACGTCTAAGTGATGTTGGAGTTCACGTCCAATAATATTTCTAGCTGAGGTGACTCACATTGTAGCCATAATATGAGCACACAGAGTGCACTGTGAGGTTACACTTTTAGTGAACTGTGAACTCACATTGTGATCATATGGAGAGATCACTGTGAGATCAACGTGTGACTGGGTTTTATTGACAAAATATTTTAGTTTGTCTTTCATATTTCTTCTTAGATCAGATGAGATCAGATTAGATCAGATAACATTTTAAGCTGTCATATGCCACCTATGGGGCATGTTGTCACAGTTCACTTTCATTCTATGGGGATAAATCAAGATCACTGATTAATGTGCACATCATATCTTATAACTTATCACTGCATTAATGAAACAAAACCACATAATTGTTCTAGACATGTGGGAAATTAATGTGGGAAAAAATAAATACTCTGAACCCCTAGTGAATTTATACAAACTGAGAAAGTCAAAAAAGTGTTAGGTTATGCCCTGCTCTCCCCTATACCCAAAGTGCACAGAAGGTGTTGTATTTCTTATGAAGTAGGCATATGCACATTCTCTTTTTAATAGCACAACACAAAAAGGAAGGATTTGCGAGTATTCAACAATAAATCCCTAAATTCACAGATATATATTATTTTTTAGGAGAAAACTGTTTTTTAATGCATATTTCATAATATGTGTTATCTTGACTTGAGCTTCCGTTATAGGATTGCATTATTAACAAAATGACAATCATGTCTATGTTAGACTCACCAATAAGAGGGATTTTATCAGCCGTAGAGGGCAGCGTGTCATTAAGAATCAGCAGCAACACAGAAATAGACAGAAGTAAAGTCACTTTAAAGCTCAGCTTGTCTGATCCACTTGCATCAATGAAGAAGGAGGCCACATCCAGCAATATGAAGAAAAATACTGGTAGGATAATGTTGAAAAGATACAGTAGAGGTCTCCTTTTGATGGTAATCTGCCATGAAGAGAAAGAGTATTATTAATTTCATTTTAATTTTCATGTTGTAAATGTATCAAAACTAATATAAAAAAGTCAAGGGTCAAGAGCCCAACTAAAGCAAACGCTGATCACCATAATGGTGACTACAAACATTATTAAAAAAAAAAACATCAACATCTAAATCTCTGTTATTTCTCCATAAGAACTTTTGTAGACATTTTACTTATGGCCAATTATCATTTGTAAAGTGAACCTAATTGGTAAGTTAATAAACTTTATTTTAAGCACATGTTGTTGGACTAACAAAAGCACCATTCCTTTTTCTAATGATCCCCCATTGCCAGAGGTGTAAAGTCCAGGTTCAGAAAGTAAAAGTCCTCCTCAGTATTTTGTTCCAATCACCTGGATTTGCTAATTCAGCAGGAGAGAGAACTAATTAGTGAAATCAGCTGACTGAGTTCATGGGTGGAATAAACATATGGCAGGACTTCTACTGTCTGACCCCTGGACTACTCTCCTCACTGTACTTAATGCAATGGTCAGAGGTGGAAAGTCCAGGTTCAGAAAGTAAAAGTCACCTGGATTTGTTCATTCACTGTGATTCTACAGAATAATATCCAGATATATAAATATTATTCAAATTATTTCTTAAAAGTTGTTCTGATATATAAAAAGCAATTACTTCTTTAAGGCACACACAGATATCAAGCATCAGTGTATGAATCTCAACAATGGTGACAAACAGAATATTCAATTAGGAAAAGGAAATTACTAAGACAATTCAGATCATAATTTATTCATACCGCAATGCATGATGAGAGCCATGAATGAGTTTTGACTGGTGGCAGCCACTGCAACATGCTTTATTATTGTCACCATTGTTGAGAATCACAGGCTGATTATTGATGTCTGTGTCCAAATAAAAAACTTTTTCAAAGTCTTTTGATCAGAACAACTTTTAAGAAATCTTTTTGATTATATTGAAAATGCTGAAAATAGTACACTGTAGAATCAAAGGCTGCTGTAATAAACAAGGTAAACCTAACTCTCTAAATGAGTTTTGTGATTCAGGTCAAATGATGATTATGTCAAAACATAACCAACACCACCTGGGGTCTGTACCATGAAGGTAGCTGAACAAACTCGGGGTTACAGGATTAGTTTTGAGTTGACAAAACCAAACCGATGCAATCAGGCTTTATTGGTACCATGATGCAGCTCATAAACTTTCTCTGTCAACTCAGGCTTTGATCCTTAAGCTATGATTACTCCACGCGCGCGTGCACATAAAAAAGTGACGTCGACACTGAACAACCAATCGCGGGTAGAGCGAGAGCGATATATTTTTCCGCGGAGGAGCAAGAGATAATCATTCAGAATTACGATGAATTTAAATATGTATTTCAAGCTCGAAACAATACGGTCTCTGCTGCCAAAGCAAGAGAAGACTGTTGGAGAAAGATTGCTGATTGTTAATGTGTAAGTTAAACAAATACGTTCTATATTTATGTAAAATTATGTTTATATGTATGTGTAGCCTAGGGCTGGGCGATATATCGCACGATATTGTTATGCGCATCTCGTCAGTAAAGCCGGTTCCTTGATTAGTAGTAAATCGCCTGCTTTCAGATGGAGCGGCATTTACTACACAGCAAAAACTCCAGTGTTAAATTAACACTCAAGAGTGTTAAAGTTAATGAGATAATTAAGTGATTAATTTAGTGATGATTGAGCATTATTGAAGACACCTGATGTTAACAAGCAGAATCACTGAAGGAGAAAATCACAAATTGTAAGCCACCGTTATGGCGATCAGTGTTTGCTTTAGTTGGGCTCTTGATCCCTTATACATTCACTCTAAATTTTGCTTGTCTGCTGTTATTGATTTATAACAGTCAAATGAACAAAGAAAAGTGTGATCTGATAGTGTTGGTTATGTTTTGACATAATCATGCTGTGATCTGAAAAATGAAACTTATTGAGATAGTTTGATTTACCTTGTTAGCAGCAGCTTTGTGAGTCTACAGCATATGATTTTCAGTATATTTCTTATAACCCATAATATTTAATAAACATTGTTCTGATCAAAATACTTTCAAATGATTTTTTTAGAAACACAGACATCAATAATCAGCCTGTGAATCTCAACAATGGTGACAATAATAAAGCATGTTGCAGTGGCTGCCACCAATCACAACTCATTAATGGCTCCCATCCCATCATTGCGGTATGAATAAATTATGATCTGAATTGCCTATGTAATTTACTTTTCATAATTGAATATTCTGCTCGTCACCATTGTTGAGATGCATATACTGAATTTTGATGTCTGTGTGTGCCTGAAAGAAAGGTTTTTTTTTTTAAACAACTTTTAAGAAATCCTTTTTATTAGATCTAAATTTCTGGGTATTTATGCAGAATCACAGTTATTCTGTGGTCAATAACATCAATTTAAGTCAGAAATAATCAAATAAGGAGTTCAGTGAACAAGCTCAAATGATGATTGTCATAATATAACCAACACCATCAGATCACTTTATTCTTTGTTCATCTGGCAGTTATAACTCACACTGTAAAAAAATTGTAACACTCCCAAATCAAAAATTTCAATTGACCGATAACATCTAAATTTTTCAATTGGCCCAAGTGAAAATCTGTACATTTAATTTTAGAATTTACAGAATTTCACTTGGGCCAATTGAAAAATGTAGATGTTATCGGTCAATTGAAATTTTTGATTTGGGAGTGTTACAAATTTTTTACAGTGCAGATACAATAGCCAAACAAAATCTAAAGTACACATAAAAGGGTCAAGAGTACGGTGGCCGAGAGAGCTCAACGCGCTGCAACTGAAGAAAACACATGCAAATAGAAAAACACCTGCAAATTAAAGAAAACATCTTCATCAGTTTCACAACACGTGTGCTCCAAATACTCACAACACAACCAAATACAGAAACGCGCTGCAAAAGTTCACAACACAACCAAATACAGAAACGCTCTGCAAAAGTTCACAACACAATACAGAAACGCGCTGCAAAAGTTCACAACACAAACAAATACAGAAACGCTCTGCAAAAGTTCACAACACAATACAGAAACGCGCTGCAAAAGTTCACAACACAAACAAATACAGAAACCCGCTGCAAAAGTTCCCAACACAAATAAATACAGAAACGCTCTGCAAATAGAACAGAACACAACTGAAATGTTTCCGGGGAACCCAATAAGTGACGGACCCGGCTGGGACGTGCTTACAGCTGTCTACTTTTATTATTATTTAATTTTTTTGCAAAACATACAGAGATGACACGTTTATGACATACAACTTTGTATACAATATACAAAATGTATTTACAATATGTTCAATGTCATAAGAATACTAAAAAGAACAATGAGCTGAAGACTAAAATAAATGAATAAATAAATAAATAAAAGATAGAGAAAAAGAACATGAGGGAAAGACATTAATCTATACATCAGTTACATTGTACACATTTTGTCATGTTATGTTAAAATAAGTTTCATAAGAAATGTTAGAATGCAGCTAGGGTCCAAATATGAGACGGCAAGTTTTAAAGTTGAGACACTCACACACAGATGACGCATATTTTAAAAACTTTGTTGTATAAAATGTATATTTATTTGCAACAGTTATGTTAACAGCAATAATACTATATTTCTGGTAAGAACAGCTATAATTCAGCTGATGGACACGCGCTGCGTTGTCATGGGAACATCCCAGGTGAAAATAATGAGGAAATTACGTTGTCTTTCATTGCTCCCTTCATCAACATAATGGCACACAAGTGCCCCGCTCCCTCCAAAGTGCCCAATTCAAGGGCTCTGCCGTCTGCCCTTTTAAGAGAGTAGGGCATAGGTAAAGCTCACGAGCAATAAGCACGTCCCAGCCGTCCGTCCGTCACTTATTGGGTTCCCCGGAAACATT
Source organism: Rutilus rutilus (assembly GCA_021464565.1). Taxonomy (NCBI): domain Eukaryota; kingdom Metazoa; phylum Chordata; class Actinopteri; order Cypriniformes; family Leuciscidae; genus Rutilus; species Rutilus rutilus. Next base: position 63,978,938 of record JAJAQA010000001.1, on the reverse strand, counting down.
TCCGTTGTGTTCTGTCCTATTTGCAGCGCGTTTCTGTATTTGGTTGTGTTGTGAGTATTTGGAGCACACATGTGTTGTGAAACTGATGAAGATGTTTTCTTAATTTGCGGGTGTTTTTTCTATTTGCATGTGTTTTCTTCAGTTGCAGTGTGTTGAGCTCTCTCGGCGATATGTCTCAGCTTGTCAGTTAACTACGGCTCTGTGTAGTAAATGCCACTTCATCTGAAAGCAGGTGATGGCGATTTATTACTAATCAAGGAACCGGCTTTACTGACGAGATGCACATAACAATATCGTGCGATATATCGCCCAGCCCTAGTGTAGCCTATGTGTAATATAGCCTATTTTTATAATGTATAAAAAATGTGCATGTAGGCCTATGTACTAAGAAAGATTAATATTCATTGATTTTTTTTAGATGCAACCCCAACTCCAAATGTTCTTGGCAGCAGATAAAGTCAAAATATACAAATAAAGAGTTAAATAAAGAGTTAAACAGACAGAAATAAAGAGTTCAATTCAGAATACACTGGTGGAGGAGTTGGCTCCGAGTAGGCAATAAGGGACGGCCGATTATGGATGGGATTACAGGTGCTGTACAATCTGACCCTGGTGCTGGCTCCTCTAAGCAAGGAACACTGGGTACGTGTGCAATACATTACTACTTTTTAAAGTTTTAAATATGGCTGACTGTATGTTCTGCATTAGAGGGAAATACAGTGTCCCTGTTGAAGCCAGCACACACACACACGGTCTCCCACACAGAGGTCAGTATGCAGCAGACAGAACACCAAACATAACCTGCTTTACAACAGTTATGCTTTACTTTGGCCTATTTTTATTTATTAGGGTGGAGGAAATGGTGAAGACACTCTGTCTGTGTGTGTTCTCAGACAGTTGCTGATGTGAATGCACTGGGCTTTTTATTATGGCAAACATTTGAATGTGTGGCATAAAGGGACTGGCCCTTACACATCTCTTTTATTGTAGGATTTTACACAACCTGCCCCAGAAACTGAGGCCTCTACCTCAATACCTCAGGCTTCAGAAGAAATGTGTAAGGATTTAAAACCCTTGACATAAATTACAGTCAGTCCTGTGTTTGTAGGAAGTCAAGGAACTTTTTGTGATTTGATGAGCCTCCAGAAAACTTGTAATGATCATGTTTGTGGTGGAATTATGTTTCAGGTGGAAACAGATTCACACTCTTATAAAGAAAATGACACAACCTGTGTTAAATTTTGACACATGTGTGGGTGAGCTCCAGGACTACTAGTTTTGTGTTAATTTTAACTCATTCATTGTGTAAGTCATTTTAACACACAAATTGTGTCATTATAAAAAATAAAGCGAAAGGGCCAGATGCAACAATATTAACCGTTTAATCAATAGTCGAGTACAGAATGCATGTGCACACAAAGTACAACACAATGTTTCAAGCTCAATGACTGGACAGACTCACTGTACTGGACATTATTCAGTTATTCACACTTCAACCCCTAACTGATAATGCTGCTTTTGACAAAAGTTCATGAAGAGATAACAGTTAACAGAGTTTGTACTTTGAATTTAATTAAAATGTAGCAACTTACAAAATATTGTATATAAATAACTTGTATTTACACTGGCCTGTTTGTTTGAGAACATAGCAAACACTGCATACCATTCACAGTGATGGTGAGTGTCGGCACTCAAAATGATGAGTTGAAAACAACACAACCTGTACAAAGAGATGTTAAAAATGACACATGTTGTGTAGATTTTAACACATGTAGTGTGTGTGCTGTTGGACAACACATGTTGTGTAGATTTTAACACATGTAGTGTGTGTGCTCAGGGACAACACATGTTGTGTCAAATTTAACACACAACCTGTGTCGATTCTTAACACATCTCTGTGTTTACCTTTAACACAACTAATGTGTTATTCCTCTTACACAGAAGTGTGATGAAACCTTTTACACACTAATGTGTTATAGTTACACAACTTGTGTCAGATATGTGTCACATGTGACTGTAGTCGGTGTGTATTTGCCAGAGTTACTTCCTGTGGTTTTACAACTGAGTGTTTGGATGAACACTTAAATGTATTGTTAACTTGTGTTTATGGAGTCCAGTGACGTTTAATAAAGAGTTTGTTTGAACATTTGGATGGTTTAGACATCATGAATCTACATAGACAAGCTCTTATTGAGAATTAACTGAGTTTTAGATGTTGATGTTTTATTGAAGTCACCAGAATCGTGATTAATGGCTCCTTTATTTGAGCTCTTGACCCTTTACTTTTTTTTTGTTTTTCTCTGGCTGCTTTAACTGTATTTTAATAAAATACATTTGTTATAGCGAGTGAAAATATGACCAGATGTTTCTTGATGATGTTGTAATCAACAAGTGCTGATCTGATCAAGTTTATGAGTATATGGATGGTGCACATTTAATTCATTTATGTGCTGTTAGTTATCTTAATCTTGTGATACTACATCATGCTATCCAGCAGTGCAGAATAAAAAAATAAATGTTATCTGAAAATTTAAATCTATATCAGAAACTAGTCAAACACAGACATCAAGAATCAGCGTATGATTCTCAACAATGGTGACAAACGAAAAGCTTCATGCAGCAATGCATGCTGGGAGTCATGGATGAGATTTGCACTATGGTAGCACCCAGCATGCATCATCTCTTTTTAGAGTGTTTCCAGAGTTACATTTTAACACACATTGTGTGTTAAAAATCTACACAACATGTGTCAAAATGCCATCAACACATCTTGGGCCCTATTTTAACTAACTCACTTAGCTGGATTTGATTGTTGGCGATTTGGCATGATCTTGGATTGTTTGGTTCTTCGACGCTCATCCTGGACTTGTTGTCATAGCAACAGGTGCGCAATCTTAAACCTGCTCGGGAGCAGGCTTATTTCATGTAAACAGGATTAGATCCCGGCTTCACAAGCGGAGCTGATACGGGAAGTCCAGCGCAGCGCGATAGTGCACTTTCTTTCTGAGATATATATTTTTTCTCGTGATTCGTGAGATTGTCGTTTTTTGTCGCTTTTATGTTTAAAAAACAGTTTTAGGTTTTTTTTGTGGCATTTCCAAGCCACTTAAGACCCAATGTTGTAAAGCTGTTTTTTTTTTTTTTTTTTTGGCTATCATAATTTTTTTATGAAGATCATACAATCATGACCATGCCGATTACAGATATGTCACTCAGGCTTCACTAACGTGATTGGTACCATAGACTATAGGCTACCATAGACTGCCATCAAGGCCTCAATGAAGGGGATTATGTGAACAGAAAGGGGATTCACAATGTAAATGTGCACCCCATTTACTATTGTGATTCTTAATATTCCAGATTAGTAATATTATATCAAATAAAAAAAAAGGCAGTTGACTAAAATCTTCCATATAACAAATGTGAAAGCAAAATGGCCAGGATCTGTGCATGACTTAAAAATGTTCAGAGATTCCACAATTAAATATCAAGCTCACTGTATTACATACACTTATGCTGATCCTAACAGAACTGCATTTCTTCATAGGTGATTATGACATGTTCCTGCCTGCAGACAGGTGTTTTATGACCCCATTCCCTGACCCAAACCAGTTACAATGCAGCTCTAGCCAGGACAAGGGCACACAATGAAATTAACTTTGGCTAACTAAAGGGAAGATTTCAGTGTCTGAAAAGTCTGAGGGTTGCACACCTGACAGGGCCTGTGACATTGTTGCATGTGCCATATTACACAACATTGCCAAAAAAACACACTTTTCATTAAATGTTTAATAAAATACAAATATGCTTAGTTCCTTGAGTTTTATTTCAATTGTTCTTTGTAAAGAAAAGCCAGTGGTCAAGTGTCTGCAACAAGAGATATTAGACACATGCCTCATGCAACAAATAAAAAGGAAAAGTTGGCTATACACTGCCCACCTGTAGGCCTATGTCTCCTCTGTCTGTGCAGACTCTTCTGTAGGCCTTTCTGTAGATGTGGAATCATGCAACTTATATTGCAGCCATAAAGCATACAAGTATAAATTAAGTAAAGTTATTAATGCACTTGCAGGCTAGTTCCTCCATATGACAGTTATCTGAGAGGGTTTATTCACTGTCCAGTGCAATGGAAACAAATGGACATTACAAAGTCTTATACTTTCTTTCCTTTGGAAAGTTCGAAAATGTCCACTTACTGCACATATTTCAGCCACCACTTTCTTGGGAACAGACACAAGTGTTGGTGTATTATGTAAAAGTGAACAAAAGAGGAAAACCTCTAAAATGTCATTACAATGAACTACACTCGGGAAAAATGTGATCAATAACTCATGGCAAAATATTTTTACATTAACATAAGTTTATCAGTTTTCACTTTCACAAGTCAAAGCAATTCATCATTACTCAAGATTTAACAGTTGAAATGACTATACAGCCTTAATTTAATGCAGCAAAAAATATTTTACAGTGTAGGCTACTAAGATCTTTTCTTTTTTTCTCAGCCTTTTTCTTGGTTGCTTTTATAAGCAGACAACCATTTATTTAACAGTGCCTTTTATAGAAGAGAAGAGACTATAATATAACTAAAAATTACCATTATGTAGAATATTTTTGTACTTCACTTTTATTAGTTCCCATGTTCTAGTGTGGTGACTCTGGCATTACAATGAACAAAGTAATTATGCAATTATTAAAATACAAAAATATAGGCTAATAAGTGATAAAAACATCTAACATGGCCACTTCTAACGGATTTAAATTGTCTGCTACTTTTTGCCAGCCCTCTCTCCTGGCTTTTGCAGACTTTGAGGTGTTCCCTGGCGTTTTGATTAAACATTAAAATTCCGAATAAACTTCGACTATTAGTTCTTGCTCTGCTGAGGAGAAAAACTGAGCGCGCTCTTTGGCCACGCTGAACAGCCAATAGGAGCGTTGCTGATCAATGTTTCTACTATCGATACATATCCCCTTTAAACCAGCGCATGAACGCGCAATTATCTCAGATAACTCAATCCAGCTATACTAATCCTATCCGGTAGTGTGTTCAAAGAACCGAGTTAGCCAGATCATAATTCGCATGATGATATCATCTTGGATGCACAGTAAATTCCACAGTGTTAAATCAACACTGCTCAGAGCAAATATGGTCCCACTCTACAGAGTGTTAAAGTAACACTAAAGCGGTGTTAAAGTTAATGAGATAATTAAGTGATTAATTTAGTGATGATTGAGCATTACTGAAGACACCTGATGTTAACAAGCAGAATCACTGAAGGAGAAAATCATAAATTGTAAGCCACCATTATGGTGATGGGTGTTTGCTTTAGTTGGGCTCTTGACCCTTATATATTTACTTTAAATTTTACTGTTGTTTGTCTGCTGTTATTGATATATATCAGTCAAATGAACAAAGTAAAAGTGTGATCTGATAGTGTTGGTTATGTTTTGACATAATCATGCTGTGATCTGAAAAATGAAACTTATTGAGATAGTTTGGTTTAACTTGTTACCAGCAGCTTTGTGATTTTAACAGCATATGATTATCAATACTTTACTTATAATCCAAAATATTTCATAAACATTGTTCTGATCAAAACACTTTCAAATTAATTAATTTAGAAACACAGACATCAATAATCAGCCTGTGAAACTCAATAATGGTGACAGTAATAAAGCATGTTGCAGTGTCTGCCACCAATCACAACTCATTCATGGCTCCCATCATGCATTGCGGTATGAATAAATTATGATCTGAATTGTCTATTTAATTTACTTTTCCTAATTGAATATTCTGCTCGTCACCATTGTTGAGATGCATAGACTGAATCTTGACGTCTGTGTGTGCCTAAAGGAAAGATTTTTTTTTTGTTTTAAACAACTTTTAAGAAATCCTTTATAGTATATAAAAAATTCTGGATATTTATGCAGATTCACAGTTATTTTGTAACCAACAGCATAAATCGAAGTCAGAAATAAGGATCATAATGAATTCAGTGATCAAGTTCAAATGATGAATTTCATAATATAACCAACACCATCAGATCACTTTATTCTTTGTTCAACTGGCAGTTATAACTCAGATACAGCAGTCAAACAAAATCTAAAGTAAACATATAAGGGTCAAGAGCCCAACTAAAGCAAACACCCATCACCATAACGGTGGCTTACAATTTGTGCTTTTCTCCTTCAGTGATTCTGCTTGTTAACTGCAGGTGTCTTCAATAATGCTCAATCATCACTCAATTAATCACTTAATTATCTCATTAACTTTAACACCGCTTTAGTGTTACTTTAACACTCTGTAGAGTGGGACCATATTTGCTCTGAGCAGTGTTGATTTAACACTGTGGAATTTACTGTGTGTGTCATTTGATTTCGGATGTAATAAACAACGTACGAAGAACGGGCCCCTGAAACGCAAGTGTCAAAGCGCAAGTAACTTTGTGGGCGGGTCTCGGCGCTGTTGCTATTTTCCCGGCGGGATAAATGACTCTTGCGCCCGGCGCAAATCTAAAAGGGGTTGGTCTGAAGTAGCTTCATTACTCATAGGTGTGGTTTGGGCGTAACGTGAAATAAACCAATCAGAGCGACATCTCACATTCCCTTTAAGAGCAGGCGCGCTTGTTCTATAGCGGATTGCTATTATAACGGCGGATTTGCCAGGCAGGCACGCGCCAGGAGCGGTTCACAGCCGAGGAGAGCAACGCTCTCGTCAGGGACGTTGGGGATGGAGAAACACACCCAAATTAACTTCGGTTAAACATTAAACAGGCGTATGATAATTTGGGTAAATGTGTAAGCTAGATGTATGCTTTTATAATTATCTATCTATCTATCTATCTATCTATCTATCTATCTATCTATCTATCTATCTATCTATCTATCTATCTATCTATCTATCTATCGTATGATTTGCAAAAATGAGAACTGCTGCTTCTGCGTAGATGAGAAAATCAAAGTGTATGTTGTGCACACGCTACATTGATTATGGCCAAGCATGCACCCTTAAAATAGCATATGAATAACATGCGCAACGCGCCACTGACTTTAAACAGTTTTTTTTTCGGTCAGTGGCGCAATTGTTTTCTAAACCTGTAAAATAGCATGAGGGAACGTTTGCGCCGGAACACGCCTCCTCTTTGCGCTGAACTGCCCCGGGGAGCGCAAGTGAATTTCTTAGTTAACCGACATGCGTCTGTGGAGGGAAAAGTCCGCTTTGCGCTGGTGCAAAATAGGAATGATACATGCGTCGATGTACAAAGTAAATTGCGCTGGGTGCAAGATAGGGCCCCTTGTGTGTTGTTTTTTTAACACATCTCTTTTTAGAGTGCAGTCAGGGCCCTGTACAAAAGGAGTCTTGAACTAGACTGCACACTAAAGGAGTCTTGAACTAGACTGTTCACTAAAGGAGCTGGACTGTGAGCTAAGGAGGCTCCAAAAAAAAAAAAAAAAAAAATTGAGAGATCAAACAGCTGGATAAAACTGATCTCAGTATGTGAACTTATTTAACCAAGTAACACTTTAGTATGAATATTTATTAATGCAACTTTCTCTTGCTCTCTTTCTCCCTCTGATCCCACAAAACCAATAAAACAGTTTGAGACCTATATCTGCAGTTTCAATGGCCCTCATTTATCAATCTTGCGTAGAAACGGGCGTATATATTGGCGTAAGATTATGCTTACACTCTTCTCATCGCCTGATTTATGAAGCTGTGCGTACCTTTGAAATTCTGGTGTACGCAATACCTGCCCTTGATAAATGCCGCGGCTGAAAACGAGCGTCATTAGAATAACACGCCCCTATATATTCAAGTCTCCGCTCCCCCCACGCCCTCATTTTACGCCATGGACACACGGAAGACGGCAAAGAAGAGAAACTTCTTTGAGAAAGAGAAAGCGAAACCAGGGAAGTGGAAAGAAACAAAATTGATTTCTAGATTTGTATTATTAATGATGACGCTTATTGTTATTTAGAAGAAGAATGTCGTTATTATTATTATTTGTATTATTATTATTATTTTAAATAAGAAGAATGGCATTTTTATTATTTTGTCAGTCTTAATTATTTTTTTGGTCATTGAAAGCCTTTCATTACTAAACCCAGTCCGTGCACACCTGCCGGGCCTAACCCTGGCCTAACCATCGTTTCAAAGAATAGTACAACGGCGAGCGCGTCGAGTAACGCCTCGTCCGTTTGGGGAGGTGCGCGCGCAGTCTGCGGAGACTCGCGCTGCGGAGCCAGGCGAAAGTATAAACAAGGCTTGAAACGTCAGGTAAAGCGCACAGGCTCGCAACTTAAGGAATACATATGCCTACAAATCAAATGCTTTGGTAAATTCACACAAATTAAACATTGAAGTCCATGTTGCACAAAAATAAACACTGAAGTTTATAATTACTATGTTGTTGTTTTTTTTACAGTGGGTCATAATATATTATATCTTTTAGTTTGTCAGTGCGTTTTGTGGTGTTAGGAATTGTTTTTCTGCGCATTCCCGCATTCAAAACGTGCGTACACCACCTCCTGAGCTGGTGTAGGATTTGAGCGTGCCGTACGCCAACGTCCATATTGATAAATCTCAAAGTCACCGTGGTTTTGGGTGTACGCCAGGTGTACGCTGGAAATTTGGTGTACGCACTTTTGATAAATGAGGGCCAATGTGCTTTTATTAAGTGTAATATTGTATGGTGATTGCATCTACATCTGCACCAGCTGGGTGGTCAGGTGTGATCATGTCAGTTTCATCGGGGAGAAGCTGGTTTTGGGGTGTTTCTCGCTCCTTTCTACTGGTGGCTATATTGTGCAGAATGGCACATGCAGCCACTATCTGTGATGCCCGCTCTGGTGACTCTTAAGCGCCGAACACAGTTGAAATGTGCCTTTAGGATGCCAAAGGTCATCTCTATCTTCACTCTGGTTTTACTGAGTTCACACTGAAGCGGTGCTGTGGCCCTGTCTGAGGGTCATGATAGGGGGTTATTGTGTAGGTTTTTCTATCTCAGTTCAAATTAACAGTGTTTTGTACTATACCAAATTTAACTTGCTTTCTTCAAAGCGCTGACACAACAGACTTACGGAAAATTTGTGAGACAAGCACTGGAGCCAGGCCGTTTGGCATCCAAACTTGTGATCATATGTTCATGACCACAAGTCGTCTGCAGATGAAATGTTTAGTAGATCATTGTTATATCTGTTAATGTTACTATTAATTTAAAGATTCATCTCACAGAAAATAATCATCTCACATATTCACATCATCTCTACCTGAACATTAATGCTGTGATAGGATTTCCTATTAACATAATCTGCCTCATGTTCTGGAGCAGTGGAGATTGGAGCAATAGACTGCATACATGTTGCAATGACTCTAGGGAATCCTATCATAAGATTAACAGAATAATAATAAAGATTTAAAATAATTCTTAACATGTATTATATTGTATATTACATTTGTGAAATTTGCTTTTTGAAAAAAAAAAAAAGTGTTCATGTGATGTCACCCTATCAATATATCTTACCGGCAATTTTATAAAAGCCCTCTTTTATGGACATGGTCGATAAATGTCCGGGGAACACTATTAATGAAACTATTCTGCAGAGCGAGGACCACCTTGCGAATGGTTCGACTAACCTTGTTTTCCCCTACACAGCAAAATCCTCAGTGTTAAATTAACACTCCTCAGTGTACATATGTGTCCACACTACAGGGTGTTAAAATTAGCACTGAAGCAGTGTTGAAGTTAATGAGATAATTAAGTGATTAATTAAGTGATGATTGGCCATTAGTGGTGACACCTGATGTTAATCAGCAGAATCATTGACGGAAAGAGAAAAAACAATAACAGAAAAAAGAGAAACACAAGAACTACAACTGACTTCGAGTCATTACACATTGTTGCACTTATTATTACCAGTTTGATTTTATTTCTGTCATACATCGACAAAAGTTCTTGAGGTTCAACAGAAGTTTAGACGGTAATGTTTTATGGAAGTTTTCTTTTCAAGTTACCATTTTGGTGGTCAGTGTTGGCTTTAGTTGGGCTCTTGACTCTTTTCATTTATTAGTTTTTCTCTGACTGTTCCAACATTGTGTTTCTAAAGCACATTTGTTACTGCAAGAGAAAACATGACTTGCTCACAATATGTTTTGATGATGATGACATTATCATCATGTAGTGTCCTGGTTCCCTGAGGTCATTCAAAGTCTAAATCTCTGACTATATGATTGATGTCTCATTTTAGTATTAGTGATTGTTTTCCTGAGATTCTACAGTTTGAGATCCAACAGCAATATGAAAATTTTGAAAAAACTTTGTGCGAAGAAGTGATTGTGTTTAAACACACAGACATCAATAATCAGCATATGAATCTCAACAATGGTGACAATCAACAAACTAGTGACAAACAGATAAACTCTGAACATCACAAAACAAGCTACTAAAGTCAGAACAAAACAATAGCAAAATAAAAGCAAACAGAAAAAAAAAAAAAAAAAATTACAGGACAATTCAGCTGCATAATTTATTCATGCTGCAATGCATGATGTGAGCCATTGATGCATTCTGATTGGTGGCTCCCATCATGCACTGCAACATTAAGCATGTGTATGATTGTCACCATTGTTGAGATTCATATGTAGATACTTGATGTCTTTATGTGATTTTAAAACTTTCAGATCATTAAAACATTGTTGGATGTAACTACTGTAGTGAAAAATTATTAAAACATTTGGACAATCAGTTTATAATGATGGGTGCCAGCATTGAATCACGTCACTAGTAATGTCATAATCAAAACATAACCAGGGCTGCATTTCCAAAAGCATCTTAAGCCTAACTTGATCGCTCGCAGACCAACTACAACAAACGGTCTGTACGATCAAATTAGGCTTGCGATGCTTTCAGGAAACACAGCCAAAGTCACAGTTTCTCTTGCCACAACACATATGCTTTATAAACAAAGAGTTGGAGCAGCCAGAGAAATACTAATGTTAAAAAGTAAAGGGTCAAGAGCCCAACTAAAGCAAACACTGACCACCATAATGGTGACATGAAACGAAACATTCCATAAAACATTACCATCTAAACTTCTGTTAAATCTAAATAAGACCGTGTGTAGATGTATGACAGAAATAAAGTCAAACTGGTAAAATAATAAGTGCAATAATGGCTCGAAGTCAGTAGTTCTTGTGTTTCTCCTTTTTCTGTTCTTGTTTCTCTTTCCTTCAGTGAGTCTGCTTGTTATCATCAGGTGTCACCACTAATGGCCAATCATCACTTAATTAATCACTTAATTATCTCATTAACTTCAACACTGCTTCAGTGTTAACTTAATTATCTCATTAACTTCAACACTGCTTCAGTGTTCATTTTAACACCCTGTAGTGTGGACACATATGTACACTGAGGAGTGTTAATTTAACACTGGGGATTTTGCTGTGTAGCTTCTGTGCGTCACCCACCGTGCATGTATGTACCACTTGCAAAAAAACGCAACGCAATACCATTTGCGGTACAGTAAGTGCATGAATTCGACGTGTTACATTCTTTATGTGCGGCTCAAGAAGTTCGCAAAGATAAGACGTTCCTTTCACAGAAAATCTGTATCTTTCATACAAGTAACTATCAGGAAAGGCAAGGGGATTTTGTCTGGCTAAAAACTCTTTCTCTACGAAGTGCTCATCAAACAATTTGCGCTGAGATGTCCACCGGATTTGGAAGAAAAGGTGAAGTCATTGTAACAGACACTGGGAATAAGTTACGTCACCTATATGTTTCTTTGCTCTCAGCTGATTGGTCAAACTTCAGTCTGAGATCTTGAATCCAGAACATAGCCTGCCCCGGAGCAGGTTAGCCGTGCAGCGTAAGATACCATGGCAACGAACACTGATTAAAGCCAAGCTACTTTCATAGTACCTAAAACCCAGGGTTGGAGGAAACTAAACTGAAACATAGCTGGCTAGCCGGCTAAACCGGCTTCATGGTATAGGCCCCTGATCAGTTTTTCTTGTTGTTCATCTGGCAGTTATAACTCAGTTACAGATCCCAAACTAAATCTAACATTATTAGTTTAAGGGTCAAGAGCCCAACTAAAGCAAACACTAATCACCATAATGGCAACTTTAAAAAAAAGAAGTGATTTTCTCCTTTGGTGATTCTGCTTGTTAACATCAGATGTTTTCAATAATGCTCAATCATCACTCAATCAAATTATCACATAATTTGTAATAACTCAAACTAAATAATTAACTTTAACACTCTTGAGTCTGGAGCCAAATAAACTCCCAGGAGAGTTCATTTAACACTGGAGTTTTTGCTGTGTGAATTCATGGGTGGAATAAACATATGGCAGGACTTTTACTTTCTGACCCCTGGACTTTCCACCTCTGGTAGTCAACGACTCAATACTTTTTTGCTACTTTGTAATAACTTTCTGTGGCCAGCGTTTCTTGAAATGAACGAGGGTAAAACGTTTTTAAGACCTGACTAAATTAAATTTAAGACCGCAGATGAAAATCTGGCCGTTTTTAAGACGGTTTAAGGCTTTTTAAGACCCCGCGGGAACCCTGTTAAGTAATAATTTACTTGACTACAAGAACTGAAAAATAATTTACTCAAGTTACTACGTTACAAAGTACCTTAGTATTATTTTTCTAATTTTACCCAAACCGAGGTGATGATGGAGCGCTTATCCAAAGTTCACACTGCACGATTCTCAAAGTAATCAGATCATTGTTCTTTTCACACTGCGTGACTATCTGGGGTAACACTCCAGTTTCTGCCGAGTTCACATTGCACGATGGATCGGCGACAGGAGGTTTCACACTTCATGACATTACAAAATGAAGAATCGCAGACAACTTCTGTCTGGTCTGCAAACTACGTTTCACAACCAAACACAAGCGAAAAGTGCTAAGAATGGAAGTAAAATAATGACAAATGTTTTTGAAACAAAAAAGCTTGTTGAATTGCAACTACTTGAAAAAAAATATGCATTAACCCTGCTTGCATTTTATTGCATTGTATATTTAGGGCATGCATTTGTATGGGCTGAAATTCAACATGGTTGTATATTTAAGCTGTGAATATTTCAATTCAAAACATTTCACACACGGTTTCATTATTACAAACGGAAGTGTGCAAGCAGACCATCTACCATGTACACAATAACAATCTTTTACATTGTAGTCCTTTTATTTTTATTTGGCATGTTTGTGTGCTGCTGCGCGTCCCTTTGTGTGTAATAAGCAGAGTGTAAGTGCGTTGTGGACCCGCCTATAGGCTCATACTACTAACACGTTCTTTAAATAACAAAAAAAATATTGCGCTCTATGTTGAGTACATTTTTTTACTCAACATCAATTTTGCTCCCACAATTATTGTTGAAATTTTATGAAATGTCATCCAAAAATCAATGGTAATGTCGTTGAATCAATGTGTAGCGTATGGACAGGACTCATGATTACTTGTCATTATAAATTTTAAGGAAGCTTTTAACCCTTAAACTCATAATTGTAAATTAGAGCATGGCGCCATGAGTCTGGACTGAATTGATCTCTTTTGACACGTTTGCTACCAAGTGATGCTTAAAGGGATAGTTCACCCAAAAATGAAAATTCTGTCATCATTTACTCACCCTCAAGTTGTTCCAAACCTGTATGAGTTTCTTTGTTCTGCTGAACACAAAGGAAGATATTTGGAAGAATGTCTGTAACCAAACAGATCTCGGTCCCCATTGACTACCATAGTATATTTTTTTCCTACTATGGAAGTCAATGGGGACCGAGATCTGTTGATTACAAACATTCTTCCAAATATATTCCTTTGTGTTCAGCAGAACAAAGAAACTCATACAGGTTTGGAACAACTTGAGGGTGAGTAAATGATGACAGAATTTTCATTTTTGGGTGAACTATCCCTTTAACAGAGAACATCTCAGAATTTGAGGAGATGGCTTCAAAGAGATCCCTATCTGCTCACATCTCTCTCTCTCCAAGCCAGAGACCCAGGTGGCCAGGAGATCTCCACACACACACACACACACACACACACACAAACAAACATCCCTTTGCATTTAACCCTCATGTGGTGTTCAAAACCCTATAACACCTGTGGTCTTCCCGGGTCAAAATGACCCGCCTATAAAAAATAGCTTATAAATCACTCATTATACCATATTTTCACCCAATCTTGGATTCAATCTTTTTGTCAACTTGTTCTCTTTCAATTATATTTCTATTTGCATCTGATTAACCGTAGGCCTCATTTATTTGAGAGTAGGCATCTCATTTTTTGAGTAAAAAAAAACATTATTTTTGAATAATTTTGGAAATATTAAATAAAATCTGAAGAAAATTGGCACTGTTGATCACACTAGTCTACTTTAATTTTTCACCAGGAATTTTGTTTTGAAAAACTTTTATTTTGTACAAAATGGCACAGAATTACACTTGCGGTGTTCCACTGGGCCATTGAGGGCCATTGTTTCAATGGGCCATTGAAAGTGAATGGGAGAGACTGAAACATTTTCAGGAGCATGTTCATTGTTTATGTACACATATGAGCATGTGATGGATTATGGTGAGTTTGGGCTCTTTTTAATCTTAACAATCTCATGTAAATAATGATGTGCCATTTTCCACAATTTATGCATGCTTCATTGAGTTACGAGTTAAAACGCGACATAAGTGCTAGGCTACATCTATATTCAAGGCTCTGTGAGCGTCTGTGGGGGTTCGTGTGTTACAACTCCATTAGGAATATCTTTAGATCTGAATGTGATGGATTATGCTATTTTAATTGTGATAGTCTACTGAAAATAATGATGTACATTTTTCTACGATCTGTGCATGCTTCGTGAATTTATGAGCAAAAAACAAACGTGAGAGCTTCATACTTGGCTAGGTGCGTCTGTGGTATTTTTTGTGTTAGAACGCCATGAGGAATATCTTTAGATCTTATTGATGGAATATATTGAGTTTGGGCTCTTTTTAATTGTGAGCTCCTGCTGTAAATAACGTTGTGCCATTTTTCATGATCGATGTATGTTTCATGAAGTTACGAGTAAAAAGGCCAAGTCTAAGCTACCTTGCTTGGCTATGTGAGTCTGTGTGTCTGTGGTATTTTTTGTGTTAGAACTCCATGAGGAATATCTTTAGTTATGAGTGATGGATTATGTTGAGTTTGGACTCATTTTAATTGTAAGCATCTGCTGTAAATAATGATGTGTCATTTTCCACAATCGGAGCATGTTTCATGAAGTTTCTAAAATTCCATCATCCATATATGGTTTACACATGGGTCTCTTGAAGGGCTTCTTTTAGAAAAACCTAGCTCAAGTTTAGTAAAACGCCTGAAACAATTATGCTTGCTGTATTCTACTAATTGAGACCTTTAAAATTACATATGACACAGGACTATCTGAGCTGTATGATGTATTTGACATATTGCTGAATGTAGTACAATAAAGTAGTTTATAAATTATGAATTTGTTTTTTTCTATTTATCAGCAAATAACTCAGCACTACTTAGGAGTTCATCAAATTGGCTACATTCATTGTAAATTTCAGACTCTAAGCTTTCAAATGACACCTATTTTAAGTTGATCAAGGTAATAGTTTTGAAAAATATTATGATTATTTATTTCGCAGCTAGGTGGCGCCTGCGGGGGAACACTCAGTTTTAGAGTGATAACTCAGCTCTCGTTAGGAGTTGATCAAAGTGATTAGATGAATTAAATTGCATTGGTCTCTCCCATTCACTTTCAATGGCCCTTTGAAACAATGGCCCACAATGGCCCTCAATGGCCCAGTGGAACACCACAAGTGTAACTCTGTGCCATATTGTACAAAATAAAAGATTTTCAAAACAAAATTCCTGGTGAAAAATTAAAGTAGACTAGTGTGATCAACAGTGCCAATTTTCTTCAGATTTTATTTTATTTTTCCAAAAATTATTCAAAAATATATTTTTTTTACTCAAAAAATGAGATGCCTACTCTCAGATAAATGAGGCCCACGATTAATCAGATGCAAATGGAAATACAAAACCAGTCCTAATTGAAAGAGAACAAGTTGACAAAAAGATTGAATCCAAGATTGGGTGAAAATATGGTATAATGAGTGATTTATAAGCTATTTTTTATAGGCGGGTCATTTTGACCCGGGAAGACCACAAGTGTGACTATGTACCATTTTTTACAAAATAAAAGTTTTTCAAAACAAACTTCCCGGTGAAACATTAAAGTAGACTAGTGTGATCAACAGTACCAATTTTCTAAAAAAAAAAATTATAAATTTCCAAAATTATAAAAAAATTAGGTTTTTTTTACTCAAAAAATGAGATGCCTACTCTCAGATAAATGAGGCCCACGATTAATCAGATGCAAATGAAAATACAAAACCAGTCCTAATTGAATGAGAACAAGTTGACAAAAAGATTGAATCCAAGATTTGGTGAAAATATGGTATAATGAGTGATTTATAAGCTATTTTTTATAGGCGGGTCATTTTGACCCGGGAAGACCACAAGTGTAACAAGGTAACAAAACCCCCCCTAAAAAAGTACTAAAATTTTCAAAAAACATTTGAGAAGTAGTTATACCCTTTGGGAACAAAGTCACTAAGTTTCAGTCCAATGCAATAACATTAACTAGTATTTTTGGGAAAAAGAAAATCTTCTCCGGGTCAAAATGACCCGAAGACAACATGAGGATTAATTCCGAATACAGGTGATTCAGAATTTGTAGGTGACATATTAAAGCACGCATGTTGATTAGTTTTGTGTTATTCTATAGTGTGATTCTCTAGTGTGTAGTTTTGAATTCTAAGTGGGTATTTTAAGAATGATACACTATATTTGTCTTGTACTCTACCTCCCGCCAGACCATAACATTTTATGGTCCTACCGGAATGTCAGCAAGCCAGGAATCTCACTGAGATTCTGGCAGAAGAGCAGAATTAACGTGTTTATCCTAGATATTTTATATGTATAACCATGCACTGAAGAAATATGTAAACCTGAATGTAATTTCCCCTTTTCATGATTGTTCTTCTATGTGAATGTGGTTTTGTATTCTTGTAAACCTTAATGGAATAATGCTCTAGAGGTGCACACTGTGGTGAGATCATGGATGTGTCATGTTGGTCTCTCTAAAGTCCAATCTTCAATTCCCACTTGTCAATGTACATCATATGTTGGGTTAGTTTAACCTTTAAGCTTATTTTTACAGAATAAGAATCCATCTCAACGTGTACCTTCGAAACATATCTAATTCGGTATCCACGTAAAGCTCTCATTGTACTGAAACCAAATATATGCATCAGGATCTGATAAAATGTATTATAGGCCTACTATTTTACCATCGTTACACAGCAAAATCCCCAGTGTTAAATTAACACTCCTCAGTGTTTATATGTGTCCACACTACAGGGTGTTAAAAATTAACACTGAAGCAGTGTTGAAGTTAATGAGATAATTAAGTTAACACTGAAGCAGTGTTGAAGTTAATGAGATAATTAAGTGATTAATTAAGTGATGATTGAGCATTAGTGGTGACACCTGATGATAACAAGCAGACTCACTGAAGGAAAGAGAAACAAGAACAGAAAAGAGAAACACAAGAACTACTGACTTTGAACCATTATTGCACTTATTATTGTACCAGTTTGACTTTATTTCTGTCATACATCTACACACGTTCTTATTTAGATTTAACAGAAGTTTAGATGGTAATGTTTTATGGAATATTTCGTTTCATGTCACCATTATGGTGACCAGTGGTTGCTTTAGTTGGGCTCTTGACCCTTTACTTTTTAACATTAGTATTTCTCTGGCTGTTCCAACTCTGTGCTTATAGAGCATATGTGTTGTGGCAAGAGAAACTATGATTTGGGATGTGTTTCCTGACAACATCGCAAGCCTAATTTGATCGTATAGACCATTTGTTGCAGTTGGTCTGCAATCAAGTTAAGTTTAAGATGCTTTTGGAAATTCAGCCCTGGTTATGTTTCAATGATGAAATTACTAGTGACCTGATTCAATAATATCACCCAGCATTATAAACTGATTATCTAATTATTTTATTAATTTTTAACTATAATAATTACTTCCAGCAATGTTTTAAAGATATGAAGGATTTAAAATCACACACAGACATCAAGAATCTACATATGAATCTCAACAATGGTGACAATCAAACAAATGCTTAATGTTGCAATGCATGATGGGAGCCACCAATCAGAACGCATCAATGGCTGACATCATGCATTGCAGCATGAATAAATTATGCAGCTGAATTGTCCTGTAATTTTCATTGTTTTTTCTGTGTGCTTTTATTTTGCTATTGTTTTGTTCTGACTTTAGTAGCTTGTTTTGTGATGTTCAGAGTTGATCTGTTTATCACTAGTTTGTTTATTGTCACCATTGTTGAGATTCATATGCTGATTATTGATGTCTGTGTGTTTAAACACAATAACTTCTTTGCTCAAAGTATTTTCAAAATTTTTCATATTGCTGTTGGATCTCAAACTGTAGAATCTCAGAGCTACAATCACCAATACTAAAACAAGACATCAAATATATAGTCAAAAATGTAGACTCTGAATTACATCAGTGAATCAGGACACTACATGATAATGTTTTTATCATCAAAACATATTGTGAGCAGGTCATGTTTTCTCTTGCAGTAACAAATGTGCTTTATAAACACAGAGTTGTAGCAACCAGAGAAAAACTAATATAAAAAAATGAAAAGTGTCAAGAGCCCAACTAAAGCAAACACTGACCACCAAAATGGTAACTTGAAAAGAAAAATTCCATAAACCATTACCGTCTAAACTTCTGTTGAATCTCAAGAACTTTTGTCGATGTATGACAGAAATAAAGTGATAAACCTGGTAATAATAAGTGCAACAATGTGTAATGACTCGAAGTCAGTTGTAGTTTTTGTGTTTCTCTTTTTTCTGTTATTGTTTTTTCTCTTTCCTTCAATGATTCTGCTTATTATCATCAGGTGTCACCACTAATGCTCAATCATCACTTAATTAATCACTTAATTATCTCATTAACTTCAACACTGCTTCAGTGTTAACTTAATTATCTCATTAACTTCAACACTGCTTCAGTGTTCATTTTTAACACCCTGTAGTGTGGACACATATAAACACTGAGGAGTGTTAATTTAACACTGGGGATTTTGCTGTGTAGAGTATAACTGATCAAATAATAACGCTGCCATAAAACATGCAAATTAAACTGGGAACTAAGACAAATAAAGTTTCTTCCCGCTCGGAATGTCACGTTCCAATTGGCCTGACACTCCACAGGAGGAGTGTTTGTCGCATCCTAGAAAAAGCGAAACACACTCTGTGTTCGCTCTCTTGTTCCTTAGTCTTGTCATTCTTGTACTCGTCTCGTCTTCTCTTTGTTTTGTTTTACTTAAACTTTGTTTTGTTTTAGTCGTAACTCCGACTTCTTGTTTTAATAGCCTAGCGTTCATTCACTTACACCTCTAAGTGAAACGAACTTAAATCAAGTCTTAGCAGCTTACACGCGAACCATTTGAATCTCCCGCCACTGCGCGCGCTCAGGAAGAATCCAGAGAACGTTTCAAACGGACACGCAAACATCGGCTCCTCGCCGTCCCATCTCAGCCACAAGGTTTTCAATGCAAGTATTTTTGATCTCTTACCAAGATTTAAATGCGTATTACATTTCCCTGCTTAATGTGGTTTTGATACTCTGCTGGTTCTCAAAGGCTGTACATTGTGATTTGTTTACTATTCTGCAATCTGCTGTTTTTCCTTTCTGTTTATTTTACTTTCATTTTACTGTCCCATATATTCTTCGTTATATGTAGTTGTAACATCTTTATAATCACATTTTATTAAAACTGATTATATACTCTTAATTGTTTCTGTTTTGCTGCTCACGAAACAAAGCCTCTTAAATGTGTTCGATCTTATAGCTACAAGCTCGATAAATTTGTGATTGACCTACAAGTTAATAATCTCGTGAACAAGATAATTATTCTCTGTGCACAAGAGAATAATTTTTCTTGAGAGTTTATAAGAATATCTCTCCTTGATAGTTGATAAGAACATCGCATAACCCGTTTGGCGGACAAACGGATTATTTGATGTGATATACTTTTAGTAAGCATTCACAAATTCAAATTATAAGCCCTTCTGCACTGTAAAAAATAAAATCGTAAAAAAACAGTCATTGACTGTCAGCTACGGCTGCCAAACAAAAAACGTAAAAATAAAGTAAAATATCCTAATTTAAATTAAGTGCAAAAAACTTTTACAGAAATTTTCCTTAAATGTTTTACGGAAAAACAGTGTTATTTTACAGCTATTTCCTGAATTATTACGATCAAACACCTTCATTGTAAAAAAAATCCCATAAAAAACAGTCAAATGACTGTCAGCAATGGCTACCATACAAAAACCGTAAAATTAATGTAAAATATCCTAATTTAAATAAGTGCAAAATACTTTTACAGAAATCTTCATTAATCTTTTTTAACAGAAATACACAGTTAAAACACAGTTAATTCACATTTTTTCTGATTTTTTACTGATAAAACATGCAGTTAATTATAGGCATTATTTGCTGTGACTATACGTCACTACATCAGCAACTACACAGTTACTGTCTGTTAAATAAAGCAACATACAGCATTTCATCATGGTTTCTCTGCTCATCCTGGACTGGAGCTCAGGCTCTACTCCTCAACACAATGGTGACACACGAAACACACCATACAGAAACACTTTAAACCCAAACAGAACATTAAACACTATCAGGATCTCAGCATCTTCACTTATTACAATCCAGACTTTATTTCTTTCATACTAACATTCTTATTGAGAATTAACAGAGGTTTAGAAGTTGAAGCTTTATTGAAAAGAATAAAGTTTGATGTCACCATGATGGAGATTAGTGTTTGTTTTAGTTGGGCTCTTGACCTTTTAGTGTTTTACTTAAGTTTTTCTCTGGCTGCTTTAACTGTGTGTCATTGATGCATGTTATGGTAGAAATCCAAGAGAAACTCAGATCAGATGATGTTGGTCTCTTTTTAGTGATAATAGTCATCATGTAGTGTCCTGCTTCATTGATACCACCTGAAGTGTAAATCTGATTAAGTAATTAAATATTAGTTGTTAATTTTTGCATGATAAAACTGCTATAGAAGATCCTGCAGTGCTGTGATACTCAGATTGTATGATGTCATTATACAGAAAATGTTTTGACAGGATTATATAGACTCACTCAGACATCAATAATCAGCGTATGAATCACAACAATGGTGACAACGAAAAAAAATCTGAACTACTATAAAGTCACAAAAAGGCTTTGTTGGTTGTCACCATTGTTGAGATTCATATGTTGATTCTTGATGTCTATACTACAATAAAAAAAAGTAACCAGCTCAAATTTTTAAATTTCAGATTATTACAATATTGTTGCCAAGGATCATGTGAGAAATTATGACATTATAGACTTTGTAAAAAGCTAAATTCCATCTACATATTATGTAATCTTAACTAATATATTCAGAGATTTGGCTGTCATATCAGTGAATCAGATCATCACGATGACTGTAACATCACTGATGAATGACCAAGATCATCTGATATTTCTCCTGCATTTATTGCTATAACAAATGTGTATTAAATACACAGTTAAAGCAGCATGAGAAAACTAATGTTAAAAACTCACGGGTCATGAGTCCAACTAAAGCAGACACTGATCTCAATCATGGTGATATCAAATTTATTTTAAATCTGTCAGCTGCGGCTGTCAAACAAAAACCGTAAAAATAAAGTAAAATATCCTATTTTAGAAGTGCAAAAAACTTTTACAGAAATTTCCCTTAAATGTTTTACAGAAAAACACTGTTATTTTACAGCTATTTCCTGAATTATTACGATTGTAAAAAAATATATGCATGTGAGAAATTATGACATTATAGACTTTGTATAAAGCTAAATTCCATCTACATGTAATCTAAGCTAATATATTCATATTTTTGACTGTCATATCAAAGAATGACCAGAATCATCTGAAATTTTCTCCAGCTTTTATTGCTATAACAAATGTGCATCAAATACACAGTTAAAGCAGTCAAAGAATAACACAAGTTATAATTTGAAGTCATGAGCCCAACTAAAGCAGACACTAATCTCAATCATGGTGACATCAAATTTATTTTAAAGTTTTTTACAATTCATTTAAATTAGCATATTTTACTTTAATTTTAGGGTTTTTGTTTGGCAGCCGCAGCTGCCAGTCATTTGACCCTTTTTTACGATTTTTTTACAATGAAGGTATTTGATTATAATAATGCAGGAAATACCTGTGAAATAACAGTGTTTTTTCGGTTTATTTAAATTACCATATTTGACTTTAATTTTAAGGTTTTTGTTTGGCAGCCGCAGCTGCCAGTCATTTGACCCTTTTTTTACGATTTTTTTTACAATGAAGGTTTTTGATCGTGATTATTCAGGAAATACCTGTAAAATAACAGTGTTTTTCAGTTTATTTAATTTAGGATGTTTTACAGTTTTTTGGGGAGCTGACAGTCATTTGACCATTTTATCATTTAACTGTTTTCTTTCTGTTAAATTACAGATTATATTTGTAATTTTACATACATTTTTATGTCATTTAAGAAAACAGTAAAAATACTGTATGAAAAATACAATACATTTTCTGTATAAAAAGTGTGAATTACTGTAATTTGTCATTAATGTCACAATACCTAAAATAACAGCTGAATTTTTATTTTACAGATATCATTTGTAATTTTACAGTGTTTTGAGTACAATTTAAAATGAAAGAAAATGATCGTAAAAAAATCACAGTTATTTTCTGTAAAATTAGGATTTTTTTTTACAGTGTGTATATTCCTAATTAATTGTAATTCGTTGTGATTGATTGTTTATATACAGAGATCCATGGGATCCATTACCTTTTGGGTAATTTTAAATTGTGTAAGTGATAGCCAGTATATGATTAGTTATTGATTTATTAATAATTCATAAATTAAAATTAGTAAAGCAACAACTGTACATTCCCCTCATATTTGAGCTGGTGTTCTTACAAATGTTACAATGTGATTTTGGTTCAATATTATGTTTACAGTCTCACAACAACTATAACAACTGGAAATAAAAGAAGACAATAAATCTCTCAAGATCTCAGCAGAAGTTCTTTGTGACAATTAACAGAGGTTTAGATGTTGATGTTTTATTGAAAATTTCACCATTATCGTCATCAGTGTGTAATTTAGTTGGGCAGTTTGACTCTTGGCTTTTATTTGAGTTTGGGATCTTGGCAACAGTGTGTACTACTACAGGCGCCGTCCCTTTTGCTGGCGACTCGGCCACCTGTGTGCAGAGTGTTTGTTCATTGTGTTTTATGTGTTTTATGTATTTTTAAAGAACTTTTTAAATTATTGGATGCTTATTTTTAAACTGGACTGAATTCGGACGACGTTACTATGGCGATATTAAATATTCGCAAGTTGTTTTGCCTTCTCTGGCTATGGGGAATAGTGTTTTGGAGAGTTACTCAAACACTGGGCCCGCAGGATGGAAGTGAACCCGGGCTAGGACTGTCCTTTATCACCTATAGCCGGCTGGAGCTCTTGGGGTTGCGGGTCTCAGCTTCTGGTGGATTTGTTCCTGACTTCGACCTGTCGGAAATCACCTTAAAGACCAGGAAGAGAGGCCGCAGAGGAGGAGTTCGAGTTAGGAACAGTCGGCGGAGATATAAAGCGGTGTTACCCGCAGTGATAATGGGGAACGTCCGCTCGTTGGTAAATAAAGTGGATGAATTGTCTGCTCTTGTGTGCTACGATCGCCTTTTTCCACAGAGCAGCCTACTGTGCTTTACGGAGACTTGGTTGTCCAATAAGATACCAGAGTCTCATGTTAAAATGGAAGGATTTTCACTCCTCAGACTGGATAGAGACCCGGAGAGGACTGGTAAAAAACTAGGAGGAGGTGTTTGCCTCTATGTGAACGATCAGTGGTGCCATCCTAGCCATGTTAAGGTGAAAGAGAAAATTTGTG
Source organism: Rutilus rutilus (assembly GCA_021464565.1). Lineage (NCBI taxonomy): Eukaryota > Metazoa > Chordata > Actinopteri > Cypriniformes > Leuciscidae > Rutilus > Rutilus rutilus. Next base: position 63,954,853 of record JAJAQA010000001.1, on the reverse strand, counting down.
ACCAGAACATTGAACTGCTTGCGGTAAGTTGCCGACCTTATTACTTGCCCAGATAACTTTCTCATGTTATTGTACAAGTGGGCTACATTCCTCCATCGGGAAATGGAAGGCTGGCCACGGAAACAATTTAGAGAGTTACCTATGATATGCAACGCGCTTCCCCGGATGCATTGGTTATAGTAAATGGGGATTTTAACCACAGTACTCTCTCTGCTACCTTACCCTCCTTTAAGCAAATGGTGACATGTCCTACTAGGGATGTAAAATCATTGACCTATTCTACACGAACGTTAAGGAGAGTTATGGTGTAAAGAGGCTCCCACCACTGGGGCAATCTGATCATAATTTAATATCCTTGACATCCAGATACTCCCCTGCAATCCGAAATCAGCCCATTGGCTATAAGACTGTGTGTGTGTGGTCATATGACGCCTGTGAAAGGTTAAAGGGGGGGTGAAACACTCAGTTTCAGTCAATCTCATGTTAATCTTGAGTACATAGAGTAGTATTGCATCCTTCATATCTCCAAAAAGTCTTTATTTTTATTATATTTATAAAAGAAAGATAGGCTGTACCGAGTCTTTCCGGAAAAAAACGAGTGGCTGGAGGCGTGCTGTGTGGGCGGAGCTAAAGAATCACGAGCATACATACAGAACGCGTTTTTGCTTAGAAAAACGTAAGATGGGCAGTGAAATGGGGGAAAAACACGAGGTCTCGAGAGTTTTTTAAAAGTAGAAATGATTTTAACTTGAGCGCAGTGTTTTTAGAACACCATGTCATGCGCGAGTTTTACAACATTTGTATGTGTTTACTCGTGGTTTATGAGGACATGAGTTGGTTTATGGATTATTGTATGTGACTTAGCAGTAGCAAGCGGAACAGTTTTGCACATCAGACTAGTATTTTCATAGAAAAACAATGGAATAGTAGCGCATTTCAATGAAGAAGCGTGCTTTGTGTGAACGGCCCCTAGGTTTATTATGAAATAATTCATTTATTTCAACATATTTTCACACTCTTTGTGTATTGTTGTCTGGAGTGGTTTTACAATAAACAAACAGACACCTACAGTGGCCAGCTAAACAAATGCATTTAAACACACACACACACCATACATCGCATGCTCCATAGATACATTAACTATACGTGATCATGTTGTTTACTTGTTGTGCTTACGCGCCGATAGCTAACAACACACAGACATTTGAAGCAGTTTTACTCACCGCCTGTGGTTCCAACGCACGACCGTGAACCTTTATCGTTGGGACTGCTTCATCCTTAAGCATTAGACGATCTGCAAATCCGGCAAATACTTCCCTAAAGCCGAGCACAGCGCTTTGATGGGCGTACTGCTTTTCGCTCTCTCGCTCTGGTCTACGGGTGCGTGCTCCCTTCCGGGAGAAGTGCCCTTAGGACCCGTATAAGGAAATTCCGCCCCATCTGACGTCACACAGGCCCATACTCTAAAAAAAACTTTCTGAAACTTGTGACAAACCGGAAGGAGTATTTTTGGCACAGAAATACTCCATCAAACGTACAACTTAATTTTTGAAACTTTGTCCATGTTTAGCATGGGAATCCAACTCTTTAACAGTGTAAAAAACTCAGTATGCATGAAATAGCATTTCACCACCCCCTTTGCACAAAAGGAACTGAAGAGAGTTATTAAACAGAGTAAAGATAAATATAAGGAAAGAGTTGAAGAACAAAATGTCTAATTGTAACCTTTGGAATGGTTTGAAATCTCTTGCTGGTTATGGAGCCAAATATAACAGTGCTTGCTGGTCAGGACTGAATGTAAATGAGGTAAATAAGTTTTCTGCAAGGTCTGATGATTTTGATTTCTCTGCCTCTCATGATCTGTTTTATAATATCTTGTACAGAGTGGTAATGTGGACTGTAGTCCAGCAATTGTTATTAATGAAAATGAGGTTAGTCAGCAATTAAAGTGCCTTAAGACCAGCAAAGCAGCAGGCCCTGATGGTATTCACCCACGTTGAAAGTCTGTGCTGATCAGTTGTGCTCAGTTTTTCACTCAATTTTTTCTTTGTCCTTGTCTTTGTAACGACTGGGCTATTGAATCATTCGTTCATTTGGTCTGAATTAACAAATTCAGACTCTCTGTGTTTTCTAAGCACATCTCTTCCAAACACATTCTCTGCAAAGCTTACTAAAGCTTTTAACCTCCTGACTCCCAAATACAAATCATACGCCGGCTCCAGCTAGTATGCAACAAATGGTCTTTCGCGACACTTTATGGCACCCTGGAGTATTACCAGAACATGACACCATCTCCTAGCTTTGCAATGCTTAAAAGAATTTCAAACCCCCTATCTCTCAGCCGGAGAGATAACGAAACTTTCTATAGACATTCCCTACACACAAATGTTTCTTTACACTCATCATGTAAGTCATTACTAAGATGTATTTGATAGGTTTGTGCGTTGCATAACTGGTTAGCCCTGATTCTGATTTGTAACTTGGAAGTGTTTCTCCTAAGTAATGTTCTCAAGTAGAAACATGGTCTTGTAACCTGACCCCCCTGCTATAGGATAACACTTTACAACATCCCCGGGAGACTGAGGAGTCATCCCACACACACATACATACACACACACACACACACACACATACACACACACACACACACACACACACACACACACACACACACACACACACAAACATCCTTTGTGTTTAACTTAGGATAGAAATATCCTTTTAATGTATGTAACTCAGACTTGTATCTGACCTTCCTGTATGCATATTTGATTAGTGTTGTTTTGATCATATAGTTATGATCTTCGAGTGTTTGGCTCTGAAATGTATTTTTGAAGAATGTTTCTCCCAGTGGACCCATAACCCGATCCCATAACCCGATCTCATTGGCTAGGTCATAAACTTTATGACACCCAAGCTGCAGCTCATCCAGCTCCTCTGCAAGAGAGATAACGGGGAGCCAACATTCCAACGCACACACATACACAAACTTTGAACATTAAACTTAGAATATAAGCATGTCATATTTCATATACTCCTGTGTGTTTCCCAGTTTATATTCACTCCGTTTATGACGTTTATTTGAAGGAACGAACCTTAAAATGCTTTTAATATGCATCTTATGTAATTTTGTATTCCTATGTATTGTATTCCTATCTTCATATGACGTGTGTGATATCGTTGAAATTCTCTCAATCTAACGGAGTTGAATTCCGATAGCAGAATGCAGTAATGTACATTATTTTACAGTTTTCATATTTCTGGAAGCCGAACGGCTCAAATCGCATCTCCTCATGACTCATTCAAGTGGGCGTGTCGAACAAGACAAAGAAAAATCTTCCCGCCCGAGATGCTCTAAGATGATTGGTCCGTGTACACAGAGTAGGCGTGAACCCATCTTCTCCATAAGAGACTGACACCAAAGTTTCTCAGTGGAGCACTTTTACGAACCCTCTTCGTCAGCGAGAAGATCCATGGCTCCCTTTCAGGGAGCGTTCTCCGTTTCTCTTTATCTTTAAGTCTTTTCTTTATTTTCGTCCGGCAACTTCCACTCAAAAAAAAAAGACTCTTTTGAAATTCCCGCGACCGCGCTCAACGGAAGAGATGGAAGTGCAAGCTCCTCTTCCTCTTCGGCAAAACTTCGGGAAACACCAGCTTCGGAGGCGCACCTCCGCGTCACTCCCGACCTTTCTTTTCTTTTATTTACTAAGTTTTATTTTCATATTCGCCTCTCCCTCCACAAGGGAGATGAACTCTGAATTGTTTCTTTGGCAACTTCACGTTCGGTGAACCTTTAAATCTTCCCGCGAGTCTGCTTCTGACACGAGAGAACGCGCCCAGAAGAACGACACACTCGCCTTCTTTCCTCAGCAACAAAGAGAACCATTTTGCAAGATAAGTTTATTGAACTTTTAATGTAATCTGAGTCCTTGTTGTCTCTCTCAAAGGTTACCTTGTCTGTGATTTTTGCCTAACTGTGATCTCTCTCTGATCGCACATGTTGCTTTCACTTTCGCTCGCTCATCCTCTCTCCCTCTCTCTCATTCTCTCTCACCTCTCTCTAGAGCCCTGCACGGGCTTCAAATCTAGGCCCGAGCCCGGCCCTGGCCCGGGACGCTCAGGCCCTAGCCCGACCCGTGTCCGACAACTCATCAGAATTATCAGCCCGAGTCCGACCCGAGCCGGTTTTTTTTTTTTTTTTTTTTTTTTTTTATTACACAGCGGCAGCCTGCCCTATTTGCAGCCATTAATATAGGTCAGTTTTGTTAGTTATGTTTCTTTTCATTTCTTTATTAAGTTAATTTAGACAAATGTTTGGAGCATTTTTTTTTTAAATGATGACCAAGCAGCCGAGCCGACAGCGAGTAAAACATGTGATCAGTTTAGCCTCTCAAATCAACGCTAATACTTTACTTGGCTACAATAAAATCCATAGATAGCCTAAAACACTTCAAGCATATCACACAGACAGTAAGTTTAATAAACCACAGTGAGTAAAACAACATTTTTGAAATACTGAGGCAGGCTCAGGCTGCTCGCAACAGCGCTCGCAAACGAAATGAGCAACCGCCTACAATCTAAACAAATTAAATTAACCCTTGTGCATTGTTAGAATTTACTACCTTTCGTTATGTTTCGTGGCTGAAAACAGCCACTACTTTAAACTGCTGTAAAAATGTATCAGATAAATATTTTTTTCAATTTTTTTTGCATAAATCTATTAATCAACCTCAGTCCTGCTCAAAAATACTAAATGTTTAAAAAAAAATCAGGATTTTAACTCTTTAATTGCCAAATTCGTAAATGATGTCACTGATTTGGAAAAAAAAAAACACACAAAATTACTCATTTTCAATATAAAATGTGATTGTGGACTGGATTTTTTTTAACCTTTTATCACAGTCTTGGACATGTCAAAGATCAGAAACAACACTGGTCTTGATGCATTGTTAGTTTTTGTGCAGCATCAGATTTTGCACGTCGGCCCTGGAGTCACGCCTCTGGCAGGCTGAAGAAAGGGAGTTGTCTCCGCGTTGGTGGAAAACCACACTTTGCCGTTTCTCCCAATCCACCCAGATCCAGGATCCTCCGAATCCTCCTCGCCTTCAGTGGAAGCTAGAGAGGATGATGAGGGTGCCACATCCAAATCAGGATCTGACTCTCCTGAGTCTGTGGTGTCAGAGGGAGAAGACGATACATCCTGCAGCTCGCTGGAAGGGTCAGGCTGCATAATCATCTCTAAAACTTCACTACAAGTCAAGCCCTTTCTCATGTTGCTTGCTGCTCTTCTCACCATCAAATGACCAGCAGGCTTGCATGCACGCGTTTAAATCCACTTGCTTTGTTTTTGTTTAGTCTGCATTTCTCACCATCAAAAGGCAGCAAATGCATAAATACACTTATTTTGTTTTTGTTTACTCCATGTAGTTCTGAGAGCTGAGGTGCATATTTTGATTTTCTCAGACGGATCAAGGTGAGTTCACACACACACACACACACACACACACACACACACACACACACACACACACACACACACACACACACACACACACACACACACACACACACACACACACACACACACACACACACACACACACTTTATTATGCTATTATACTCCTTATAAACTCCATATAACTCCATGTAAAAGCCAGAAACTAAGCTTTTTTTTTGCACAGGCCTATCTAAAGGGTTAATGGTTCCACCTGGTTATCAACAGTAAAAATTACAAATTTTACCTCTTCCCAACAGGGAAAACCACCAACAATCAAAAATGCATGATTATATGGTGTCATGGCTTTGCAATCAAAAAATGTGGTTATAATGGAAGTCAATGGGGCAAAAACAGCCACGAACAGTAAATGAGGGAGAAAAAGTTCAAATCTGATGCTGCACAAAAACTAACAATGCATCAAAACCAATGTTGTTTCTAATCTTTGACATGTCCAAGACTGTGATAAAAGGTAAAAAAAAATCCAGTCCACAATCACATTTTATATTGAAAATGAGTCATTTTGTGTTTTTTCCCAAATCAGTGACATCATTTACGAATTTGGCAATTAAAGAGTTAAAATCCAGATATTTTTTTTTAAACATTTAGTATTTTTGAGCAGGACTGAGGTTGATTAATAGATTTATGCAAAAAAAAATTTAAAAAATATTTATCCGATACATTTTTACAGCAGTTTAAAGTAGTGGCTGTTTTCAGCCACGAAACATAACGAAAGGGTAGTAAATTTGCCCACAGTGTACTGTTGAGTTTTTGAAAAATTTCAAAGCATTTTCCCAAAATATGTGTCAAAATAAGATTTGTCACCAAAAATCATTCCATTTGCTGAAACACAGAAAAAGTTATGGCCAAATTTAGACTCAAAAATACCCCATAGTGGATGAAAACATCCCCAACAGCACATAAGGGTTAAATAAATTAAAAACAAACTTGCCGGTTATCTTACCTCAAAAATGCACCACAGAACATGGCCATTCTTTTTTCCAGTAGTTTCCAACAGTTAAACGAAAAAAAAGTCCAATCAAACGAAAAACATCAGTAGTTTCCAACAGTTAAACGAAAATAAAGCCCAATCAAACGAAAAGTTAGAACAGTCTCTTAGAGAGCGCATCGATCGTGGAAAAAGAATAGCATCCACAGGAGATTTTAACCCAGTCCTCCTCTCTTCTATCACTCTTCCCGCTGCGTTTTAAGTTGGCCATCTGTGATTAAGCCCACCGGCAACTATAGTTGCCGCAGTACATGGTTGTCATTTTCCTTTTGTAAATATTTTTCTAGATGTTGTCCATGTTTTATTTCTCAATGAAATGCAAGCAAACAACCAAATAAAGGATTTCAAGAAAAAAAAAAAGGTATTCACTTCCTCCCTGTCACATGAGGCTGTCAACTTCCTACCCCTATTTCCAGGAAGCAGGGCGAAGGCAAACCCTCCCAAAGAAAGGTCATTTTCATGTTACTAATAAGTATTTTTTTTTGACATATATATATCTACATAATCATGAAGGTCTCTAGAATCAGCCAAACAAAACAAATCTTACAAGAGATCTATAGTTTTTTGTATACTTAGTCAAAAGTCCAAGCGGCAACTACACAGCAAAATCCCCAGTGTTAAATTAACACTCCTCAGTGTTTATATGTGTCCACACTACAGGGTGTTAAAAATTAACACTGAAGCAGTGTTGAAGTTAATGAGTTAATTAAGTTAACACTGAAGCAGTGTTGAAGTTAATGAGATAATTAAGTTAACACTGAAGCAGTGTTGAAGTTAATGCGATAATTAAGTGATTAATTAAGTGATGATTGAGCATTAGTGGTGACACCTGATGATAACAAGCAGACTCACTGAAGGAAAGAGAAACAAGAACAGAAAAGAGAAACACAAGAACTACTGACTTCGAGCCATTATTGCACTTATTATTTTACCAGTTTGACTTTATTTCTGTCATACATCTACACACTTATTTAGATTTAACAGAAGTTTAGATGGTAATGTTTTATGGAATGTTTCGTTTCATGTCACCATTATGGTGACCAGTGGTTGCTTTAGTTGGGCTCTTGACCCTTTACTTTTTAACATTAGTATTTCTCTGGCTGTTCCAACTCTGTGCTTATAGAGCATATGTGTTGTGGCAAGAGAAACTATGATTTGGGATGTGTTTCCTGACAACATCGCAAGCCTAATTTGATCGTATAGACCATTTGTTGCAGTTGGTCTGCAATCAAGTTAAGTTTAAGATGCTTTTAGAAATTCAGCCCTGGTTATGTTTCAATGATGAAATTACTAGTGACCTGATTCAATAATGTCAACCAGCATTATAAGCTGATTATCTAATTATTTTATTAATTTTTAACTACAATACTTACTTCCAGCAATGTTTTTTAAGAAATGAAGGATTTAAAATCACACACAGACATCAAGAATCTACATATGAATCTCAACAATGGTGACAATCAAACAAATGCTTAATGTTGCAGTGCATGATGGGGGCCACCAATCAGAACGCATCAATGGCTGACATCATGCATTGCAGCATGAATAAATTATGCAGCTGAATTGTCCTGTAATTTTCATTGTTTTTTCTGTTGGCTTTTATTTTGCTATTGTTTTGTTCTGACTTTAGTAGCTTGTTTTGTGATGTTCAGAGTTGATCTATTTGTCACTAGTTTGTTTATTGTCACCATTGTTGAGATTCATATGCTGATTATTGATGTCTGTGTGTTTAAACACAATAACTTCTTTGCTCAAAGTATTTTCAAAAATTTTCATATTGCTGTTGGATCTCAAACTGTAGAATCTCAGAGCTACAATCATCAATACTAAAACAAGACATCAAGACTATAGTCAAAAATTTAGACTCTGAATTACATCAGTGAATCAGGACACTACATGATAATGTTTTTATCATCAAAACATATTGTGAGCAGGTCATGTTTTCTCTTGCAGTAACAAATGTGCTTTATAAACACAGAGTTGTAACAACCAGAGAAAAACTAATATTAAAAAATGAAAAGTGTCAAGAGCCCAACTAAAGCAAACACTGACCACCATAATGGTAACTTGAAAAGAAAATTTCCATAAAATATTACCGTCTAAACTTCTGTTGAATCTCAAGAACTTTTGTCGATGTATGACAGAAATAAAGTCAAACTGGTAATAATAAGTGCAACAATGTGTAATGACTCGAAGTCAGTTGTAGTTTTTGTGTTTCTCTTTTTTCTGTTATTGTTTTTTCTCTTTCCTTCAATGATTCTGCTTATTAACATCAGGTGTCACCACTAATGGCCAATCATCACTTAATTAATCACTTAATTATCTCATTAACTTCAACACTGCTTCAGTGTTAACTTAATTATCTCATTAACTTCAACACTGCTTCAGTGTTAATTTTTAACACCCTATAGTGTGGACACATATAAACACTGAGGAGTGTTAATTTAACACTGGGGATTTTGCTGTGTATAGTTGCCGGTGGGCAAATGCCTTGTAAGTACATATATCATGGGAAAATGGGGTATACTGTGTTAATAGGTTAATAAATCAAGTTTATTGGTCTTGTTTAGTGCATAAACATAACTTAACCCTTTAAATGGCATCTCTATATAGATATATATTTTTTTCTTCATTCTATTTATTTGTATTATTTATTTATTTTCATTTAACTTTTTGATACACAATGCCCTGTTATGGCTGCACTTTGTTCTGCACTATGTTCCACAACTTTAACCCTTGTGTGCTGTTCGTTTGCGGTTTACAGTCAGGCTGTTTGGGATCTGAGAGATCCAAGGCAACAAAATGTTATTTTGTGACAATATATATATTTTAAACAAATGTAATTTTACTCAGTTTATTAATGTTTTTACTCTACATTTGGACATTTTTACTCCACAAAATGTTCAAAAAAAAGAAAATAAAAATTCTCCAAAAATTTGCCTTATAAAATACCCACATTTCTAACTTTCATTCATGGGGATAACATGGATAATTTGACATGGTTTAGTGTAAGATTTTTGGCCAAATCTTGGAAAATGCAGTTTTAAAAGTAAAACAAGTAGATGGCTGCAGAGCTCTAAAAGTACTAAAAGTTTCAAACTAAAAGACATCTTTTCACAAGTTTTTTCCAGTTAGATTCATATCTACATATAATGAAATCACAATTATAACAATAAAAGTTACTTTCTGTCAAAGTTTGGCAGTTTTTGTACTGAAAAAAAATCAGTTTTTCAATAATGTTACATTATGATTAGAATCAAACCTGATCAGGATGTTACAAAGAGAAAATTTGGAGATTTTAGAGTTTATCATTTATTTCAAACATCTGTTTTTCATATAATTCTACAAATTTAAAGTGTGCCACTTTATTTCTGTATTTCTGTGTTGTTTCTGATTTTGAGGATGAATTTTGTCCATTGATCAAATTCATTTGATTCTAATCATAATATAACATTACTGAAAAACAGATTTTTTTTTCAGTACAAAGAGTGCCTAAACTTTGACAAAAAGTTACTTTTATTATTATAATTGTGATTTCATTGTATGTAGATAATGAGTACAACTGGAAAAACTTGTGAAAAGATGTCTTTCAGTTAGTCAAAAAGCAAATAGCAAATAGTGGTGCTCTGCAGCCATCTACTGGTTAAAGTGATAAATTGTTACTTTTAGAACAGCATTTTCCAAAAGATTGGCAAAAATCTTTTAAAAACACTTAATCATGTCAAATTATCCATGTTATCCCCATGAATGAAAGTCAGAAATGTGGGTCAAAAAGACCCTGAACAGCGCACAATGGTTAAGGCAAATGGATTTGTTGTTTGTTGTGTTTTCATATTCAAGAGATTATAAGCTAGATGCAGTTTTTTTTGGGTCTGCATCAAATGTTCTTCGACTTTTATACATAATAAATTTGTTTATGAATAAAGATTGATCTGTTGAAAGCAGTTATTTTGAGATAAATGCCAAATGTTCTCCTCCTATTCATATTTTACATTGAAGGGGTGCATACAACATATTTGCCCACCGGCAACTATAGTTGCCGCACATTCAAATATGATTTTCAAGAAAGAAAAAAAAAACCTGGGGAAAATAAATGCAGAACATGTTCACATAGGACACTATTAACAGGATTATATGCATGAAACCATTCGGAAAAATTTGGGCACAAATGGGTTAATATTCTCCATTATTTGCACATGAGGTGAATCGTGGGTCGCGCTGATGGGAAACCTTCTGTGTGCGTGCGTGCGTGCGTGAGACTTTCATGTCAGTCATATGTCAGTGTACGATTATGAAAGTTATGAGGTTATGAAATGTCTTTCTATGTTTGTTTTTCTATCGTCAACTTCTCATCATTTTTTTTAATTAATGTCTAAAAATATAAAAAGAAGGATAACCCAAAAAAAGCCCGAGGCCCGGCCCGCATGTGAACTATGACGTGAAAATTGGCCCGAAGCCCGGCCCTAGGGGCGTAAATAAGTCGGGGCCCGTCGGGCTCGGGCTGAAATGCAGGGCTCTACCTCTCTCATCGTCTGATCTCTCTAATTATCTCACCCTCTGTTAATTCGTGTTCGTAATGTTTTTCGTTTTGTTTGTGTAAGGTGTATATACATATATTCTGTGTGAATCGTAGTATGTATTCCTTAGTTTCCCAGTTATTAAAATCCAATATATCCTCGATTGATTCTGTCTGTCTGCTCATATTACAAAGTCAATGATTTGTTGATCCTAGCTACAAGCTTTACGATTTGTTACTTTTCTGTAACCTAAATTTTATAAGGACAGGAGAATAGTTTCACGGCCAGAAACTGTTCTTCCTGAAATTATAAGAAGTGATAACTTTATTGAGAAGTTGATAAGTTAATTAACAACTGTTTGGTAATTACATTAATTTCCATTAAGCGTTATCTCATATAATCGATCTGAAATAAGACCATTGATATATGAATGAGGAATTATAATTCATTGTGATTGATTATTCATATACAATCGATCTATTTATCTTCGATAATTTAATGTAACTGTAATATGCAATATTCATGATTAATTATTAAAATTCCCTACATATAATTTGAGCTAATACTCATGTACGTACCCAGTGCGGCTACATCTTCATCGAAAATACCTGATATGTGGAAAACATTGTGTCTTGTCCCAATTCCAAAACATGGTAATGTGGGTTGTAGTTTAAAGAATTTGAGACCCATTGCTTTGACATCACAAATAATGAAATGTTTTGAGAGGATTATCATTGGTTATTTGGGTTATTAGTCAGTTGTCAGATTTTCAAGATCCGTTACAGTTTGCATATCGAAAAGGTGAGGGAGTAGATGATGCCATACTTTTTATGTTGCATAATATTTATAATCATTTGGAAACAACTTCCAGCTCTGTTAGGATTATGTTTTTAGATTTTTCTAGTGCTTTTAATTCAGTTCAACCACATGTTTTAGCTGATAAATTCCTGCGTTGTAACCTACATAGTAAAACTATTACGTGGGTATTGAATTATCTTATACGTCGACCCCAGTTTGTTAGGCTGGGTGATAAAATGTCTGACATTATTTTAACTAAAACAGGAGCCCCTCAAGGCACAGTTTTATCACCTTTTCTTTTTTCATTGTATACAGCTGACTACAGGCACATTCAGACTTCATGTTGTATACAGAAGTTTTCAGATGATACTGCCCTTGTGGGTTTAATTAATCAAGGCAATAACATGGACTATAGAAGAGAGGTTGAGATATTTGTTAGATGGTGTGATGAAAATATCCTAAATTTGAATGTGGAGAAGACTAAGGAATTGATAATTGATTTTAGAAGAAAAAAAGAAGTCATAGTACCAGTGATAATTAAAGGTCAGAAAGTAGAGTTCTTATAAGTTCAGTCTTATAAATATCTTGGTGTCCATTTGGACAGTAAACTGAACTGGAAGAAGAATAGTGAGGCTGTTTTTAAGAAGGAACAATCAAGACTATTCTTTTTGGAGAAGTTGAGTTCTATTGGTGTAAGTAGGACGCTTCTTTATGTTTTTTTATCAGGGAATCATGGCTAGTGTTTTGTTTTATGCAGTGCTCTGTTGGGGATGTAGTATCACTGTAGATGATAAAAATAGGATTAATAAATTGATTAGAAAGGCTGGATTGGTTATTGGCCTTAATCCTGATTTACTTGAGGTTACTGTGGAGAAGAGGACAAGGGCAACATTAAAAATAATTATGTGTTACAAAGGTCATCCACTACATTGTATTTTTAGTGGACTTAAAAGTTCATTTAGTGGAAGATTAGTAATGCCTCTGTGTTCTACAGAGCGATTTAGAAGGTCTTTTACTCCGAATGCAGTTAGGTTGTTCAATGAAGTTGTGTCATTTTTTGTATGTGTTGATTGTTGTTGTTTCTTAAAGGGCACCTACTATGCAAAATTCACTTTTACATGGTGTTTGAACATAAATGTGTGTTGGCAGTGTGTGTACACAACCATCCTATAATGATAAAAATCCACCCAGTGTTTTTTTTTTTTTAAATCCCCATAAATCATAAGCACTGTCTCAGAACGAGCTGTTCTCAGAATCAATGCAATGTGACGTACACTCTCAGAAAAAAAGGTACAAAAGCTGTCACTGTAGCGGTACCTTTTCAAAAGGTACACTTTTGTACCTAAAGAGTGCATATTAGTCCCTCAAAGGTACATATTGGTACCCTTTTGAAGGGTACTGTCCCAGTGACAGCTTTTGTACCTTTTTTTCTGAGAGTGTAGAATTGCACAGGCCCCTCCCACAACTGTTGATTGACACTGCAGTTTGAGCATAGACCCGCCCTGAGTGAGCTGGACACAGTCCGCCATTGTTTCTCCGCTGGAGCAGCTGTAGAATGTCTCCTAAAGCGATTGAGGTGTTTTGTTTTTTGGATGTTAGAATAAACATAGCAGTCTTCATTTACTCTCGTTGTTACTCGAGGATTGATCAGTACAACTGCTCTCATGATCCAGCTAACGGTCTCCGGAGCGACAGGACTAACGTTACTGCCCAGCCAGCACAGCCATGTGGGGCCCAAATGGGTTTGACCTGGGCTATCTAACTGGGACCCAGTCAGTTTTGTCCTCGGTTTCCATGTAGGCCCCACATGGGTTTGCCCAGATGAAATGAACACTGCTTAGTGTGCACACTACAGGCTGTTTAATGTAACACTGAATCAGTGTTGGAGGTAATGAGATAATTAAGTGATTGAATAATGATAGTGCATTATTGATTAACACCTGCTGTTAACAAGCATAATCACTGAAGGAAAGAGAAACACAAGAACTACTTCCAGCCACAGCCTTGGATGAAATCAACTGAAGATAAAATACATTAAATCTCTCAAGATCTGATTAAACAACTCCACAAACAGCATTACCAGCTTCACTTATTACTAACCAGACTGACTTTATTTCTGTCAGACATCTACAGAAAAGAATTAACAGAGGTTTAGATGTTGATTACTTATTTGAAAGTAATAGTTTGATTTGATGTTACCATTGTGGCGATCAGTGTGTGCTTTAGTCGGGCTCTTGACCTTTTAACATTAGTTTTTCTCAGCCAGCTGTGTCTGTTTGTTATGGTGAGAACAGCAAGAGAAAATATAATCAGATGCTGTAAGCTGATTAGTGGTGGAAAGTTTGATTCTTTTCAGAGACTCGTTCATTTTCAGTTCGTTCACCAAAATGATTCGTTCAGACTCGTTCACTGATTCGTTCAGTGATAATTTCTTCATATTAGATATATACTGCAGCAGGTGGCGAAAAAGAGTGTATTTTATGTTATGTTTTAATGAACGTATTTACTTGTTACAAAAAAAAAGTGATTTGGCTTTGTTAAAATGTGTGCCTTATTTACTAAATTAATAACATAAGTCTAAATAAGTGGTTCAGATGACCGAACCAAGGTTTTCTTGCATAATATTAACATTTTAATTATTTAGTCAGACATACACATTCATAAATCTGGGATTATATTAAACGTTGATGTTCTGTATGTTGAATATGAATATAAACAATTATATGTGCACACCTATAACTGCGCTTTGAATGAGATTAAATCACATGCTAAATGACCGATCTACCCAGTACTCTCATTCACGAACGAAAGTACCAGTTCAATTCGTTCACGAACGAGATCTCTCCCTATCGTTCAGACTCAAAACAGAGCGATCTCAGCAGTGATAGGCAAATTCGTTCAGTAGATCCAACCAAATACATGCCCCTTCACAGCCCGAACTGAAATGCTATTTGCTGACGTTATGAGACCTATAATACTGTCATATTTTTTTGGTTTGTTTTAGTTTTTAGAGAAGTGCATACATGAATAAAACGTAATGAATTCATTTTGATAATACAAAATGAACACAAGTAGTCAAGTAAATTGTTCAAAGTGCAAAATACCACAAAACTAAGACTAAAACACACAACCAAAATATAAGAAAAGCAGGTAACGAGTAAATTTAAATCAAGTAAACAGTCAAGTGCGCCCCCCTTAACTCAAACCAAGTAAAAAATTACGATGTTAATTTGTCTTTGTTATATTTAACCAATATATTGCGTTATTAACCTGTTTTCATTACAATGGTAAAGTGTAAATTTGATTATTTG
This sequence comes from Rutilus rutilus, assembly GCA_021464565.1. Taxonomy (NCBI): domain Eukaryota; kingdom Metazoa; phylum Chordata; class Actinopteri; order Cypriniformes; family Leuciscidae; genus Rutilus; species Rutilus rutilus. The sequence continues at coordinate 63,939,723 of JAJAQA010000001.1, read as the reverse complement.
ATGCAAACATGCTAACTACACAAACCTAGCTCTATCGGTTCACCATCATTATCGTTCAAACAACTGGTTATTTTCGTTCATGAACGACATACCAGTTCGTTCAACTCGTACACAAACGAGATCTCTCTCTCGTTCAGACCTATGGTTCAGACTCAAAAGCAACTCGGTCAGTCAGTGAAGGGCGTATTCGTTCACTACATCCAACAAATCACATGCTCCGTCACATCTCATACTCGAAGGCTATTGGCTCGAGGTTCATTCTTTGACAGGTTGAAAACACCGGTTCACTGAGCTGTGCATGCGCTGCTAATAGCGCCGCGCTGCTGTGGAGGGAGGGATTTCAGTGAGCGAGAAATATGAGTCAATTGATTACGTGAACGAGAACGATTCGTTCACCTAAAGGATTCGTTCAAAAAGAACGATTCGTTCACGAACGTAACATCACTAAAGCTGATTGATGATAAGAGTATAATCATCATGTAGTGGCTTAACTCATTGATTATGTGTGAGGTTTATATGGGTAGTATGTTATTCTTTTTTTTTTTATTGTTGTGATTCTACAGCAAGAGAATAATAGAATTTAAAAGAATGCTTCATGCTGCAATGCATTCTGGGAGCCATGGATAAGTTTCGTATGATGCACTCAGAATGCATTGGACCATGAAGCATGTCACCATTGTTGAGATTCATATGCTGATTCTTGATGTCTGTGTGCGAGTAAATCACACAGGAGGCCAAAATATGTACACAGCACAAACTCCAGTGTTAAATTAACACTCCTGGGAGTGTATATGAGTCAACTCTCAAGAGTGTTTAAGTTAATGAGATAATTAAGTGATTCATTGAGTGATGATTGAGCATTATTGAAGACACCTGATGTTAACAAGCAGAATCACTGAAGGAGAAAATCTCAAATTGTAAGCCACCGTTATGGCGATCATTGTTTGCTTTAGTTTGGCTCTTGACCCTTATATTATTAACTTCAGATTTTGTTCGGCTGCTGTATCTGAGTTATAACTGCCAGATAAACAAATTAAAAAAGTGATCTGATGGTGTTGGTTATATTATGACAATCATCATTTGAACTTTATGTTTTTGATTTATGTTGTTGATTACAGCATAACTGTAATTCTGCATAAATATCCAGAATTTTAGATCAAATATAAAGGATTTCTTAAAAGTTGTTTTAAAAAAATATATATTTCTTTTAGGCACACACAGACATCAAGATTCAGTCAATGCATCTCAACAATGGTGACGAGCAGAATATTCAATTAGGAAAAGTAAATTACATAGACAATTCAGATCATAATTTATTCATACCGCAATGCATGATGGGAGCCATTAATGAGTTGTGATTGGTGGCAGCCACTGCAACATGCTTTATTATTGTCACCATTGTTGAGATTCACAGGCTGATTATTGATGTATGTGTTTCTAAATAAATAGTGTTTTGATCAGAACAATGTTTATTAAATATTTGGGATTATAAGAAAAATACTGTTTATCATATGCTGCAGAATCACAAAGGTGCTGCTAACAAGTTAAACCAAACTATCTCAAGTTTAAGTTTCATTTTTCAGATCACAGCATGATTATGTCAAAACATAACCAACACTATCAGATCACACTTTTCTTTGTTCATCTGACTGTTATAAATAAATAACAGCAGACAAGCAAAATTTAAAGTAAACATATAAGGGTCAAGAGCCCAACTAAAGCAAACACCCATCGCCATAACGGTGGCTTACAATTTGTGATTTTCTCCTTCAGTGATTCTGCTTGTTAACATCAGGTGTCTTCAATAATGCTCAATCATCACTATATTAATCACTTAATTATCTCATTAAATTTAACACGCTTGAGTGTTAATTAACACTCATATTTTAACACTTTACACTCTTGAGTGTGGACTCATACACTCGCAGGAGTGTTAATTTAACACCAGAGTTTTTGCTGTGTACATGGTGTGTTAAAAATCATTTGACGTTCAGATTAAATTCTATTATTCTCTTGCTGTAGAATCACAACAATAAAAAAAATGAATAACATACTACCCATATAAACCTCACACATAATCAATGAGCTAAGCCACTACATGATGATTATACTTTTATCATCAATCAGCTTACAGCATCTGATTATATTTTATTTTGCTGTTCTCGCCATAACAAACAGACACAGCTGCCTGAGAAAAACTAATGTTAAAAAGTCAAGATCCTGACTAAAGCACACACTGATCGCCACAATGGTAACATCAAACCAAACTATTATTTTCAAATAAGTAATCAACATCTAAACCTCTGTTAATTCTTTTCTGTAGATGTCTGACATAAATAAAGTCAGTCTGGTTAGTAATAAGTGAAGCTGGTAATGCTGTTTGTGGAGTTGTTTAATCCGATCTTGAGAGATTTGATGTATTTTATCTTCAGTTGATTTCATCCAAGGCTGTGGCTGGAAGTAGTTCTTGTGTTTCTCTTTCCTTCAGTGATTATGCTTGTTAACAGCAGGTGTTCTTCACTAATACAAAATCATTATTCAATCACTTAATTATCTCATTACCTCCAACACGGATTAAGTGTTACATTAAACAGCCTGTAGTGTGCACACTAAGCAGTGTTCATTTCATCTGGGCAAACCCATGTGGGGCCTACATGGAAACCGAGGACAAAACTGGCTGGGTCCCAGTTAGATAGCCCAGGTCAAACCCATTTGGGCCCCACATGGCTGTGCTGGCTGGGTGACCACAGCAGAAATTAAAGTGAGAGCGTGCACTTTATGACAGCTCATCCAGCCGTTTTACAGATATAAAGTTTACCAGTTTATTAAGCACCCACTGAAAAGGTGTGTTTATATTTGTTTACTATTGGTTGTAACGAGTGTTTTGTGTACTTCGCTGTGTAACGTTATGTTCCATGATAATGAAAGGGAAAGAGAGAGAGAGAGTTTATGGATAAGACTTAATGCGCACTGCAACCTTTTATGTGATGGGAATAGATCTAAATACTTAAAAAACTTCTCACGATTCGTTAATCTCGATAGCTGTAATAGTAAAAACTAGGGGTGTAAGAAAAAATCGATACACATGAGTATCGCGATATTTTATTTTGCAATACTGTATCGATTTTCAAAAACGCAATATCGATTTTTTTTTTTTTTTACGTCCAAAAATATTCATGGTAAGACGGTGGTTCACGTTTATGTTGTTTAAAAGGCTCGCCGAACGGTGCGTGTCCACTGGCACGGAGCGAGCGGAGCAAGCGTTTTCAATTCATTCCATGGAAGTCGAGCTTCACGCTCAGCAGTGCATTTTGGGATTGACAGCGGAACGGAGAAAGCGTTGAGAGCGTCAAAAGGTTGGGCAGTTCTTTTGCAAATATCAAGCGAAAAACGCGGTCGGCAGTTTATGATGGATTTAGTGCGTAAATCATTTTGTTTACAAATTAGACGCTTTGCAGTTGTTTATATATGTTAAAGATTTTATTTTGGATGTGTTTATTGTTATTATATTGGCTGGGTTTATAAAATTGAAAGGATTTTTGCTTGGTGCATTTGGAAACAAAGCTTGTCTATTTCTAAATGTAATCGCGTGCATGATGATTATACTGTCCGTGTGTTGAAAAAAACAAACACACTCGTAACAGACACACCCCAAAGCGGAGACGTTACCTACAGCGTTGCCAGCGGCACCGAGCGTAGTTTTGCCACTGTAGTGGACGCGCACCGTGAAGCTGCGTTCACACCAAACGCGAATAGAGTGTCTGGCGCGAGTGATTTCAATGTTAAGTTAATGCAAAGACGCGTTTACGCGCGTCTGGAGGTCCTGTGGCGCGAATGAGGCGTTTAGCGCGGCAGACGTTAATTTGCCTCATTCGCGCGTCCAGTTCTTTTAAAATCTTTTATCACATAAAAACTTAATTTCAATAGGCCTATATGACAATTTCATTTTGTTCACTTTCATTCATTTTCGTCCAGTTCACGTTGTTGTTTTGTATTGTGACAGGGGGTATGTATTTTCTTTTATTATGGCCTACTTGAGAAATATAAAAATTTGCTCACTAAGAACCTGTGAACCACAATACCAAACTGGCAGTCTGATTTTCTGTGAACTGAATTGTTAACCTAAAGTAAACTTCTTTGACTTTTATGCACATCATGTCTTTTTTTAAATATTATTTTTTCTAAAATTATAGTCCTACTTTAAAAAAATCCCAATATATCGCCTTATGCACAGTATCGAAATATATTGCAATATATTGAATCGTGACCCATGTATCGTGATACGTATCGTATCGCCAGATTCTTGCCAATACACAGCCCTAGTAAAAACGTATAATAGCTGTAATAGTAAATGTTTTCGAGAGAGTTTCACATGTAATGCTAAATATTTCATATGCAAGCATGTCAGCCAATCACAGCAGTGGGCGTTTACACTGAAGTCTCACACAGACACGCCCCTTCAAACAGAGCATTCAAATCAGAGGCTAAAATCAGGCTAGGAAATATGCCTTTTTTTTCTAAATTATAACAACTTACTAACATTATAAGGGCACCCCAGGAAACATTCTAAAATAATAAAATAATCCATGCAATGGGACCTTTAAAGAGTTTCTGTTGAGTTTTGTGTGTCACCATTGTGCTGAAGAGTAGAGCCTGTGCTTCAGTTCTGGATGAGCAGAGAAACACTGATGAAAAACTGCATGTTGATTTATTAACTGGCAGTCATTGAATATTTGTTGATGATCTATTTGTTAAAGTCGTCAACTCAATCATGTGTGCTATTATTTGCAAGAGGATTGAGTTAAATTGATGTTTTGAACTCATTTAAATTAATTACATTTTTTAGAAAACTATTTTTTTAGTGGACTCAAATGAAATAAGATCACAGTATAAATATGAAATGGCAATTGATCAATTTAAGATAGAATCAGTTAAATCAGTTTACAACATCATGACATCTTGACGTCAAATAAATGTTGAATTGACATCAAATACCAACAAACAAAGCATGACATCAAAATAACATCAAAATGACATCAGCAGAGGTCAAAATCTTGACATCAAACTGACATCGACACTTTGACGTCAGTATGACTTTCATTTTTGACCTATTTCGTGACGTAATTTTGACATCAATGTTTGATGTCACATTGATGTTAAATTGACATCAAATGCCCACTGGGTTGTTATACTGTGTTTATTCTTACAGTGATTTTCTAGAGTAAAACTAACGCTTCAACTTTTGTGTGATGTACAATAAACTTAATTGAACTCATCAGTATATTTTGGACAACATTCAGACGGGGTCTAAGTTACTACAGCAGGCTTGTATTAATAGTGGAGCAGATGGCATATAAGTTATAAACGTAATAAAAATAAACATACCTGTTCTATCTCTATTCAGCATATATTCTCTAGCTTTGTGGGCATTATTGTCCGACTCGAACACCTTTTCTGTGAGTTTCTGTTTTGATAATTATCATCTTTCCGTGAGATGAGATTGTCCTGGCTCTGAGTGCGAGCTGGTTAGGCTCCGCCCCCTGTGCGTGGAACCGCAACTCATTAACTTTTAAAGGAGACACACTAAAACGGTGCGTTTTTCTCAGCCCCCCAAAAATGACAGTTTAAACATGCTGTAAAAAATTATCTGTGGGGTATTTTGAGCTAAAACTTCACATACACACTCACATCAGAGACTTATTTTACATCTTGTGAAAAGGGGCATAATAGGTGCCCTTTAATGTAGGGCTGGGCGATATATCGCACGATATTGTTATGTGCATCTCGTCAGTAAAGCCGGTTCCTTGATTAGTAGTAAATCACCATCACCTGCTTTCAGATGGAGCGGTGTTAAATTAACACTCCTGGGAGTGTATATGAGTCCACACTCAAGAGTGTTAAAGTTAATGAGATAATTAAGTGATTAATTTAGTGATGATTGAGCATTATTGAAGACACCTGATGGTAACAAGCAGAATCACTGAAGGAGAAAATCACACATTATAAGTCACCATTATGGTGATCAGTGTTTGCTTTAGTTGGGCTCTTGACCCTTATATGATTACTTTAAATTGTACGGTTGTTTGTCTGCTGTTATTGATTTATAACAGTAAAATGAACAAAGTGAAGTGTGATCTGATAGTGTTAGTTATGTTTTGACATAATCATGCTGTGATCAAAGAGTATAGAAGCCCAAGAGGCGAAACTCAATAGAAAGCTCCATAGCAACAGTTGCCCCCATGACGTGACGGCGCGGCCGCCATTATGGACTGAAAACTGAAGGAAAACGCCGAAAAATAATGGGAGTCAATGGCACTGAAAAACTTGACATAACAAAAACTTAACATAACTTCATTTTTTCTGGCCGTCATATCTAAATATGAAAACAATTTAAAATACATTAATGAGGATGACCGACGTTAAATGACGTTAAATGACAGAAAATATTCGTCTATGTGTTGGTTATGCATGGCCTAATTACCCTTAGGAAAATAGTATTTTGGGACAAAATATTACTATAGAAGTACTATAAGACTACTATAGAAATACTATAGCGGCTCTAGGATATTATAGAGGTATTACAGTACATAACATACTTCTGTGATGTTCTGTAATACCTCTATAATATTTTAAAGCTGCTATAGTATTTATATAGTAGTCTTATCGTACTTCTGTAGTATGTCCCAAATTACTATAGTATTCCTATAAGATTACTATAATAATTTGTCCCAAAATACTATGATTCCTATAGTACTTTTTAGTAAGGGTATGTCCCCCACTGAATCGGCTTCATTAGCCTATACGGTTTGCAAAGATACAATTATAAAATTACTGCAAAACTTGAATCTATCAATATTTATGTTCTATTATGCATTTTCCTTGTTATATGACTAACAGAAATTCATGAAATAATATAGGCTAGGCTATAGGCAGACACAGTAATTAGATATAAGTAATAAGATATGTATTCAATGTTGATTTTGAAATTAGTGAACATCACCATATATATGATTTGAAAAAATTATAAATTATAAATGAACATTTCTAAAGACAGTTAATATTTTACATAGAATATCACAAAAATATTAACAACTTGTTTTTTCAACATCTTCAGTGAAAGTGCACGCAGTGAACGTTTCAATGGCAAGAAAAAACAATCTATGAATGTCCTATTACAGGCGGAAAGGTACAAAAAAGATGTGCAATCTAGCAAGTGCACACATGAACTATAAACACCTACTAAAATGGATTTTGCCATTGACTGGCGCTAACGATTTCAGCAGCTTTCAGTCCATAATGACGGACGCGCCTCCGCAGCGCCATCTACAGACTGTTACCCATAACACAACAGAGTTTCGCCTCTTGGGCTTCTATACTCTTTGCTGTGATCTAAAAAATGAAACTTATTGAGATAGTTTGGTTTAATTTGTTAGCAGCAGCTTTGTGATTCTACAGCATATAATTATCAATACTTCACTTATAAACCAAAATATTTAATACATTTTGTTCTGATCAAAAGACTTTCAAATAAATTAATTTAGAAACACATACATCAATAATCAGCCTGTGAATCTTAACAATGGTGACAATAATAAAGCATGTTGCAGTGGCTGCCACCAATCACAACTCATTAATGGCTCCCATCATGCATTGCGGTATGAATAAATTATGATCTGAATTGTCTATGTAATTTACTTTTCCTAATTGAATATTCTGCTCATCACCATTGTTGAGATGCATAGACTGAATCTTGACGTCTGTGTGTGCCTAAAAGAAAGTTTTATTTTTTTAAACAACTTTTAAGAAATCCTTTGTATTATATCTAAAATTCTGGCCATTTACGCAGATTCACAGTTATGCTGTAAACAACAACATAAATCGAAGTCAGAAAGAAGGATCTTAATGAGTTCAGTTATCAAGTTCAAATGATGATTGTCATAATATAACCAACACCATCAGATCACTTTTTTTCTTTGTTCATCTGGCAGTTATAACTCAGATACAACAGCCAAACAAAATCTAAAGTAAACATATAAGGGTCAAGAGTCCAACTAAAGCAAACACCCATCACCATAATGGTAACTTACAATTTGTGATTTTCTCCTTCAGTGATTCTGCTTGTTAACATCAGGTGTCTTCAATAATGTTCAATCATCACTCAATTAATCACTTAATTATCTCATTAACTTCAACACTCTTGAGTGTGTGTTAATTTAACACTGGAGTTTTTGCTGTGTACAAAGAGCCGTAGTTAACTGACAAGCTGAGCCATATCGCATTAATTATCGCTGGCGATACGTCCGCGATATTAATGCGATATGGCTCAGCTTGTCAGTTAACTACGGCTCTTTGTAGTAAATGCCGCTCCATCTGAAAGCAGGTGATGGTGATTTACTACTAATCAAGGAACCGGCTTTACTGACGAGATGCACATAACAATCTCACGATATATATCGCCCAGCCCTACTACACACGCAGACTTTATAACTTGTTACACAGTAAATTCCCCGGTGTTAAATTAACACTGCTCGGTGTTTATATGGGAACCACCAGCAGGGTGTTAAAAGTAACACTGAAGCAGTGTTAGAGTTAATTAGATAATTAAGTAATTAATTGAGTGTTGATTGTTCGATTATTGAAGACACCTGATGATAACAAGCAGAATCACTGAAGAGAAACAAAAGAACTACAACTGACTTCCAGACACAGCCTTAGATGAAATCAACTGAAAAGACATGAAATCTCTCTTATTACAAACCAGTTTGACCTTATTTCTGTCATTCATCTACAGAAGTTCTTTTTTGAGAATAGACAAATTTTTAGATGTTGAAGTTTTATTAAAAATGTGTGGTTACCATCAAGGTGATCAGTGTTTCCTCTAGTTTGGTGGTTTGACAATTTATATATATATATATATATATATATATATTTTTTTTTTTTAAGGTAGTTGTTGTCTTTATAACATTGTTTATTAAAACACATAATTTGTTGCAAAGGAAACCATACACAAAGGTATGATATAAAGTTCATCACCATTAAGAATAAAAAAATAAAAATAAAACATTATTGTTTGACAAATGTCATAACTGACCAAAAGAGATAACTTGTTATTAACAGATTTTTACCATCAATATATATATTTTTTTTTTTTTTTTTTTTTTTTGTTGCCAAAAATCAAACATGAATTTTAACTTCTAAATACATTGAGAGAAAATAAACCGTAGCAAAACAAACACACACTAACATCAAGAATCAGCTTATGAGTCACTACAATAGTGACATGCTTCATGCTGCAATGCATGCTGGGAGCCATTAGTTTTATAATATGGTGGTTCCCAGCATGCATTTCTGCACGAAGCATGTCACCATTGTTGAGATTCATATGCTAATTCTTGATGTCTGTGTGCGTCTTAAATAAGTTCCTCTACAATGTGCAAAAATAAAATCATAATGTCTGTTCTGTGGCAAGAAATTATCATTGGTGAAAAAAAAAAAAACCTCTTAATAACAACTAATCATTTTTGCTAATCTATGTGATTAGTGAATAATTCTACTTCATGATGGTTAAAACTACACCACTTGATCATCTTTGTTTCTGGCATCCTTTGTAACAAAACTATGTGTTACTAAGACCACAAACTTGCAGAACAAAGCCAAGATTCAAACTAGCCAACTAAAGCAAACACTGATCACCATAATGGTGATTTTACTAAAATATATTATTTCCAATAAAACATCAACATCTACACCTCTATTAATTCTCAATAACTAGTTAGTAATAAGTGAAGCTGGTAATGCTGTTTGTGGAGTTGTTTAATCCTCTTCTGCTGAGATCTTCAGAGATTTAATTTCGTCTTTTATCTTCAGTTGATTTCATCTCCGGAAGTCAGTCATAGTTCTTGTGTTTCTCTTTTCTTCAGCGATTCTGCTTGTTATCATCAGGTGTCTTCAATGCTCAATCATCACTCAATGAATAACTTAATTATCTCATTAACTCTAACACTGCTTCAGTGTTACTTTTAACACCCTGCTGGTGGTTCCCATATAAACACCGAGCGGTGTTAAATTTAACACCGAGGAATTTACTGTGTACTCTGAACCAGCTCATCAATGTCTTCAGGATTACTAGAAAGCTACAGACAGCAGAGTTTATCAGAGTGTGAGCTAAACTCTGCAGGACAGTGGCCCTCCAGGACCGAGTTTGCCCATCACTGCTCTAACGTCAAGACAATATACGTAATAACAAAAGTCTGTTAGCTGGGAATGCAGTCTTTGAGTGTGGAGACCCCGCACCATTTTGGAGTTCATGCCCCATTTTGGAGATCTCCAGCCTGCAGTTATAAAAAGTATTAAAAAAGTACTTAAAAATAGTATTGTGCTCTGTACCTGAAATATCAGCTGATCCATTTCATTCCTAAAAAAACCGGGGGCTAGAGCATTCGAGATATGTATGTTGAGGACTTCCCACTCTCCCTGGACCTCAAAGGATTTCCTGAAGGAAACTGTAACTCCCATTGCATCTGATGAGAGTGGATCTATTGTAAGATCCTTGTCTTTGGAAACAAATGTAAAAAAAAAAAATATATTTCTTATAAAGTCAAACAATTTAAAATAATGTATGTTTCATTTATTCGTTTGTTTGTCAACACTCATTCAAGGTTTTCAGATGTACATGAATATGCTGAAGACTGAAACGTTATATTGCAGCTTTGGGTGTCGAAGGGAAACCTGTAGAGATCCATCTTGCAGGCCGTGGTCAGAGATAAAACATCAGATGTGATTAAAAAGCCCCAATAGAACAATAGCACATATGGAGACTCCTTTGTTCCAAACTCTGTCTTGATGCTAAATGGATAAACATTAAAGTAATAAGTTAATACTTATTGAATATTATGTGATTAAAAAGAGCCAAAATGGTCATTGTGATGTTCATCTGGAAATACTAGAGAACCCAGTCACACTTGATCTCACAGTGATGTCACCATGTGGTCACAACGTGAGCAGTCTGAGTTCACAGTGATTTAAAAGTGTAACCTCACAGTGCACTCACTGTGACAATATGAGCTCATCCCAGCTAGAAATGTTATTGTTCTATGAATGTTTTGAGAGCATTATGTTATGTTCTTGTAATGTTTTCTGTTGCTAATTTTAATTATGTTACCAGAATGTTCTCCTAAAAGGAAGCCACTAAGCAAAATGATGTCCAAAAGACGTATTTTCAACGTCTTTGTCACAAAAGTCGGATGTTGAAAAGATGTCAAACTTCGACATCTACAACTCTTTTAAGAGGTTCAGTCCTGTGTCTGGGAAACTTCCCGCTAAAACTTAATAAGAATATTAGGAGATAATGTTCTATCAATGTTATCACTAAACAAGTTTAAAATGTTTTTGGAGAGTGTTCCCACTAAGCAAAATGATGTCCAAAAGACGTCTTTTCAACGTCTTTGTCACAAAAATCGGATGTTGAAAAGATGTCCACTGAGGAGCCAGAATGAAAGTTTTTATGACGTCTTTTTTTGACGTGTTCTGCACGTCCGATATCTAGACGTTCATCGAACCTTCGTACAAGGTTAAAACTAGTTCAGATGTGGCCATTGTGGAAATATTTTCAACATCATTTATGGTCTCATTTAGACATAATTACTTTGACTATTGCTGTCAGATGATCTCAGTGAGAATAAACAGAGGTTTAGATGTTGATATTTGTTTAATTTGAAGTGTCACCATTGTGGTGATCAGTGTTTGCTTTAGTTGGGCTCTTGGTCCCCGTTCCTTTTGCTTTAACTTTTGTTTAACTGTTTGAACTGTGTGTTTGTTAAACACAACTGTTGTAGCAGAGAAAGCCAATAATAAGTAAGATCAGCTGTTTTCAGCTTATTGATGATGATGAAATCATCACAAAAAAAGCATCTAATGTTGTCAGATGCTTTGGCATTCATAACCACCAACCTTGTGGGACTGTAATATTGGTGCCAAAAGCTTTAAAATTCTCACTTATTTGAAGGTGTATAAAAAGCATGTGCACATGTTTTGAGTAAGTGTATCATGTAGTCACACACAGACATCAAGATTTTGGATATGAATCACAACAAAAAAGCTTGGGAATTAAGGATGAGTTTTGTACTATGAAAGCTACCCATCATGCATTGCAGCATGAAGTGTTTTTTTTTTTTTTTATTGTCACCATTGTTGTGAATAATATGCATATATGTGATGTCTGTGTGTGACTATATGTGCACATGCTATTTATACACCTTCAAATAAGTGATAATTAAAATGCTTCTGGCACCAATAATGCAGTTCCACAAGGTTGGTGGTTGTGAATGCCAAATATAAACACAAAACTTTAAACACAATATTAGATGTCCATTTTGTGACGACTATATTATCAGCTGATAACACCTCATACTTTTTCTATGCTTTCTCTGCCACAACAATTGTGTTACACAAACACGCTTTTACAGCAGCCAAAGAAAAGTTAAAGTAAAAAGAAAGGGGACCAAGAGCCCAACTAAAGCAAACACTGATCACCACAATGGTGACACTTCAAATGAAACAATTATAAACATCTAAACCTCTGTTAATTCTCAAGAACATCTGACAGAAATAGTCAAAGTATCTGTATGTTATGTCTGTGATTAAGTTCAGCACAAGTGTCTGAGCCAGAAAGTCTTTCCTTCAGATCTGGTTTCTCTCATGATCCAAAGATGTGTGATTTACAGATGTGTCTTTTATGTTCATGATTTTTGGACAAACACAAACTGTTTGTGAGTTGCTTTGCAATTACAAAAGGAAATTACATTGAAATAAACATGATTTGTAATTTCATGCATCCTGAGAGTGTTTATTTGGTCCAGAAACAGTAAATTATGTCTAAATGAGACCATAAATGATGTTGAAATATGTCCACAATGGCCACATCTGAACTAGTTTTAACCTTGTACGAAGGTTCGATGAACGTCTACACACTGTAAAAAAGAATACATTGATTTTATTAATATCTTATTAATAAAAACGAGGCCACAGATTACAAGCAATATTATTAATTAAATTTAACAAATTAGAATTGAGTAATAATTAATCAAATGAATTTCTTAAAAGTTAATCATTTAAAATGAGTAAAATGTACAAAATATCTTTTATTGCCAACATTGAAGACACCTGGTGTTAACAAGCAGAATCACTGAAGGAGAAAACCATAATTAAAGTCACCATTGTGGAGATCAGTGTGTGTTTTAGTTGGGCTCTTGACCCTTAAATTATTAACTTTAAGTTTTGTTCGGCTGCTGTACATGAGTTATAACAGCCAGATGAACAAATAGAACAAATGATCTGATGGTATTGTTTGTGATTTAACATAATCATTATTTCACAATCATTTGACCTGAATCACTGAACCTCATATAGAGTCCAATTTATGAGTTAAGTTAACTTTATTAATTACAGCAGTATAATATTTTTAGCCTTTTCAATGAAATCCAAATGATCAAATCAATAATAAAAAAATAAATATATGTTTTTTTTTTTTTTTTTTTTTTAGGCACAAACACATATCAAGATTTTGCGTATGAATCTCAGCAATGGTGACGAACAGATCACCTCTGAACATAAGCTCATTATTTATTCATGAAGCAATGCATGATGGGAGCCATGAATGAGTTTTGATTGGTGGAACCCAGAATGCACTGCAACATGCTTTATAAATGTCACCGTTGTTGAGATTCACAGGCTGATTATTGATGTCTGTGTGTCTCCTTATTATGTTAGAGAAACTTTTTAGAAATTATTTGCCTTACATTGTAAAAGTTAAAAAATAATATGCCGTACAAGGCCAGTGCTGCTATAATTAATATAGATCACCTACCTCATAAATTGGACTCTATGAGTTCAGTGATTCAGGTCAAATGATTGTGAAATAATGATTATGTTAACACATAACCAACACCATCAGACCACCTTTTCTCTTTGTTCATCTGGCTGTTATAACTCATGTACAGCAGCCGAATAAAACTTAAAGTAAATGATTTAAGGGTCAAGAGCCCAACTAAAACACACACTGATCACCACAATGGTGACTTTAATTATGGTTTTCTCCTTCAGTGATTCTGCTTGTTAACACCAGGTGTCTTCAATGTTGGCAATAAAATATATTTTGTAAATTTTACTCATTTTAAATGGTTACCTTTAAAGGAATTCATTTGATTAATTATTACTCAATTTTAATTAGTTAAATTTAATTAATAATATTGCTTGTAATCTGTTGCCTCATTTTTATTAATTAGATATCAATAAAATCAATGTATTCTTTTTTACAGTGCAGTCGTGGCCAAAAGTTTTGAGAATGACACAAATATTAGTTTTCAGTTGTTTCTGTGATGTACTGAAATATAATTACAAGCACTTTATACGTTTCAAAGGCTTTTATTGACAATTACATGACATTTATGCAAAGAGTCAGTATTTGCAGTGTTGGCCCTTCTTTTTCAGGACCTCTGCAATTCGACTGGGCATGCACTGTAAAAAAGAATACATTGATTTTATTGATATCTAATTAATAAAAATGAGGCAACAGATTACAAGCAATATTATTAATTAAATTTAACAAATTAGAATTGAGTAATAATTAATCAAATGAATTCCTTCAAAGGTAACCATTTAAAATGAGTAAAATTTACAAAATATATTTTATTGCCAACATTGAAGACACCTGGTGTTAACAAGCAGAATCACTGAAGGCGAAAACCATAATTAAAGTCACCATTATGGAGATCAGTGTGTGTTTTAGTTGGGCTCTTAACCCTTAAATTATTAACTTTAAGTTTTGTTTGGCTGCTGTACATGAGTTATAACAGCCAGATGAACAAAGAGAAAAAGGTGATGTAATGGTGTTGGTTGTGTTTTAACAATCATTATTTCACAATCATTTGACCTGAATCACTGAACTCGTAGAGTCCAATTTATGAGTTAGGTGAACTATATTAATTACAGCAGCACTGGCCTTGTACGGCATAATATTTTTTAACTTTTACAATGTAAGGCAAATAATTTCTAAAAAGTTTCTCTTACATAATAAGGAGACACACAGACATCAATAATCAGCCTGTGAATCTCAACAACGGTGACATTTATAAAGCATGTTGCAGTGCATTCTGGGTTCCACCAATCAAAACTCATTCATGGCTCCCATCATGCATTGCTGCATGAATAAATAATGAGCTTATGTTCAGAGGTGATCTGTTCGTCACCATTGCTGAGATTCATACGCAAAATCTTCATGTGTGTGTGTGCCTAAGAATAATAAATAAAAAAAAAACACATATATATTTTTTTTTATTATTGATTTGATCATTTGGATTTCATTGAAAAGGCTAAAAATATTATACTGCAGTAATTAATAAAGTTAACTTAACTCATAAATTGGACTCTATATGAGGTTCAGTGATTCAGGTCAAATGATTGTGAAATAATGATTATGTTAAATCACAACCAAGACCATCATATCATCTTTTCTCTTTATTCATCTGGCTGTTATAACTCATGTACAGCAGCTGAACAAAACTTAAAGTAAATGATTTAAGTAAAGTTAACTAAAACACACACTGATCTCCACAATGGTGACTTTAATTATGGTTTTCTCCTTCAGTGATTCTACTTGTTAACACCAGGTGTCTTCAATGTTGGCAATAAAAGATATTTTGTACATTTTACTCATTTTAAATGGTTAACTTTTAAGGAATTCATTTGATTAATTATTACTCAATTCTAATTTGTTAAATTTAATTAATAATATTGCTTGTAATCTGTTGCCTCATTTTTATTAATTAGATATCAATAAAATCAATGTATTCTTTTTTACAGTGTGCTCTCAATCAACTTCTGGGCCAAATCCTGACTGATAGCAACCCTTTCTTTCATAATCACTTCTTGGAGTTTGTCAGAATTAGTGGGTTTTTGTTTGTCCACCCGCCTCTTGAGGATTGACCACAAGTTCTCAATGGGATTAAGATCTGGGGATTTTCCAGGCCATGGACCCAAAATTTCAACGTTTTGGTCCTTGAGCCACTTAGTTATCACTTTTGCCTTATGGCAGGTGCTCCATCGTGCTGGAAAATGCATTGTTCTTCACCAAACTGTTGTTGGATTGTTGGAAGAAGTTGCTGTTGGAGGGTGTTTTGGTACCATTCATTATTCATGGCTGTGTTTTTGGGCAAAATTGTAAGTGAGCCCACTCCCTTGGATAAGAAGCAACCCCACACACACAGTAAATTTCACAGTGTTATATCAACACTGCTCAGAGCAAACATGGTCCCACTCTACAGAGTGTTAAAGTAACACTAAAGCGGTGTTAAAGTTAATGAGATAATTAAGTGATTAATTGAGTGATGATTGAGCATTATTGAAGACACCTGCAGTTAACAAGCAGAATCACTGAAGGAGAAAATCATAAATTGTAAGTTACCATTATGGTGATGGGTGTTTGCTTTAGTTGGGCCCTTATGTATTTACTTTAGAGTTAGTTTGTCTGTTGTATCTGAGTTATAACTGCCAGATGAACAAAGAAAAAAAGTGATCTGATGGTGTTGGTTATATTATGACATTCATCATTTGAACTTGATCACTGAACTCATTATGATCCTTATTTCTGACTTCGATTTATGTTGTTGGTTACAGCATAACTGTGAATCTGCATAAATATCCAGAATTTTTGATATAATATAAAGGATTTCTTAAAAGTTGTTTAAAACAAAAAAATCTTTCTTTTAGGCACACACAGACGTCAAGATTCAGTCTATGCATCTCAACAATGGTGACGAGCAGAATATTTAATTAGGAAAAGTAAATTACAAAGACAATTCAGATAATAATTTATTCATACCGCAATGCATGATGGGAGCCATTAATGAGTTGTGATTGGTGGCAGCCACTGCAACATGCTTTATTATTGTCACCATTGTTGAGATTCACAGGATGATTATTGATGTCTGTGTTTCTAAATAAATTAATTTGAAAGTGTTTTGATCAGAACAATGTTTATGAAATATTTTGGATTATAAGTAAAGTACTGATAATCATATGCTGTTAAAATCACAATGCTGTTGGTAACAAGTTAAACCAAACTATCTCAATAAGTTTCATTTTTCAGATCACAGCATGATTATGTCAAAACATAACCAACACTATCAGATCACACTTTACTTTGTTCATTTGACTGTTATAAATCAATAACAGCAGACAAACAACAGTAATATTTCCACCAGCTCCATGCTGGTGGAACGCTCTCCCCGGCCTCATCCGGAATGCAGAATCACTGGCAACATTCAAAAAACAGCTGAAAACCCATCTCTTCCGTGAGCACTTAACCTCATAAAAAAAATAAAAAAAAATAAAATAAAAAATAAAATAAAAAAATAAAAAATCCTTTGAAACATCACTTATCAGACTTATGCTACTCTGAATAATGCCTGAACTTTGTATTCTGAGCACTTCTTGCGTTGTTGTTGTTTTTGCCTCTTCATGATGACTCGCTTTATTTAGTCCTAATTTGTAAGTCGCTTTGGATAAAAGCGTCTGCTAAATGACTAAATGTAAATGTAATGTAATATTTAAAGTAAACATATAAGGGTCAAGAGCCCAACTAAAGCAAACACCCATAACCATAATGGTAACTTACAATTTATGATTTTCTCCTTCAGTGATTCTGCTTGTTAACATCAGGTGTCTTCAATAATGCTCAATCATCACTAAATGAGTCACTTAATTATCTCATTAACTTTAACACCGCTTTAGTGTTACTTTAACACTCTGTAGAGTGGGACCATATTTGCTCTGAGCAGTGTTGATTTAACACTGTGGAATTTACTGTGCATGAATGGTCTCAGCATGCTTTACTGTTGGCATGAAACAGGACTGATGGTAGCGCTCACCTTTTCTTCTCCGTACAAGCCTTTTTCCAGATGCCCCAAACAATCGGAAACAGGCTTCATCGGAGAATATGACTTTGCCCCAGTCCTCAGCAGTCCATTCACCATACTTTCTGCAGAAGATCAATCTGTCCCTGATGTTTTTTTTGGAGAGAAGTGGCTTCTTTGCTGCCCTTCTTGACACCAGGCCATCTTCCAAAAGTCTTCGCCTCACTGTGCGTGCAGATGCGCTCACACCTGCCTGCTGCCATTCCTGAGCAAGCTCTGTACTGGTGGCACTCCGATCCCGCAGCTGAATCCTCTTTAGGAGACGATCCTGGCGCTTGCTGGACTTTCTTGGACGCCCTGAAGCCTTCTTAACAAGAATTGAACCTCTTTCCTTGAAGTTTATCGTGGAGTTTTCATGGCAAAGAAGGACTATGCAATTCATCTGATCACTGTTCATAACATTCTGGAGTATATGCAAATTGCTATTATAAAACCTTAAGCAGCAACTTTTCCAATTTCCAATATTTATGTAATTCTCAAAACTTTTGGCCACGACTGTAGATATCGGACGTGCAGAACACGTCAAAAAAAGATGTCATAAAAACTTTCATTCTGGCTCCTCAGTGGACATCTTTCAACATCCGATTTTTGTGACAAAGACGTTGAAAAGACGTCTTTTGGACATTTTGCTTAGTGGGAACACTCTCCAAAAACATTTTAAACTTGTTTAGTGATAACATTGATAGAACATTATCTCCTAATATTCTTATTAAGTTTTAGCGGGAAGTTTCCCAGCAGACACAGGACTGAAGCTCTTAAAAGAGTTGTAGATGTCGAAGTTTGTTTGAAAGTAATAGTTTGCTTTAGTTGGGCTCTTTGGCCTTGAGTTTTTAATGTTTTTTTTTTTTCTCTGGCTACTGTTTGTTATAGCAAGAGAAAATGTGATCAAGTATGATGGCTACTTGTAAAGATATTATCATGATGTTGTAGCCTAATTTCATTCTGGCATCAATAAATAATAATAAAAAAAAATATATATATATTTTTTATAATCAATCATAACAATCCAGGATTTCAAACACATTAGATCCTGCAGCATTTTAATATAAAAATCTACCGTATTTAACATAAAAAACTAAATCTGTGTAGATTAAATTTTAAGCCACTTTATTGAGACACACTCAAACCTCAAGAATCAGCACGTGAATCTGAATAACAGTGACATGCTTCATCCAGAAATGCATTCTGGGTGCATCATACAAAACTCATCAGTGGCTCCCAGAATGCATTGCGGCATGAAGCATGTCACCGTTATTGAGATTCAAGCACTGATTCTTGAGTTTTTTTTTTTTTTACCATATAAATTTTCTTATTTAAACATGGCCAGATGTGATGTTGGAGGAGCATTACTATAATCAATCATATGAAATTAATGACACACATGACCATCTAGAAGCTGATCAGTGCACTATATGATGATTATATTGTTGTCCTCATTATCAAGTAGCTGTCATCACCTGATCACATTTACTCTTATTGTTCTTTCCATAACAAACAGTTTCAGCAGCCAGAGAAAAACCTATCATTAACGCATCGAGAATCAAACTGCCCAACTGAAGCAAACACGGATCACAATAATGGTGACATCAAACCAAACTATACATTTCAATAAATCATCAACATATAAACCTCTGTTAATTTCAATAAGGACTTTTGTACACATATGACAGAAGTTAATCTGGTTTGTAATAAGTGAAGCTGGTAATGCTGTTTGTGGAGTTGTTTAATGACGTTGGAGTCTGACATCAAACAAATGTTTAGACATCAACCCAATTTTCATTTTCAACCAAAATTTGACATCTGAGTGATTTTGGAGTTCACGTCCAATAACATTTCTAGCTAGGGTGATTCACATTGTGGTCATAATATGAGCACACAGTGAGTGCACTGTGAGGTTACACTTTAGCTCACTGTGAACATTGTGATCATGGAGAGATCACTGTGAGATCAACGTGTGACTGGGAGGTCAGTGGGGACCACGTGAGAAAAAATAAATGAAATGCTAAATGAAAAGTTCTGAAAGAAGTATTTTTATACCTTTCTACTATTCCAATGTCCGGAGTCCAAAACACATTTTTGGGGAATGCAATCATTTCAATTACACAATAATCGTAGAAGTTCCATGTAAATTTTGGGTCATACCAGGCCTGAAAAGTTATAATTATGGAGTTCACAGTGATTATAAGATTGAGATCTCTGATCATACATGACATAAAAAAAAAATAATAATAATAAAAATAAAAAAACTTTATAAAATAAGAGTGAAATAATAGTTTTTAAACACTCACAATTATCAATTTGATCTGTGTCGAGATGCTCTGGGCTTTTTCATTCTGTAGATAAAAAGAAGTGAGTGATGAAACTCATAACTGTGTCTCTAATATTTTATCGAGATTAATATACTGTTGGCTGTTTTATGTAATGTCCTCGTACTGTACTTTTTATTATGTTGAGGGTTTCAAAAACATCTTGCCAAAGGACTGCAGTTGAAAATTAGCCAGCTGTCTCACACTGGCACATTTACAGAAATGTTGATTAATGTGTGTTGAAAGAAAGAAAGAAAGAAAGAAAGAAAGAAAGAAAGAAAGAAAGAAAGAAAGAAAGAAAGAAAGAAAGAAAGAAAGAAAGAAAGAAAGAAAGAAACAAACAAACAAACAAACAAACAAACAAACAAACAAACCACACAGCATAATCCCCAGTGTTAAATGAACACCTCTCAGTTTCCCAGACAGGGTTTAAATTAAGACAGGAGTTGGCCTTAATCTAGAATAGTTAATCGTGTCTTAAAAAAAAGGCTTTCTGTAACACAGATTGAGTACAGATTACTAACACCTGGTGTATGGAATCCTGAACTAAAATAAACAATATTAATTTAAAACCAACTGTGCTAATCTGAATTAGAATGAAATAGGTTGCCTATATTCAGAGTTGTATAGTCCAGGGTAGGGCTGGGCGATATATCGCATCACTTTGTTATGCGCATCTCGTCAGTAAAGCCGGTTCCTTGATTAGTAGTAAATCGCCATCACCTGCTTTCAGATGGAGCGGCATTTACTACAAAGAGCCGTAGTTAACTGACAAGCTGAGCCATATCGCAATAATATAGCGGACGTCTCGCCTGCGATAATTAAAGGCACACTATGCAAGAATTATACCTTAATATAACAGCTTCAAAGTCATTTCGGTGGTAAACAAAGTCATAGTAGGGTGAATCATCCTGGTAGTAAAGCTTGGGGGGGACGCCGCTGGAAAAACCAGCAATGCAAGTTTGAGAGAGGCGCCCCCGACAAATCTCGCGAGAATCACGACTTGGTTTACGGCAACGACGTCACATACATCAACAACAACATGAAGCACGAAGACACTTGCGTGCATTTCAGACGTGATTATTGGAAGACTCAACAATGGAAAAAAACAAAGAAAGCGTGGTCGGAAGAGTGTAGGAAAAGGAAGAGAGAATCTGACCGCATGAGTAACCGGACAAGAGTCCCACTCAGTCAGGCTTTCACTCGTTGGCGCAAGCTAAAAAGCAGCACTGAGGGATATCAGACGACGCTGCTGACGTTGATTCCTGCGATTATCACTCTATGCTACAGCGATGCTGACCTGGCGATCTTGTTGATGGACTAGTAAGTAAATCTCTTATTTGTAAACGACGCTGTTGACGTTGATTCCTGCGATTATCATGAGAACAGTTGTCAATATCTCACATAATTATCAGGACATAAATAAGCCTAGAGGTTGTAAATAGTGTAAACGAGCACAATTTGCAAAATATTATGATAAATTGCAATAATCATGTCTAATTACATCATAACGGTCAACGTTGAAATGAAATAATGCGACGTACATTTAGGCTAACTTTATTGATGTCATCTGGCATTTTGTAATGTTTACATTACAATCAAAAAACACAAATGAAATTATACAGTAGGCCTAGACTATAGGCTATTTACTTGTGATTTAGCTGCGATCATGTAAAAATGTTATAAGCCAGCAAACGCAGTGCTACTTTATTATTATAAAGTAGTCTAACACTTGACATAAACTTATTATTATCCTATCACCATCATCAGTAGTTGAGTAGACTATGCAGTAACCTAATATTTGTATGAAATCGTGAAACATTACCTGGTCAATATCTTTGGAGTCTTTCTGTGCCTGCTCCATGCCCGATGCTTCTATCTTACCGAACAGGTACCGGTGTACAGGGTGGAGGGTGGGGGGTAGGTATTTACGACAGTGCAAGTACTCCACAGAGACTCTAGGGGTCGCTGTTTGACAAAAACACAATTCTTGCATAGTAGGGCTGGGCGATATATCACACGATATTGTTATGCGCATCTCGTCAGTAAAGCCGGTTCCTTGATTAGTAGTAAATCGCCATCACCTGCTTTCAGATGGAGCGGCATTTACTACACAGCAAAAACTCCAGTGTTAAATTAACACTCAAGAGTGTTAAAGTTAATGAGATAATTAAGTGATTAATTTAGTGATGATTGAGCATTATTGAAGACACCTGATGTTAACAAGCAGAATCACTGAAGGAGAAAAGCACAAATTGTAAGCCACCGTTATGGCGATCAGTGTTTGCTTTAGTTGGGCTCTTGACCCTTATACATTCACTCTAAATTTTGCTTGTCTGCTGTTATTGATTTATAACAGTCAAATGAACAAAGAAAAGTGTGATCTGATAGTGTTGGTTATGTTTTGACATAATCATGCTGTGATCTGAAAAATGAAACTTATTGAGATAGTTTGATTTACCTTGTTAGCAGCAGCTGCTTTGTGATTCTACAGCATATGATTATCAGTATATTTCTTATAACCCATAATATTTAATAAACATTCTTCTGATCAAAGCACTTTCAAATTATTTTTTTTAGAAACACAGACATCAATAATCAGCCTGTGAATCTCAACAATGGTGACAATAATAAAGCATGTTGCAGTGGCTGCCACCAATCACAACTCATTAATGGCTCCCATCATGCATTGCGGTATGAATAAATTATGATCTGAATTGCCTATGTAATTTACTTTTCATAATTGAATATTCTGCTCGTCACCATTGTTGAGATGCATATACTGAATTTTGATGTCTGTGTGTGCCTAAAAGAAAGATTTTTTTTTTTTTTAAACAACTTTTAAGAAATCCTTTATATTACATCTAAATTTCTGGGTATTTATGCAGAATCACAGTTATTCTGTGGTCAATAACATCAATTTAAGTCAGAAATAATCAAATAAGGAGTTCAGTGAACAAGCTCAAATGATGATTGCCATAATATAACCAACACCATCAGATCACTTTATTCTGTGTTCTTTGTTCATCTGGCAGTTATAACTCAGATACAAGAGCCAAACAGAATCTAATGTACGCATAAAAGGGTCAAGAACCCAACTAAAGCAAATACCCATCACAATAATGGTAACTTACAATTTGAGATTTTCTCCTTCAGTGATTCTGCTTGTTAACATCAGGTGTCTTCAATAATGCTCAATCATCACTAAATTAATCACTTAATTATCTCATTAACTTCAACACTCTTGAGTGTTCATATACACTCCCAGGAGTGTTAATTTAACACTGGAGTTTTTGCTGTGTACAAAGAGCCGTAGTTAACTGACAAGCTGAGCCATATCGCATTAAATATCGCTGGCGATACGTCTGCGATATTAATGCGATATGGCTCAGCTTGTCAGTTAATTACGGCTCTTTGTAGTAAATGCCGCTCCATCTGAAAGCAGGTGATGGCGATTTACTACTAATCAAGGAACCGGCTTTACTGACGAGATGCGCATAACAATATCGTGCGATATATCGCCCAGCCCTATCGCATAGTGTGCCTTTAATGCGATATGGCTAAGCTTGTCGTCAGTTAACTACGGCTCTTTGTACACAGCAAAAACTCCAGTGTTAAATTTTTGGTTTCAGCATAACTGTGATTCTGCATAAATATCCAGAATTTTAGCTATAATACAAAACAATTCTTAAAAGTTGTTTTTAAAGAGAAGTCTTTTAGGCACACACAGACATAAAGATTCAGTCTATGCATCTCAACAATGGTGACTAGCAGAATATTCAATTAGGAAAAGTAAATTACATAGACAATTCAGATCATAATTTATTCATACTGCAATGCATGATGGGAGCCATTAATGAGTTGTGATTGGTGGCAGCCACTGCAACATGCTTTATTATTGTCACCATTGTTGAGATTCACAGGCTGATTATTGATGTATGTGTTTCTAAATAAATTCATTTGAAAGTGTTTTGATCAGAACAATGTTTATTAAATATTTTGGATTATATTAAAAATACTGATAATCATATGCTGTAGAATCTCAAAGCTGCTGGTAACAAGTTAAACCAAACAGTTTCATTTCTCAGATCACAGCTGGATTATGTCAAAACACAACCACCACTATCAGATCACACTTTTCTTTGTTCATTTGACTGTTATAAATCAATAATAGCAGACAAACAAAATCTAAAGTAAATTTATAAGGGTCAAGAGTCCAACTAATGCAAACACCCATCACCATAACGGTTAATTATAAATTAAAAAATAATTAATTAAATTAAAAAATTATGATCTGAATTGTCTATGTAATTTACTTTTCCTAATTGAATATTCTGCTCGTCACCATTGTTGAGATGCATTGACTGTAGGGCTGGGCGATATATATCGTGAGATTGTTATGCGCAGCTCGTCAGTAAAGCCGGTTCCTTGATTAGTAGTAAATCACCATCACCTGCTTTCAGATGGAGTGGCATTTAGGGCTGAGGAGATAATTAAGTGATTAATTGAGTGATGATTGAGCATTATTGAAGACACCTGATGTTAACAAGCAGAATCACTGAAGAAGAAAATCACAAATTGTAAGTTACCATTATGGTGATGGGTGTTTGCTTTAGTTGGGCTCTAGACCATTATATGTTTACTTTAATATTTACTGTTGTTTGTCTGCTGTTATTGATTTATAACAGTTAAATGAACAAAGTAAAATGTTATCTTATAGTATTGGTTATGTTTTGACATAATCATGCTGTGATCTGAAAAAGGCCAGAGATAGTTTATTGATAGCTTATTGAGATAGTTTGGTTTAAAGGTAGTATAGGTAATCCTGTTCAAGAAACACTTTTTTTTATACTTGGTGAAATGGTCCTTCCATCCTGATAGTAGTCAATACATTATGTGTTTAGAAAAAGGAATGAAAAAAATCAGACCTCTGTAGCAGCTGCAGGACAGTAAAAACTCTGACCAATCACTGCCATTCGGTGCGAATGTAAAGAACCAATCAGATGCCTTCATGTCTCGTGCCCGAGCCCCACTGCGCGCGCTGCCCTGCGTGCACTCATCACATGTCACCGTTCCCGGAAATATTCAGCTCAAAGCACCTGCATATGCAGTCAGCGAAGGCAAACAAGGCAAAAACTACTTCCTCGAACCCTGCCCGCACTCTTGAACGACCTCCTCTGCTTCGCCCTCAACCCCGGACCTGTCCTCGAACCGACGATGCGGTACTTGTCTCCGGACTCGGAGTGTACGTTAGTCTTCATTAGAGTCAACAATGTTTTCATCATGGAAACTCTTACATGCAAAACACCGTATATGTTATGAATCTTACACGAAATTCACCTTCATCACAGTGTAACTGATGGTAATGGAAAAACGTGTATCAATGCAACCTGTTTTTAGCTTTGCCTTATAAATATAGCTCGTTACCGAATGAAACTTTACCATTATCGATATGCTAGCTTGATAGTGAGTACTAAAATAAATCTTATTTGTTTATATTCATAGTGATAAAGTTAGGTATTTTATTACATGTGATTCTGACATAATGTCACTGTATGTACTGCGCTCCTTCTTCCCCACTCGTCTCATGTAATAAATGCGTCTTCCAGCTGAGCCTGAGCGTTTGGCGTCGCGCGTTCATGTGTTTTGGGGGCGTGGCTTTGGAAGGAGCTCAGAAGGGAGGGGGTGGGAGTGAATGGAAATAATGAGCTGTGTTTATTGCAGATTAAAAGGTCTACAGTCACTCGATTTTTATATTTTCTTTTTCAGAGTACTTACATTTTAATTATGTATTGGAATATAAAGACAGTTTAAACAAATTTGGAATGTTTTTTTTTTAGAAAAATCCTACCTACCCTACCTTTAACTTGTTAGCAGCAGTTTAGTGATTCTTCAGCCTATG
This sequence comes from Rutilus rutilus, assembly GCA_021464565.1. Taxonomy (NCBI): domain Eukaryota; kingdom Metazoa; phylum Chordata; class Actinopteri; order Cypriniformes; family Leuciscidae; genus Rutilus; species Rutilus rutilus. The sequence goes on along the minus strand of JAJAQA010000001.1, from coordinate 63,913,546 downwards.
ATTATCAGTATTTTACTTATAATTCTAAATATTTAATAAACATTGTTCTGATCAAAAGCCATTCAAAAAAAATTCATTTAAAACACAGACATCAATAATCAGCCTGTGAATCTCAACAATGGTGACAATAATAAAGCATGTTGCAGTGGCTACCACCAATCACAACTCATTAATGGCTCCCATCATGCATTGCGGTATGAATAAATTATGATCTGAATTGTCTATGTAATTTACTTTTCCTAATTGAATATTCTGCTCCTCACCATTGTTGAGATGCATAGACTGAATCTTGACATCTGTGTGTGCCTAAAAGTATGATTTTTTTTTAAACAACTTTTAAGAAATTATTTATATTGTATCAAAAATTCTGGGCATTTATGCAGATTCACTAACCAACAATATAAATTGAAGTCAGAAAGAAGGATTTTAATGAGTTCAGTGATCAAGTTCAAATGATGATTGTCATAACATAACCAACACCATCAGATCACTTTTTTCTTTGTTCAACTGGTGCTTACAATTCAGAAACAACAGACAGACAAAATCTAAAGTTAATAATATATGGGTCAAGAGTCCAACTAAAGCAACCAATGATCGTCATAACGGTAACTTACAATTTGTGATTTTCTCCTTCAGTGATTCTGCTTGTTAACATCAGGTGTCTTCAATAATAGTCAATCCTCACTAAATTAATCACTTAATTATATCATTAACTTCAACACTCTTGAGTGTGGACTCATACACTCCCAGGAGTGTTAATTTAACACTGGAGTTTTTGCTGTGTACAAAGAGCCGTAGTTAACTGACAAGCTGAGCCATATCGCATTAATTATCGCTGGCGATACGTCCGCGATATTGATGCGATATGGCTCAGCTTGTCAGTTAACTACGGCTCTTTGTAGTAAATGCCGCTCCATCTGAAAGCAGGTGATGGCGATTTACTACTAATCAAGGAACCGGCTTTACTGACGAGATGCGCATAACAATATCGCGATATATATCGCCCAGCCCTAGTGTGGACTCATACACTCCCAGGAGTGTTAATTTAACACGGGAGTTTTTGCTGTGTACAAAGAGCCGTAGTTAACTGACAAGCTGAGCCATATCACATTAATTATCGCTGGCGATACGTCCGCGATATTAATGCGATATGGCTCAGCTTGTCAGTTAACTACGGTTATTTGTAGTAAATGCGCTCCATCTGAAAGCAGCTGATAGTGATTTACTACTAATCAAGGAACCGGCTTTACTGACGAGATGCGCATAACAATCTCACGATATATATCGCCCAGCCCTAATTGACTGAATCTTTATGTCTGTGTGTGCCTAAAAGAAAGTTTTTTTTTTTTCAAAACAACTTTTAAGAAATCCTTTGTATTATATCTAAAATTCTGGATATTTACGCAGAATCACAGTTATGCTATAACCAACAACATAAATCTACATCAGAAATAAGGATCTTAATGAGTTCAGTGATCAAGTTCAAATGATGATTGTCATAACATAACCAACACCATCAGATCACTTTTTTTCTTTGTTCATCTGGCAGTTATAACTCAGATACAACAGCCAAACAAAATCTAAAGTTAATAATATAAGGGTCAAGAGCCCAACTAAAGCAAACACCCATCACCATAGCGGTGGCTTACAATTTGAGATTTTCTCCTTCAGTGATTCTGCTTGTTAACATCAGGTGTCTTCAATAATGCTCAATCATCACTCAATTAATCACTTAATTATCTCATTAACTTCAACACTCTTGAGTGTGGACTCATATACACTCCCAGGAGTGTTAATTAAACACTGGAGTTTTTGCTGTGTACAAAGAGCCGTAGTTAACTGACAAGCTGAGCCATATCACATTAATTATCGCTGGCGATACGTCTGCGATATTAATGCGATATGGCTCAGCTTGTCAGTTAACTATGGCTCTTTGTAGTAAATGCCGCTCCATCTGAAAGCAGGTGAAGGCGATTTACTACTAATCAAGGAACCGGCTTTACTGACGAGATGCACATAACAAAGTGATGCGATATATCGCCCAGCCCTAGTCTAAAAGTGATACTGGTTTCAGCCAGAGCACCACCATCCCAGCTAACAGAGTTTTGTTACAAAATGTTCTTCAAATGTTCAGTGTCAGTTCTGAGAACGTAAAAATCTCTTTTCACAATGCAGAAATGTTTTCTGAAAACACCCACATCAAGGGTCAAGTACGGTGGCCCAGTAGTGCAGAACACAACGAAATTTAAAAAGCAAACATAAGTTCACAACACAACGAAATGAATCCACAACACAATGGAAAATGTAAAACACAACAAAATAAAGCCACAACACAACCCAGCTCTGTAGGCCTTCGCCACGAGGGTGGAGGAGAACCTACAGGCCTTGGAGGGGTGCTTTGGGTCGCCACGGGAGGAAGCACTCTGAGGACACAGTTGCATCGCAACAGAGCGTTCGACCTGGGGAACCCCAGTGTACCCTTTGGCAGCCCCCTGATCGAGAGGAGGCAAGGCGGAGGAGGTCGCCGAGCGATCACAGGAAGACAATGGTGCCTTCCAGGACCTCGTGACCTCCTCATGCACATCCGGGAAGAAAGGCATTGGGGTTGGGCGGCGACGAGGGTCAGCGGCCGCTCCCATAAACCAATCATCCAGCCGCGAGCGCACTGGACCAGGTGGCGGGGACCACTCAAGACCAATGGCCGCGGCTGCCCGGGAAAGCATGGCCGTCAGCTCGGGATCAGACTCGGGCAATGCTGGGACACCCGAGGGTGGCAGCACAGCCGAATCGTCACTTCCCAAGGACTCCTGCCCACCTTGTGATGCAGCGATCGACATACGGTCTTCCTCTGGAGCGCCAAATGAGACATGCGGCAAGTCAGTGGACTGTACAGCGGGCTCATTTGAAACACTCTCGGGTTGCACAGCACTAGAGGATGGTGTGGAGCGTGGAATAGTCGGCGCTTTGTTCCACACCGTAACCCTCAGGTCACCCTGGCTGCCAGCCGAAGTACCAGCTCTCGTGGAGCTCGTAGATCGGGGTGCGGGTGAGGGGACTCTACCACGAAGGTCATTGAGTCTCGACCGCAACCGTGCGATGGGCATGTTCCCGCAATGGGAACATGACTCATCCACAAACGCTGCCTTAGCGTGCTCGACACCCAGACACACAAGACAGTGATTGTGCCCATCAGAGTCAGACACATATAGACCGCAACCAGAAATACACGGGCGAGGCATCTTTAAAAAGACGTGCCGCGTGCAATGCTCTTTTGTGAAAGGAGATTTCTCCACAAATGCTGAAGCGACCAGGGAGAGCACACACACACTCTAGCAAATCACTGCACAGATAAGCAGGGAATGTGCACTCGCTGGAACTCGCTGTCACACCAACACTTGGAGAGAGGCTCGTCTCGAAGAGAGTGAAGAGATAACTCGAAAAGATAAGAACAAGATAATTTGGCTGTGGAGTGAAGAATCAACTTGGCTCCGAAGCCAAAAACAAATCTGCATGTTGCCGGCGTACTTCCTTATACACTGTAAAAAAGAATACATTGATTTTATTGATATCTAATTAAAGGGTAACTAAACCCCTGGTCAGAGCCTGACTCCACCCACTGTCAATATTTGAAAAATGCTAGAAAAGTGGGCAGACCCCAGCGGAGATAGAGGGGACGAACCGTGAGCAGGGGGGGGGGCGTGCACCTGAGACCTGCTGTCAGACTCTAAAATGGAGTTTGCTCACAGAGTCGAAAGACGACGTAAAGTGCATCTGATGAGTTTTATCAGAGCCCGTCATTCTCTGGTTTTATCGAGTTGATGTCAATAGCGCGCGCTCTCTATACCCAGCCAGCAATGACATGTGGGGCCCAGATGAGGGCTTCATGGGCGGCAAATATGGGCCCCATTATGGGCTTGCACCCGGGATCCACATTGGGGCAAGCCGTGGAAGCCCAGACGTACTAAAAGTGGGACATGTCAGACCCATTTGGGCCCCACATGTCATTGCTGGCTGGGTGGTGACTAGCGTGACTTGAAATGTATTGAGTTACAATTACACTGTAAAAAATAAAATCATAAAAAAACGGTCAATGACTGTCAGCTGCGGCTGCCAAACAAAAACTGTAAAAATAAAGTAAATTATCCTAATTTAAATAGTGCAAAATACTTTTACAGAAATCTTCATAAATCTTTTTTAACAGAAACACACAGTTTAAACACAGTTATTTCACATTTATTTTCTGAAATTTTTTACTGAAAAACATGCAGTTAATTATATGCATGATTTGTTGTGACTATACATCACTGCATCAGCAACTACACAGTTACTGTCTGTTAAATAAAGCAACATGCAGCATTTCATCAGTGTTTCTGTGCTCATCCTGGACTGAAGCTCAGGCTCTACTCTTCAACACAATGGTGACACACAACACACACCATTCAGAAACACTTTAAACCCCAACAGAACATTAAACACTACCAGATCTCTCAGGATCTCAGCATCTTCACTTATTACAATCCAGACTTTATTTCTTTCATACTAACATTCTTATTGAGAATTAACAGTGGTTTAGAAGTTGAAGCTTTATTGAAAAGAATAAAGTTTGATGTCACCATGATGGAGATTTTTTTGTAAAAAAAATTTACAAAATATATTTTATTGGCAACATTGAAGACACCTGGTGTTAACAAGCAGAATCACTGAAGGAGAAAACCATAATTAAAGTCACCATTGTGGAGATCAGTGTGTGTTTTAGTTGGGCTCTTGACCTTAAATTAACGCCTGAATTTATAAAGCTGTATATAAAAAAAAAAATTCTGTGTGTTTTTGACTTTAGGTAGATGGTAAATAATGTTGAGATTATCAATTTCACTTTTGCACAACAAATAAATAGAAATTTTGGTATGTTGCAAATTTGCGACAACAGGCATTTAGGGTAATTTTGGTATGTTGCAAATTTGCGACAGTGGGCATTTAGGGTATTTTTTTACAAAATGGAAAAATTAATAAAACACATTTTCCCATCTCAGGAATGTAGATTTTATTCATGGCACAAAGTTGTTAGAACTTATAAACTTTATACTTATAAACTTTGACAAATTAATGAATCTTGACAACAGCAAGAAACAAAACACTCTCCTACTCCCTAACATTGACAGTAGTTTTTATACATTCCATGTTACACTCTGTTTAACTCTTTCCTTGTTTCTCCAGTGCATACATTATATATTCTTATAGTGTTATATCCTAACATGCTATTTTTTGTGAAAAAAAAAAAAAAAAAATTTTGGGGCTGAAACCATCTAAATACAGCATTATTATAATATGTAGCCATTAGCCCAATCCAGCCGTTATGGCCCAATGTCGCAAATTTGCTACAAACAGAAATCTACAAAGTACGTAAAAAATATTCGTCACATGAAGTCTATATGAATAACATAGCTATAGAAGCAATCAATAAGCTGGTACATATTTTTATCTTAGCACAACTTAACTCATTTTGGGAAATTTCTCCACATTTGCGCACTTGATATGCGGATTTTGCAAAACAACATTTTAGCTTCGGTGAACCGGATGTAGTTCCCACTCCGACCGCTCCTACGATAAACCAGTGCGTGCAAAATGTTCCAAGGTATGTATCGAATGTGCACAAACAGGCATTGGGGGAAAACACACGCTATCTCGCCTGCAGTCTGAATGGAAGGGGTTTGTTGCAAATTCGCGACAGTAGGCGTTAAGGGGTTAACTTTAAGTTTTGTTTGGCTGCTGTACATGAGTTATAACAGCCAGATGAACAAAGAGAAAAGGTGATCTAATGGCGTTTGTTGTGTTTTAACATAATCATTATTTCACAATCATTTGACCTGAATCACTGAACTCATAGAGTCCAATCTATGAGGTAGGTGAACTATATTAATTATAGCAGCACTGGCCTTGTACGGCATAATATTTTTTAACTTTTACAATGTAAGGCAAATAATTTCTAAAAGGTTTCTCTTACATAAAAAGGAGACACACAGACATCAATAATCAGCCTGTGAATCTCAACAATGGTGACATTTATAAAGCATGTTGCAGTGCATTCTGGGTTCCACCAATCAAAACATTCATGGCTCCCATCATGCATTGCTTCATGAATAAATAATGAGCTTATGTTCAGAGGTGATCTGTTCGTCACCATTGCTGAGATTCATACGCAAAATCTTGATATGTGTTTGTGCCTAAAAAAAAAACAAAAAAAAAACATATATTTATTTTTTATTATTGATTTGATCATTTGGATTTCATTGAAAAGGCTAAAAATATTATACTGCTGTAATTAATAAAGTTAACTTAACTCATAAATTGGACTCTATATGAGGTTCAGTGATTCAGGTCTAATGACTGTGAAATAATGATTATGTTAAATCACAACCAACACCATCAGATCATCTTTAATATTTGTTCATCTGGCTGTTATGATTCATGTACAGCAGCCGAACAAAACTTAAAGTAAATGATTTAAGGGTCAAGAGCCCAACTAAAACACACACTGATCTCCACAATGGTGACTTTAATTATGGTTTTCTCCTTCAGTGATTCTGCTTGTTAACACCAGGTGTCTTCAATGTTGGCAATAAAAGATATTTTGTAAATTTTACTTTAAATGGTTAACTTTTAAGAAATTCATTTGATTAATTATTACTCAATTCTAATTTGTTAAATTTAATTAATAATATTGCTTGTAATCTGTTGCCTCATTTTTATTAATTAGATATTAATAAAATCAATGTATTCTTTTTTACAGTGTATACCCCCAGGATGGGGCGGAGATACGCTATGCAAATTCCGCAGACCCATGGCATTTCATTGCCATTGGCTCGTTTTATATACTCGAAGATGATAGGCTTTCTAAGCGAAACCCCATTCGTCGTCATCCGACGTAACTCGGAGAGACAACGAAAGGGAACTAACTTTACTGCGCTCCAAGAGCCCTCTAGTGGTCAGGATCATTTCCATTGTATTGCAGCTTTATTTCGTTGTGTTATACATTTTCTGTTGTGTTGTAGATTAATTTCATTGTGTTATAAACTTATGTTTGCTTTTTAAATTTTGTTGTGTTGTGCACTTACTGGGCCACCGTAGTCAAGAGCACAACTAAAGTAAACGCTGATCACAATGATGGTAACATCAAACGAAACAATCATTCAACATCTAAACCTCTATTAGTTCTCAATATGATCTGCTGTAGCCGTCTGACAGAAATAAAGTCAGTCTGGTTAGTAATAAGTGAAGCTGGTAATGCTGTTTGTGGAGTTGTTTAATCCTCCTCTGCTGAGATCTTCACAGATTTAATGTCTTCTTTTCTCTTCAGTTGATTTCATCTAAGGCTGTGTCTGAAGAAAGTTGTAGTTTGTGTTCAACTTTCTTAGAGTTGTACACAGTAAATTCCACAGTGTTAAATCAACACTGCTCAGAGCAAATATGGTCCCACTCTACAGAGTGTTAAAGTAACACTAAAGCGGTGTTAAAGTTAATGAGATAATTAAGTGATTAATTTAGTGATGATTGAGCATTATTGAAGACACCTGCATTTAACAAGCAGAATCACTGAAGGAGAAAATCATAAATTGTAAGTTACCATTATGGTGATGGGTGTTTGCTTTAGTTGGGCTCTTGACCCTTATATGTTTACTTTAGAGTTTGTTTGTCTGTTGTATCTGAGTTATAACTGCCAGATTAACAGAGAAAAAAAAAGTGATCTGATGGTGTTGGTTATATTATGACATTCATCACTTGAACTTGATCACTGAACTCACTAAGATCCTTCTTTCAGACTTCAATTTATGTTGTTGGTTACAGAATAACTGTGATTCTGCATAAATATCCAGAATTTTTTATATAATATAAAGGATTTCTTAAAAGGTGTTTAAAAACAAAAAATCTTTCTTTTAGGCACACACAGACGTCAAGATTCAGTCTATGCATCTCAACAATGGTGACGAGCAGAATATTCAATTAGGAAAAGTAAATTACATAGACAATTCAGATCATAATTTATTCATACCGCAATGCATGATGGGAGCCATTAATGAGTTGTGATTGGTGGCAGCCACTGCAACATGCTTTATTATTGTCACCATTGTTGAGATTCACAGGCTGATTATTGATGGCTGTGTTTCTAAATGAAATTATTTGAAAGTCTTTTGATCAGAACAATGTTTATGAAATATTTTGGATTATAAATAAAGTACTGATAATCATATGCTGTAGAATCACAGAGCTGCTGCTAACAAGTTAAACCAAACTATCTCAATAAGTTTCTTTTTTTCAGATCACAGCATGATTATGTCAAAACATAACCAACACTAACAGATCACACTTTACTTTGTTCATTTAACTGTTATAAATCAATAACAGCAGTCAAATAACAGTAAATTTTAAAGTAAACATATAAGGGTCAAGAGCCCAACTAAAGCAAACACCCATCACCATAATGGCAACTTACAATTTATGATTTTCTCCTTCAGTGATTCTGCTTGTTAACATCAGGTGTCTTCAATAATGCTCAATCATCACTAAATTAATCACTTAATTATCTCATTAACTTTAACACCGCTTTAGTGTTACTTTAACACTCTGTAGAGTGGGACCATATTTGCTCTGAGCAGTGTTGATTTAACACTGTGGAATTTACTGTGTAGGAGAGTTTAATTAATGCTGCGTACTATTTAATTGTGTTTTAATTCAAATATAATAATGAACCAAAAAACTAAGCATTCCTTTGAAAGTAATTAAGGCGAAAATCCATAGGTCTTTCATTTACTTGTGTTACAATGCGGGTAGGCCTATCATGTCATCCGGCTTATTCGTTTTGTTAATAACTAATATGCTAATGTTAATAATATTTTTTGCTATTAGAGTTCATGCTTAGAACTGTGTTTAGCCTTTCTTCCAGCTGTTGAAGTGCCTCTGTGAATATACACATGCTAGATAGCAACATTGTTTCGGCCCAGATCCGGCCCACATCTGGCACATGTGGAAAGATGATCTGGGCCACATGCAGCGTGGAATGATGGCCCTTGGGCGGACCGCTCCTGTTTGCCAGATCTGGGCCACAAGCAGGCCATAGCAAAAGAAATAAAGCAGAACTGGACCTTATCTGAGCCACAAAGTCTGTGTATATTAAATATGGAGTCATCTCAGCCTTAATAAGCCTGTTAACAAGCAGAATCATTGAAGGAAAGAAGAGAACAGAAAAAGAGACGAGCAGAAACACAAGAACTACAACTGACTTCAGACACAGCCTTAGATGTGTTCTGGTTATTACTAACCAGACTGACTTTATTTCTGTCACGTCTACAGAAGTTATTATTGAGAATTAACAGAGTTTTATCATGGTCACCATCATGGAGATCAGTGTTTGCTTTAGCTCTTGACCCTTGACTTTCTTTAAGTTGCTTTAATGCTTTTTAAGGTGCTTTTTTGGTAATAGCAGATGAACTGCATAGATAAAGCAGCAGATTCAGAAATACTTTAACATTCTGTAGAGAGGGACCAACTGTTCTCTGAGCAGAGTTAGTTTAACTCTGGGGATTTTGCTGTGTAGCAGAAGAAAACTGTTGGGGATTAAGTTAACATATATAACATGATTGGGCCCTACTACTACTTCTATGAAAAGCCATGATCCCGACGAAAAGACTTCTGCATGCTTCTGAGTACATAAGTTTAATTTTTCATCATAAGTTTAGTAAAAACTGGCAGAACGGTAAGTTGTTGAACTTATACTCATTTTCATGGTATCCCACTGGCAGAAAAGAGAAGAACGTGGCAGCAGCTAAAAATGAAGTATAAAACATAATTCGATCAAGTAAAGCTTTGACTTTACAAACATTTGACATATTAAATAAATATTATTCAGTGTCTATTTCAATGCACATCAGTTTTTAGTCTAATGCTCTTTTCTAATGCAAACTGTTACGTTTCTTAATTAGTGTAATGAAATTAACATTTAACATTTGACTTCTACTCAGCCAACAGCAAGAAGGCAGAGGCTTGCAATATGGGGGAATGAAGAGGAGATGGACACAACAAGTATTAGAAGAATAGCCTGCTTTACATCCCATGACCTGAATGAGAAGATAAATCATGTTGTACTCATACCACATTTATGATGGAGGACACATATAGGTCCACATAAGTTTGGATAGCATTGCCCCAGAACCCCTGGGGTTGTGTGTGAGTCATCTGAGTGTCGTTCTGGTCCAAACCGAGCTGTTGAATAATTGCCTTATGAGCTGCAGCATAAGCTTCACTATTGCAGCGGTCATAATAAGAATCAGACACCCAACCTGTGAAGACTTTTTGTTATGAAGTGCCATTTAAACAATTTTTAGTTACTGTTTCTAGTTACACATCACTGTACCATACAGTGTAAAAAATAAATAACTAAATACAGTCAACTTTTAAGTGTTTAAGTTATCTCAACTTAAATTACATTAAACTTAACCTTGTACAACTTATAGAAAAAGTAAAAAATTGCTTAACTTATTTTGATGAGTTAAAACAAAGTAAAAACATGTTGTCATAACTAATCCCAGTCAACACGTTGATCTCACAGTGATCTCTCCATATGACCACAATGTGAGTTCACAGTGAGCTAAAAGTGTAACCTCACAGCGCACTCGCTGTGTGCTCATTTTATGGCCACAATATGAGGTCACCCCAGCTATAAATGTTATTGGATTTGAACATTTTAGTTGAAAATGAAAATTAGGTTGACGTCTAAACATTTGATGTCAGGCTCCAACTTCATTAAACAACTCCACAAACAGCATTACCAGCTTCACTTATTACTAACCAGACTGACTTTATTTCTGTCAGACGTCTACAAAAATTTTTATTGAGAATTAACAGGTGTTTAACTCTAATGTGTTTCATTTGAAGTCACCATAACAGTGAATAGTGTTTCCATTAGTTGGGCTCTTAACTCTTATTATATCTTTTGTCTTTTTTGGCTGCTGTGACAGTGTGTTTATCAAACACATTTGCAGCAGCAAAGAAAGCTAAAGTGAAACAAGATCAGGTGATGATGGTTACCTGTTGATGATTTTATAGTCATCATGAAATAACCTGATTCACTGAGGTAATTTGAATCTAACAGTTGTGTTGTACCATTAATATATTCTCATCACAAACCCTGTGTTACTGCAGCATGAGGTCCAGCAATATTATAACAATCAGTTAGAAGACTTTATCGAACATGAACATGAAAAATGAATCCACTGTGACACACAGAGATATCAAAAATCAGCACATGAATCTCAACAATGGTGACAATATATATATATATTTTAGATAAACAGATTAATTCATAACATCACTGAAAAGCTACTAAATGTCAAAAAAAAAAAAAAACAGCAAAAAATAAAAGCACATATTTAGAATTAAAATAATAGGACAATTCAGCTGCATAATTTATTCATGTTGCAATGCATGCTGGGAGTTTTGTACAATGATGGTACCCAGCATGCATTGCAGCAAGGTACTTTTGATTGTCACCATTGTTGAGATGCATACGTTGATTATTGATGTCTGTGTTTGTTATCTAACAGTAATTTTTCATGCTCATGTTTGTTAAAATCTTCTAATTGTTATAATATTGCTGGATCTCATGCTGCAGTAACACAGAGTTTGTAATGAGAATATATTAATGGTACAACACAATTGTTAGATTCAAATTACCTCAGTGAAACAGGTTACTTCATGTTGATTATATATCCATCAACAGGTAACCATCATCACCTGATCTCATTTCACTGTTTTAACTTTCTTTGTTGCTGCAAATGTGCTTGACAAACACACTGTCACAGCGGCCAAAAAAGATAAAAGAGATAATACGAGTTAAGAGCCCAACTAATGGAAACACTATTCACTGTTATGGTGACTTCAAATGAAACACATTAGAGTAAAACCTCTGTTAATTCTCAATAAAAACTTGTGTAGAAGTCTGACAGAAATAAAGTCAGTCTGGTTAGTAATAAGTGAAGCTGGTAATGCTGTTTGTGGAGTTGTTTAATCCTCCTCTGCTGAGATCTTCACAGATTTAATGTCTTCTTTTCTCTTCAGTTGATTTCATCTAAGGCTGTGTCTGAAGTCAGTTGTAGTTCTTGTGCTTCTGCTCGTCTCTTTTTTCTGTTCTCTTCTTTCTTTCAGTGATTCTGCTTGTTAACAGGCTTATTAAGGCTGAGATGACTTCATATTTAATATACACAGATTTTGTGGCTCAGATAAGGTCCAGTTCTGGTTTATTTCTTTGCTCTTGGCTGACATGTGGCATTGCTATGGCCTGCTTGTGGCCCAGATCTGGCAAACAGGAGTGGCCCACCCAAGTGCCGTAATTCCACGCTGCATGTGGGCCAGATCATCTTTCCACGTGTGCCAGATGTGGGCCGGATCTGGGCCGACACAATGTTGCTATGTGGGTATTGTGGTCACAGTTTGAGCACACAGTGAGAACGCTGTGAGGTTACACTTTTAGATCACTGTGAACTCAGATTGCTGACGGTGTGACCACATGGTGACATCACTGTGAGATCAAAGTGTTGACTGGGATTAGTCATACAATTTTGATACAGTGCAGAATTGAGTTCTCTTTCACATCTTTTTGCACTTGAAAGGACAAATACACATACAATTATGTCAAAACGTCTGTCTTGGCAAGTATACTCATAAATACAGTTGATTATGTCTTACATCTATTGTCGCCCAGATAGCAACCTTGTTTTGGCCCAGATCTGGCCTACATCTGGCACATGTGGAATACTGATCTGGCCTACATGCAGCGTGGAATGACGGCCCATGGGCGGCTCACTCCTGTTTGCCAGATCTGGGCCACAAGCAGGCCATAGCAATGCCACATGTCAGCCAAGAGCAAGAAATAAACCAGAACTGAACCTTATCTGAGCCACAAAATCTGTGTATATTAAATATGGAGTCATCTCAGCCTTAATAAGCCTGTTAACAAGCAGAATCACTGAAGGAAAAAAAGAGAACAGAATTACAGAGGTTTAACTCTAATGTGTTTCATTTGAAGTCACCATATCAGTGATTAGTGCTTCCATTAGTTGGGCTCTTAACTCGTATTATATCTGTTATATTTCTGGCAGTTATGATAGTGTGTTTGTTAAACGCATTTGCAGCAGCAAAGAAAGCTAAAGTGAAATGACATCAGGTGATGATGGTTACCTGTTGATGGTCTTATAATCATCATGAAGTATCCTGCTCCACTGATGATTTTCAAATCTAACAATTGTGTTCCCTTAATATTTTCACATCATAAACCCTGAGTTACTGCAGTATGAGATACAGCAGTACTATAAAAATCAGTTAGAATAATTTTATAAACTTGAGCACTGAATGTTAATCTACTATGACAAACATCAATAATCAGCATATTAATCTCCACAATTGTGACAATCAAAAGTACCTTGCTGCAATGCATGCTGGGTACCAGCATAGTACAAAACTCCCAGCATGCATTGCAATATGAATAAATTATGCATCTGAATTGTCCTATAATTTTGTATAATTTTAAATATTTGCTTTTATTTTTTGCTGTTGTTTTTGTAGTGACATATAGTAGCTTTTTTGTAATGTTCAGAGTTGATCAGTTTATCTGAATATTTTCGATTGTCACAATTGTTGAGACACATACGCTGATTGTTGATAAGTGTGTGTGTCACACCATACATGAAATTTTTGTTCTCATGTTTGTTAAAATATTTTACCTTTAGGTATAGTACTGCTTGATCTCATGCTGCAGTAACACAGGATTTATGATATTAAAGTCCCACTCCGATCATATTTCGAGCTATTTTTAAACATTCTCAGTGGTCTTTAAATGATGATTATGCCGTTTTTAGCCAAAATCACAAAACCTGTGCCGTTTTCTGGGACTTCGCTTCAGCAGAGCGGCAGTAGCTCATTAGCAATTCGCCTCTGCGTTGTGGGCGGAGCCGTTGGCACGGAGACGACCCTCCTCCTCCTCTCCTCTGTACGTTCACACCCGCCGGCGCCGACTTGAGCTTCCGAGAAAACGGAGGAGAAGCTGATCATCGCCGTTGCTGGGTTTCCTATCATTATCGGATTAATTGCAGTTTAACCATCACAGAGTGAAAGCTTATCATTATGTGTTTTTAAGTCCTGCCAGTTTAACAGGGCGCGCTTGACAGGGCATATAAGAACGAGGAGAGAGAGAGAGAGAGAGAGAGCCCCGGCCGCACGCGCGCACTCACTAATAATAATAAATAATAATGTGACCAAAACGGTTATACAAATGCTGTCATTATAAAAGGTTTCTAGTGTCAATGTATTGCTTGTTTATTCTGTTTACTTTTCATGGTGTGGCACTTCTCTTCTCCCATGATCGAACATAGAATGCTGCTATGTCAGAGCGGCCAAAGCGTCAACAAGCTTCCTCGTACTTTTTGACAAGCGTCCTTGACAGGGCGGCCAGAGCTTCTTTGCCGCTCAAGTCGGCGGCGGTGTGAACGTACAGTTAGTATTGCAACCCGCTACCGCACATAGGTGTTGATCCGCCATCGTCTTCTCTACTCCTAAGAACCTGAGCGGGCGGGGGCGGAGGGGAGTATGAGCTTGTGGCCCCACCCAGTGGAGTTACTACGTCACAACTCCAGTCTATTTTAGCTGGCATTTTAGCGCCTGCTACTGATTCACAGCCATTTGAATGCAGAAATACTCAGAAATACAACTTTGAGCTTATTTTTCTCAATATATGTCCTCTAACATCAGAAAAATGCCACAAGAACATGTTAACACCTAGAAAAACATGATTTTCATCGGAGTGGGTCTTTAATGTATTAATTGAACAAAACAATTTAATTATACAAATTATGTCAGTGATTCAGGCAACAGCATTATGATTACAAAGCCATCAACAGGTAAACATCATCACCTGCCCTGATTAAATTTAGCTTTCTGCTGCAAATGTGTTTGACAAACACACTGTCACAGCAGACAAAAAAAGACAAAAAAAAAAAACATAATAAAAGTTAAGAAGCCCAACTAATGGAAACGCTAATCACTGTTATGGTAACTTCAAATTAAACATCTCAATAAGGAGTTCTAACAGAAATAAAGTCAGTCTGGTTAGTAATAAGTGAAGCTGGTAATGCTGTTTGTGGAGTTGTTTAATCCTCCTCTGCTGAGATCTTCACAGATTTAATGTCTTCTTTTCTCTTCAGTTGATTTCATCTGAGGCTGTGTCTGAAGTCAGTTGTAGTTCTTGTGTTTCTGCTCGTCTCTTTTTCTGTTCTCTTCTTTCCTTTAGTGATTCTGCTTGTTAACAGGCTTATTACGGCTGAAATGACTCCATATTTAACATACACAGATTTTGTGGCTCAGATAAGGTCCAGTTCTGTTTTTTTTCTTTGCTCTTGGCTGACATGTGGCATTGCTATGGCCTGCTTGTGGCCCAGATCTGGCAAACAGGAGCGGTCCGCCCAAGGGCCGTCATTCCACACTGCATGTGGGCCAGATCATCTTTCCACGTGTGCCAGATGTAGGCCGGATCTGGGCCGAAACAATGTTGCTA
Source organism: Rutilus rutilus (assembly GCA_021464565.1). NCBI lineage: Eukaryota > Metazoa > Chordata > Actinopteri > Cypriniformes > Leuciscidae > Rutilus > Rutilus rutilus. The sequence continues at coordinate 63,897,951 of JAJAQA010000001.1, read as the reverse complement.
TCTGGGTACCCTGAATCTAACGAGACCAATTTTATGATTTTTTGACAATTTGTTCAGAAGTTATAAGCAAAATGAGCAATTTTTCATATCTCCGGACCAGTAGATGGTGCTGCGCCGAAACGCTGCAAGTAGCCTCAGGTCATGCTTGTGAGTACATGTACCAAGTTTGGTCTTAATACGATAAATGTTGCAGAGATACAGCCTTACGACTGTTTTTGCAAGCACTACGTAAAATTTGTTCATGCGTTTATCAAAAATGCTTTGACGAATCAATTTGAATTCCATATCTTTTTGTCACCACTGCCTGAAGATGATCTGGTTCAATTTTCGTGCAAATCGGACAAACCGTCTAGGACGAGTTTGAAAAAGTAGCTTTTTTGGAAAATTCTAAATGGCGGCCATATTTTTATGATATTTTTACGTCATGCAATCGAATCGACATGAGCTCAGGAATTAGAGGAAACAATCATTTTGTTGATTGGCCTTATGGTTCAAAAGTTATTAGTGTAAATATGAGTGAAACTTTGGACAGGTGGTGGCGCTAGAGGGAATGACTTAGACACACCAAAATTGGTGTATTTAATGTTGGGACTGTCCTCTATCAGAATGTCAAACCATTACAACTTTCCCGCAATCGGTTCTATGGGCTGCCATAGACTCCCAGTCGGAAGAAAAAGAAGAAGAATAAGAACACTAACGGTGCCTCTGCACCTTCGGTGCTTTGCCCCTAATTATACACCTCCCAAAACTCATTTTCTTTATCATGAATTTGTAATATAAGCTTTTTCCTGTCAATCATACCTCTGCATGGGTTACTGCTGTTTATAGGGAGGCTTGGGTCGTTTACATCATATCCACTCTTGCATGAGCAATTGTAACTCCCAACAGTGTTGCTGCAGATTGTGTTTGGACCGCAGACCTCTGATCTCTCAAAACATTCATCCACATCTTAATAAAAAGAAAGTTATGGAAAAAAGAACAGTTTGGGTCACTCATTCATACCTGAATGTCAATATATTCTTTGGCATCTTTACAACAGAATGCTTTATTTACAAAAACATTATATCCAAAGAAAAAGAATTACATGGATTTTCTTTATCATGAATTTGTAATATAAGCTTTTTCCTGTAAATCATACCTCTGCATGGGTTACTGCTGTTTATAGGGAGGCTTGGGTCTTTTACATTATATCCACTCTTGCATGAGCAATTATAACTCCCAAAATTGTTGTTGCAGATTGAGTTTGGACCGCAGACCCCTGAGCTCTCAGCACATTCATCCACATCTTAATTAAAAGAAAGTTATGGAAAAAAGAACAGTTTGGGTCACTCATTCATACCTGAATGTCAATATATTCTTTGGCATCTTTACAACAGAATGCTTTATTTACAAAAACATTATATCCAAAGAAAAAGAATTACATGGATTTTCTTTATCATGAATTTGTAATATAAGCTTTTTCCTGTCAATCATACCTCTGCATGGGTTACTGCTGTTTATAGGGAGGCTTGGGTCGTTTACATCATATCCACTCTTGCATGAGCAATTGTAACTCCCAACAGTGTTGTTGCAGATTGAGTTTGGACCGCAGACCTCTGATCTCTCAACACATTCATCCACATCTTAATTAAAAGAAAGTTATGGAAAAAAGAACAGTTTGGGTCACTCATTCATATCCCAGCAGGCACAGGATATAGACTACAACGTCGGTCAGACGTTGGATTTTGGTTGAAAATGAAAGTCGGGTTGACGTCTAAATCCAATGTTTGTTTAACGTCAAGCTCCAGCGTTGGGCAGTCGTTGAATTTTGGGTTGAATAAATCAAACAAAAAGGTGAAATGCATGGCCGTACACTTATTACCAGCCTCACTTAAAACTAACCAGATTTAATTTTCGGTTTAATGAAATCATATTTTGTATTTTAAAGTCACCATGATGGTGGTTAGCGTTTGCTTTAGTTGTGCTCTTGACCCTTGACTCTTTAATGTAAAAAAAATTCTGGCTGCCATAATTGTGTGTTTATAAAACACAATTGTCTAAAAAAAAAGCCATGAGAAAATGAGATCAGGTGATGTTGGCTGTTTATTGATGATGATGACGATATCATCATGTAATTGCCTGAATCCCTGATCTTATTCAGTGTCTAATGCTTTGATTATATATGACTTGTGGTTTTAATATTGTTTTATTCATAATAGAAGTCATCTGCTTCTACAGCATATCTAGCAATGTTGTTTGGTTTTTAAAAACTATTTAGTGCACCAAAAAAGGTCATCTATGACATTACTTAGACACACACAGACAACAAGAAACAGCATATGAATCTCAACAGTAGCTGCGTTTACATGGACACAATCGGAATGAAATCAATCCGACTGATGAATCCGAACAAGGTGTTTACATGAATGATAAATAAAGTAATCGGGTTGATGCGTGCGTTTATATGTCACAAGTTTCAAATCGGATCTGATGTTTTGACATGCGCACACTGCACGAATATACAAAGTTTCCCGCTTTTTCGCGCATAAATATTCTCCTCTATTGGATCTTTATTTGTTTTAAACAGCAGACGTAATATTAATTCGTCTCTGGTCATAATTTAGAGCATATTAACCGTTTTGCCGTGCTGCTTATTGATCACGCAGTAAAAATGCCCCTCCCCGCGGCCAAAACCAGACGTCTGTGGATGAGAATCCAAAACAAGGACTGGTGGGACGTTGTCCAGCTTCACTTCACAGACGCGCGAGTGAAATGAGAATTTTAGAATGACGGGAAACTTATTAATATGACACTTTATTCAACAGGAAGAACAGCTCGTTCCGCGCGTCATACGTCATTACGCTATTTAACATCATTGCACATGCGCAGTCCTTTCAGTTTCGGTTTTCAATCAGATCAAGTGTTTACATGTTCTCTCGATCGGATTACAAAAGGGATAAACCACCCCTTTCAATCCGATCGAAATTTCATTCGGATCGAGCTCAATCGGATCAATTAAGGTGTTTACATGAAGGTTTTTTAGTCCGATTGAGCCGTCAATCCGATTATAAGTGTCCATGTAAACGCAGCTACTGGTGACAATCAAACAAAATATCCAGATAATCAGATCAACAAACATCCAGCTGCATAATTTATTAATGCCGCAATGCATGCTGGGAGATATGGGTGAGTTTTGATTGGTGGTACCCAGCATGCACTGCAGTATTAAGCATTTCATTGATTGTCACCATTGTTGAGAGTCATACACTGATTCTTGATGGCTAAGTAATAATGTAGAGGAAAAAGTTTAATGCACTAAATGTTTTTTTTTAAATCCTTTATATTATTTGATAAACAACATTGCTCTCATGCTGTAAAATTAAATGGTTTCTACTATAAAACAGGTTCTATATAATCAAAACATCAGACACTGAGTAAGATCAGAGATTCAGGCAATTACGATGACGTTTTCATCATCTGATCTCATTTTCTATAGGCTCTTTTGCCACAACAAATGTGCTTTATAAACACACAATTATAGCAGCCAGAGAAAATTTTATACTATAAAGTCAAGGGTCAAGAGCACAACTAAAGCAAACGCTAACCACCATCATGGTGACTTTAAAATACAAGTAATGCTGTTTGTGGAGTTGTTTACTCCTCCTCTGCTGAGATCTTCACAGATTTAATGTGCTGCCATGCATGTCACATGTTTTTGCGGTGCTTATTCCAATCAAAATTCAACATCTGTCTGACGTTGGAGCTTGACGCCAAACAAACGTTGGGTTTAGACGTCAACCTGATTTTCATTTTCAACCAAAATATGACGTCTGACTGACGTTGGATTAGTTGGAGTCCAACGTCTTCCTGACGTCACATTGACGCACTGTGCCTGCTGGGATACCTGAATGTCAATATATTCTTTGGCATCTTTACAACAGAATGCTTTATTTACAAAAACATTATATCCAAAGAAAAAGAATTACATGGATTTTCTTTATCATGAATTTGTAATATAAGCTTTTTCCTGTCAATCATACCTGCTGTGCATGGGTTACTGCTGTTTATAGGGAGGCTTTGGTTGTTTACCCTATATCCACTCTTGCATGAGCAACTGTAACTCCCAACAGTGTTGCTGCAGATTGTGTTTGGACCGCAGACCTCTGATCTCTCAAAACATTCATCCACATCTTAATTAAAAGAAAGTTATGGAAAAAAGAACAGTTTGGGTCACTCATTCATACCTGAATGTCAATATATTCTTTGGCATCTTTACAACAGAATGCTTTATTTACAAAAACATTATATCCAAAGAAAAAGAATTACATGGATTTTCTTTATCATGAATTTGTAATATAAGCTTTTTCCTGTCAATCATACCTCTGCATGGGTTAATGTTGCTTATAGGGAGGCTTTGGTTGTTTACCCTATATCCACTCTTGCATGAGCAACTGTAACTCCCAACAGTGTTGCTGCAGATTGAGTTTGGACCGCAGACCTCTGATCTCCCATCACATTCATTCACATCTTAATTAAAAGAAAGTTATGGAAAAAAGAACAGTTTGGGTCACTCATTCATACCTGAATGTCAATATATTCTTTGGCATCTTTACAACAGAATGCTTTATTTACAAAAACATTATATCCAAAGAAAAAGAATTACATGGATTTTCTTTATCATGAATTTGTAATATAAGCTTTTTCCTGTCAATCATACCTTTGCATGGGTTAATGTTGCTTATAGGGAAGTTTGGCCATAATGCACTATATCCACTCTTGCATGAGCAATTGTAACTCCCAACAGTGTTGCTGCAGATTGAGTTTAGACCGCAGATGTCTGATCTCTCAACACATTCATTCACATCTTAATTAAAAGAAAGTTATGGAAAAAAGAACAGTTTGGGTCACTCATTCATACCTGAATGTCAATATATTCTTTGGCATCTTTACAACAGAATGCTTTATTTACAAAACATTATATCCAAAGAAAAAGAATTACATGGATAAACTCATGCTAATTATTAAAGGTTAGAGTAAATAAAAATATAAATATAAAATGTACCTCTACATGTCTTATTGTTGCTGATGGTGAGATTTGAGTTTGTTGCAGTGAACCCATCTAAACATGAGAAATTGGAACTTCCTATTCCATTTGTGCAGTTGGAGAGTGGACCACATGGTGGACTGAACAGATATTCATTTATATCTAGAGGGGAAAATAATTTAAGTTTGTATTAATACATACAATTATAAACATATAAATAGGGCTGGGCGATATATCACATCACATTGTTATGCGCATCTCGTCAGTAAAGCCGGTTCCTTGATTAGTAGTAAATCGCATGATCTGAATTGTCTATCTATGTAATTTACTTTTCCTAATTGAATATTCTCCTCGTCACTATTGTTGAGATGCATTGACTGAATCTTTATGTCTGTGTGTGCCAAAAAAAAAAAAAAAAAAAAAAAAAAAAAAAAAAAAAACAACTTTTAAGAATTTTTTTGCATTATATCTAAAATTCTGGATATTTATGTGTAGAATCACAGTTATGCTGAAACCAACAACATAAATCTACATCAAAAATAAGGATCTTAATGAGTTCAGTGATCAAGTTCAAATGATGATTGTCATAATATAACCAACACCATCAGATCACACTTTTTCTTTGTTCATTTGACTGTCATAAATCAATAACAGCAGACAAACAAAGTCTAAAGTTAATAATATACAGTAAGGGTCAAGAGCCCAACTAAAGCAAACACTGATCGCTATAACGGTGGCTTACAATTTGTGATTTTCTCCTTCAGTGATTCTGCTTGTTATCATCAGGAGTCTTCAATAATGCTCAATCATCACTCAATTAATCACTTAATTATCTCATTAACTTCAACAATCTTGAGTGTGGACTCATATACACTCCCAGGAGAGTTCATTTAACACTGGAGTTTTTGCTGTGTAGTAAATGCCGCTCCATCTGAAAGCAGGTGAAGGCGATTTACTACTAATCAAGGATCCGGCTTTACTGACGAGAGGCGCATATCAATGTCATGCGATATATCGCCCAGCCCTAATAGACAAATGACAGAAATAAAGTCAGTCTGGTTAGTAATAAGTGAAGCTGGTAATGCTGTTTGTGGAGTTGTTTAATCCTCCTCTGCTGAGATCTTCACAGATTTAATGTCTTTTTATCTTCATCTGATTTAATTTAAGGCTGTGGCTGAAGTCAGTTGTAGTTCTACTGTTTCTCTTTCCTTCAGTGATTCTGCTTGTTAACAACAACAGGTGTTCATCACTAATGCTCAATCATCACTCAATTGATCACTTAATTGTCTCATTAACTTTAACACTGCTTCAGTGTTACTTTAACACCATGTAGAGTGGGACCATATGTGCTCTGAGCAGTGTTCATTTAACACTGGGGAATTTACTGTATACTGCATTTTACTTCTGAATATTTTCAAGGTTGTTACATTATATACTTTTGTGTAGTTTAATGTAAAATCATATGTGAGGGAATTTTTTTTACTTCTGTAGGTTACTTCACATTTGTACGTGAATATTTAATGAAATATGCAGTTCCGAAAATTAAAGTAACAAAATGTAGGTCTATTGTCACAATATTAACAAATTGTTGCTAACTACAGCTGCGTCCCATATCAAAGGGCGCATCTGAAGCGCTCGGACCGGTCTAGCCTACGGAGGATTGTTCTTGTCGCCTGGCAACTGTGACAGCTGCCGATGACGAGTGCGAGAAATACTGGACTTTTTTATTTTCAATTGGGTTTTATATTCAAACCGGGCTAAACCGAAAATACATGATCCGGCAGCGCCGGGGCTGAAACATCCTCAACATGTCCTCCAGTAAAATATAAAACATAAAAATGACAATAGCCAATTCTGGCTCCATAGCTGTTTACTCATTTAGGCTATATCAAATGAATGATCAGGATGGCAGCTGTCCTCTCGCACCGTTGAGGAGCGGTGATCAGAAACACCTGCTTGCGCAATTAGGAAATCTTATGAAGGCTACATGGTGCGTCCTTCGAAGAACGCATAGGCTGCATCCTTGAAGTCTTCAGTCCTTCGAAGGATGCAGCCTTCACATTGGGACACAGCTATTGACACATACAAAATTTGGTGTCAATATGTCAAGGCATTGCAGAAATAAAGCCTGAAAAATCATTTTGGCATCATGCCTCAACTTTGCTGCAGCGCTATACGAAAACGGTTTCGTCTATCGACACGAAATCCATAAATTTTATTCGGCACAGTCTGGAGATGATACGATTCGATTTTGGTGACAATCGGACAAACGATCTAGGAGTTTGAAAAAGTAGGTTTTGAATGAAAATCAAAATGGCGGACAGGAAGTTCGGCCAAATAAGGAAAACTTGGTATCTATGTTCTCGGCTTGACCCAAGGAATATATTAAGACAGTGGCATTTCAATAGCCAGATTTATTCAAAAGTTATTAGCCTTTTTGGAAATTTTTACCAAAAGGTGGCGCCGTCTCGAAATATTTTGGGTACCTTCAGGGGATGGTGTTGATGGCACATTCTGAGTTTCGTAATATTACACCAATGTATTTGTTGAGTATAGAATTTACTCACAAAACTGTATTGAAGTCAATGAGAATTTCATGTTTTGTTCTATTACAGCGCCAGCAAGAGGCTCAGTCCCACCAATTTTTTTCTGGTTCCTCAGAGTGAGCCCATACATATGTGTCTCAATTTTGGTGAAAATATCTCAATTTGCTTCGCAGTTATAGACCTTTATATGAAAAAACATGTAAAAAAGGACTGACACATGACTTTGATTGGATTTTACTACCCCTTACTATCAATATTTTCGCATTTGGGCTTAAAAATGTGGCTATCGACCTATGTTTCCAAACTTCTGACGGTGGTTTCGTCTCAATCGGCCTAGCGGTTTCGAAGATAACAGCAAATGTTTTTTAAACGCTAAATCACAACGCTACACAAACCGTAAGGCAAAACCTAGCATATTTGGTATCGTTGGACTCGGCAAGGATTCAGGAGTCTAAGGAGATGACTCTTGTGAAAATAAGTCGACCACACCCAAAGTTATAAGCATTTGGAAGAACGGGAACAGATACAATAGGTGCCTCCGCACCTTCGGTGCTTGGCCCCTAATAATAAGAACGGGAACAGATACAATATGTGCCTCCGCAACTTCAGTGCTTAGCCCCTAATAAGAACGGGAACAGAGACAATAGGTACCTCCGCAACTTTGGTGCTTGGCCCCTAATAACCCAGCCAACACAGCCATGTGGGGCCCAAATGGGTTTGACCTGGGCTATCTAACTGGGACCCAGCCAGTTTTGTCCTCGGTTTCCATGTAGGCCCCACATGGGTTTGCCCAGATGAAATGAACACTGCTTAGTGTGCACAGTACAGGCTGTTTAATGTAACACTGAATCAGTGTTGGAGGTAATGAGATAATTAAGTGATTGAATAATGATTGTGCATTAATGATGAACACCTGCTGTTAACAAGCATAATCACTGAAGGAAAGAAAAACACAAGAACTACTTCCAGCCACTGCCTTGGATGAAATCAACTGAAGATAAAATACATTAAATCTCTCAAGATCTGATTAAACAACTCCACAAACAGCATTACCAGCTTCACTTATTACTAAGCAGACTGACTTTATTTATGTCAGACGTCTTCAGAAATTCTTATTGAGAATTAACAGAGGTTTAGATGTTGATTACTTATTTGAAAGTAATAGTTTGATTTGATGTTACCATTGTGGCGATCAGTGTGTGCTTTAGTCGGGCTCTTGACTTTTTAACATTAGTTTTTCTCTGGCAGCTGTGTCTGTTTGTTATGGTGAGAACAGCAAGAGAAAATGTAATCAGATGCTGTAAGCCGATTGATGATAAGAATATAGGCATCGTCATGTAATGGCTTAACTCACTGATATTTTGTGTAAGGTTTGTACGGGTAGTATGTCATTCATTTTGTTTTATTGTTGTGATTCTACAGCAAGAGATCCAGCACAGTTTATTCAGAACATCAAATTATTTTTAAAACCCCATTTACACATGTTGGACTACTGAAAGTTGTATTCGCAAACAGACATCAAGAATCAGCATATGAATCTCAACAATGGTGACATGCTTCATGGTGCAATGCATTCTGGGTGCATCATACGAAACTTATCCATAGCTCCCAGAATGCATTGCACCATGAAGCATGTCACCATTGTTGAGATTCATATGCTGATTCTTGATGTCTGTGTGTGAGCAAGACTAGGAAGAGCCTAAAATATGTAAGTGGTGTTAAAAATCATTTGACGTTCTGATTAAATTCTATTATTCTCTTGCTGTAGAATCACAACAATAAAACAAAATGAATATCATACTACCCGTATGAACCTCACACATAATCAATGAGCTAAGCCACTACATGATGATTATATTCTTATCATCAATCAGCTTACAGCATCTGATTATATTTTCTCTTGCTGTTCTCGCCATAACAAACAGACACAGCTGCCAGAGAAAAACTAATGTTAAAAAGTCAAGATCCTGACTAAAGCACTCACTGATCGCCACAATGGTAACATCAAATCAAACTATTACTTTCAAATAAGTAATCAACATCTAAACCTCTGTTAATTCTCAATAAGAATTTCTGAAGACGTCTGACATAAATAAAGTCAGTCTGCTTAGTAATAAGTGAAGCTGGTAATGCTGTTTGTGGAGTTGTTTAATCCGATCTTGAGAGATTTAATGTATTTTATCTTCAGTTGATTTCATCCAAGGCTGTGGCTGGAAGTAGTTCTTGTGTTTCTCTTTCCTTCAGTGATTCTGCTTGTTAACAGCAGGTGTTCATCATTAATGCACTATCATTATTCAATCACTTAATTATCTCATTACCTCCAACACTGATTCAGTGTTACATTTAACAGCCTGTACTGTGCACACTAAGCATTGTTCATTTCATCTGGGCAAACCCATGTGGGGCCTACATGGAAACCGAGGACAAAACTGGCTGGGTCCCAGTTAGATAGCCCAGGTCAAACCCATTTGGGCCCCACATGGCTGTGTTGGCTGGGAAGAACACTAACGATTATAATAGGTGCCTCCGCACCTTCGGTGCTTGGCCCCTAATAATAATAAGAAGAAGAAGAAGAAGAAGAAGAACGCAAACAGATACAATAGGTGCCTCCACACCTTCGGTGCTTGGTCCCTAATTATGTCAAAACATCTGTCTTGGCAAGTATTCTCCTAAATACAGTTGATAATGTCTTAGCCTACATATTGTCGCCCAGATAGCAACATTGTGACGGCCCAGATCCGGCCCACATCTGGCACATGTGGAATGATGATCTGGCCCACATGCAGTGTGCAATGACAGCACTTGGGCGGCTCACTCCTGTTTGCCAGATCTGGGCCACAAGCAGGCCATATGCCACATGTCAGCCAAGAGCAAAGAAATAAACCAGAACTGGACCTTATCTGAGCCACAAAATCTGTGTATTAAATATGGAGTAATTTCAGCCGTAATAAGCCTGTTAACAAGCAGAATCACTGAAGGAAAGAAGAGAACAGAAAAAGAGACAAGCAGAAACACAAGAACTACAACTGACTTCAGACACAGCCTTAGATGAAATCAACTGAAGAGAAAAGAAGACATTAAATCTGTGAAGATCTCAGCAGAGGAGGATTAAACAACTCCACAAACAGCATTACCAGCTTCACTTATTACTAACCAGACTGACTTTATTTCTGTCAGACGTCTACAGAAGGTTTAATTGAGAATTAACAGAGGTTTAACTCTAATGTGTTTCATTTGAAGTCACCATAACAGTGTGTTTCCTTTATTTGGGCTCTTAACTCTTATTATATCTTTTGCCTTTTTATGCTGCCGTGACAGTGTGTGAGTCAAGCACATTTGCAGTAGTAAAGGAAGCTAAAGCGAATCGAGATCAGGTGATGATGGATTTGTAATAATCATGAAGAATTTTGATTCAATAATGGCAATAAAATGTATTGGTTGCTCCATTTTCACATTCAGCCTACATTACAAATTATGTTTTGCTTGCATGAGATCCACCAGTACTGTAACAATCAGTTAAGAGATTTTAACGAACATGAGCACAAAAAAAAGCTACTAAATGTCACAACAAAAACAACAGCAAAAAATAAAAGCAAATATTTAGGGTTAAACAATATAATAGGACAATTGCAGCTGCATAATTCATTCATGTTGCAGTGCATGCTGGTAGTTTTGTAATATGCTGGTACCCAGAATGTAATGCAACATGACAGTTTTGTCATTTCTAATAAAATTGTTAGATTTGATTAGTGTTCAAATGACATCAGAAAATCAGGTAGACATCTGACAGAAATAAAGTCAGTCTGGTTAGTAATAGTGAAGCTGGTAATGCTGTTTGTGGAGTTGTTTAATCCTCCTCTGCTGAGATCTTCACAGATTTAATGTCTTCTTTTCTCTTCAGTTGATTTCATCTAAGACTGTCTGAAGTCAGTTGTAGTTCTTGTGTTTCTGCTCGTCTCTCTTTCTGTTCTCTTCTTTCCTTAAGTGATTCTGCTTGTTAACAGGCTTGTTAAGGCTGAAATGACTCAATATTTAACATACACAGATTTTGTGGCTCAGATAAGGTCCAGTTCTGGTTTATTTCTTTGCTCTTGGCTGACATGTGGCATTGCTATGGCCTGCTTGTGGCCCAGATCTGGCAAACAGGAGCGGTCCGCCCAAGGGCCGTCATTCCACACTGCATGTGGGCCAGATGTGGGCTGGATCTGGGCCGAAACAATGTTGCTATCTGGGTCTTGATTAACAGTTCAGCTAATGGTTTGTCAGAGCTGCATGTACTTTACATGTGCATTGACTTGAGCAGTTTAAAGAGCATCTTGCATGTAAAAAAAAAATCTAAATGAATATATAACCATGTATGAAAATACCATATGAAAAGATAATGCAGGATTTAAAATGTTTTAAAACGACATAAGGACACCAATTTAGTAGATAAAGTGAGCGTTTCTTTGCCTGCTCGTGTAACGGGTCCCGGCCAGGGGTCCGCTAGCAGATGTATATTGATACTCCTGGTCGAAGTGCTCTGAAAATGTTGCAAATATAACAAAGTTATAAGAGACGCGGGACAACTGTTGCTCTCTTTCCATTCAACCGGAATATCTTTTATTAACAACTTCATTTCAACTTTATATCTGCATTCAAGAATTATTACTGTTATCTTTTGTTGCTCTGTATTGAAACACAGGTAATATCCACAATTGGATAACATGAAGTCACATTCTCTTCAAAAGTACATTTCCACATAAATGTATCTTCACATATTTCCACAACATTCACTTATCACAGTTTTATCTTACTGTAAACACATTTTTCCTCTAACCATATTCTCTGGTATCTATCATCAACCGAGTATTTCTGTATTCATTATACTTTTTCTAAGTGTTCACTTAATATAACAGAATAAATCCCATTTGCAGTTAAGTTAAATTGTATTTACATTACATGAGTACAAACTTCAATATTAAACATATTTGTCTCATAACTTTTACACTTACTTCCTATGAACCGAAATAAAATGATAGTCTAAAATTACCACGTGCGTTTAATACTACCACGTGCGTTTCACCCAAAGCTACATCTGTAAACTGCTATTTATTTATCTGTAAACGTCATTTATTACCCGTAATGCATAGTCTTCCGCACACAGTTACTTTACACATACACAGTAATAAACTCAGAAATATCCCTGAGCAGTTAGGAATAGATCAAAGAAAACATTAGTGCGAGCGTCGGCCGCCATTTCCTCTCAACTCCACAACGTTATCATTGAACTTGACTATTTACACACTTAACATACCTTTAGCTTATTAAACACACATCACTGAGGATTCATATTAGCTTATAACCCTTTGCAAGTCATATAAAAGATGTACAACAAACCTGAAAATGTTGCAAATATAACAAAGTTATAAGAGACGCGGGACAACTGTTGCTCTCTTTCCATTCAACCGGAATATGAGCTTCTCTTCCTCCGCGCCTCGCTAAGGGTCCCAGAGTGACGCGGCTGAAAGGTACTGCCACCTTGTGTCTGTTCTGTGAAACAGCATGTCATAGCGCGCTTCTGTGCATTCTCTCAACAGTATTTAATTTGTAATAAAATAAAATAAAACAAAAGATAATACTCTCAACAAAACCTATTTTTGTGAGTGTCACATCCACCCCGACAAACAAAAATGGCTCCCGACATTTTCCCATGAAAACAAAACTAAAACTCATACTCTGTTTGGTTTCTAGTAAACTTGTGTAGTGACGGGCATGTAATATGTGTAAGGCATGTACATATGAGGTGTATAAGCAGTAGGTACAATGAACTGGCTATGCAGATGTGGCATGAAAGGTAGGGGGGGTGAGGTAGACTGTGAGGAAATGGACTCTACATGGGTTTGTAAGGAAGGTTGGCCCAGTGACTCATAAGTGAATATTGGTTTAGGTCTTTTCTCTCTAACTGACCTCCTAACTTCTCCATGTGTCTCTCTTTCAGGCCAAGTCATAGTAGAGGGAGGACTCGGTCTTTCCACTTGTACTTGCTCCTCATGTCCATTTGTCTCATCTTCTTCAAGCTGAGGTAGGTAAGTATCTTCAAGATGTTTACTTGTCTGTGTTTCTTCCACTACTTCCACTTCCCTGTCCCCTGCATTCAGTTCATCCTCTTCAGGCTGCGGTAGGTAAGTATCATCAGATGGTTCGCTTGTCTGTGTTTCTTCCACTACTCCTATTCCTCTATCCTCTGACTGTTGTTCTTCTACTTCGGGAAGGTGTACCTCTCGCCCCTCGGGTAAGTATGTGTCCATCGATACAGTTTTCCTTGTAGGTAATGTGCTTGAACAGTCTTTACGAATCATTGTCTGTTTCTTTGGAGTCTGATCAGGTGCTTTTGCAGGAGATAACTTTGACATTGGACTTTGCTCTCTCCTTGAGATCACTGATCTGTTATGTCGAGCTTGATCACTGTCCATCCTGACTACAGGTCTTCTCAGCCAATAACCTCCTGTCCACTCATCCTCATCATCAGTGTCTGATATTCCATCCTTGTCAGCAGAGTTCGCCCTCTGTTGAGGCTGCTTTTGCCTCTGATGGGGGGTTACAACAGAGTCAGCTGGCTGTACTGGGTTCTCAACTGGCAAGTCATTCACTAACAGCAGCAAGTTTCTGTGTATGGTTCTGTTCTTTGTATTTGAGTCTCCCTCAGGATGAATGACATACACCGGATTGTCTGAGATTTGCTCCTTCACCACATAGATCCTCTTCTCCCAGTATGAGCGTAGCTTACCAGGTCCACCTCGTTCACCCATGTTTCGAACCAGTACTCGATCTCCTGGTTTGAGGACCACGCCCCTCGCCTTCTGATCATAGTAGGACTTGTTCTTTGCACTTGATGACAGGCTGGATTTGTTTGCAATCTTGTATGCTTCCGTCATCCTTTTTGACCATTTCTCCACATACCCTTTGTGTGTCACTGATTCAGTGTTTTCCATTAATCCAAACAAAAGATCCACGGGCAGACGGGGATGTTGTCCATACAGTAGGTAATGAGGTGAGTATCCTGTGGACTCGTGGCGAGTACAGTTATATGCATGTATCATTTGTGGCAAATGTTCTTTCCATCTCTCCTTTTCTCTGTCTGTCAATGTCCGTAACATTTGCAGCAGTGTACGGTTGAACCTCTCAGCAGGGTTACACTGTGGGTGGTATGGAGATGTTCGTGAGTGTCCGACCCCTGACAGCCGTCCAAGAGTGCGAAACAGATTGTTCTCGAACTCACGTCCTTGATCATGGTGGAGACGATTTGGATAACCCAGACGAGGTATGTAGTCAGTGTATATCCGTTCAGCTGCAGTTTGTCCTGATTTGTTTTTGGTGGGGTAAGCCTGGGCAAATCTGGTAAAGTGGTCTATTACTACCAGAATGTACTCATAACCTCCTTTGCTTTTCTCCAGATGTAGGTAGTCTATGCAAACCAGATCAAGAGGGGAAGTAGAAGTCAGACCACCCATTGGCGCACGCACATGTATGGTGGGTTTCTTTTGCTTTATACAGCTGCATTTCCTGGTGACATACTCCTCTATACACCTCTTCATGTGTGGCCAATAGAAACGTTCTCTGGCGAGATGAAGCACACGTTCAGTGCCAACGTGTCCCATGTTGTCATGGAGATGCTTTAGGGCAACCGACCGATACTTGGTAGGTAAGACTAACTGTTTTCGCTCTGATGTTTGGCGGTACAGGACTCCATTCTCCACATGTAGTTGATTCCACTCATGAAGAAGCTTGCGAGTGAGCCCACTCACTGAACTTTTTACCTCATCAGTAAGAACATTATTTGCCTCTTTCAATCTCATTATTTCCCCTATTTCAGGGTCCTCTCGTTGGGCTTTTGCCAGCTCTTCGTGGCCTATTTCGGGCAAGAGTGAATGAGGCTGTGGTATCACATCAGCAGAGGAGGTGTAAAGTGCAGCTATCCATGCTACATCTTTCTTTTGGGCTGCCCGACCCCCTTCCCAAGTCGCATGCAGCACATCCTGAGACAGCTCCTCCGTGCATGTAGCTACATAGTTGTCAATATCGAGTGGGATGCGTGAGAGTGTGTCGGCATCTATATTGTTTTTCCCAGGTCTGTATTTAATATTGAAGTGGAACTCTGACAATTCTCCAACCCAGCGATGTCCAACTGCATTGAGTTTAGCAGTGCTCATGACATAAGTAAGTGGATTATTATCAGTGTAGATGGTGAAGTGTGGAGCATAAAAGAGATAGTCTCTGAATTTCTCACACACTGCCCACTTCAAAGCAAGGAACTCGAGTTTTCCGCTGTGGAGCCGGTAATTCTTCTCCGCCGGTGTCAGAGTTCGTGATCCATATCCGATGACTCGCATCTTCCCATCTTGTCGTTGATAGAGGATTGCACCAAGTCCTTTCTCCGATGCATCCGTGTGTAAGACGAATGGTTCCTCGAAGTTAGGGTATGCAAGTACTGGAGGTTTGGTCAGCATACTAACAAGTCTTTCCAAAGTACTCTGATGCTCACCTGTCCATAAGATGGGTGTTTTGGACGGAAGTTGTGGACCCTTGGACTTGTGGTGATGTGGAAGAGGTTGGGGCATGGAGGACTTCACTTGTAGCAATTCATACAACGGCTTTGCTATTTTGGCGAAATCCTGTATGTAGGAACGATAGTAACTCAGGAAGCCGAGAATCCGTCGGAGGTCACCAACTGTTTGGGGTGTTTTGGTTTTTAAAGCCATCACTGCCTCGAGGTCTTTAGGGTCAATTCGAACTCCCTCAGCCGATACCAAGCGTCCAACATAGCGAACCTCCTTCTGGAACATTTCGCACTTCTCTGCTCGTAGCTTCACTCCATGATGCTGCAGCGCTCTGAGGACTTTGCGGATCACGTCCACATGGTCACTGAAAGATCTAGAGTAGCACAGAAGATCATCCAGGTACGGGATACAGCACTCATCTCTCAGAGAGCCTAACATTTCCTCCATGCTCCTTTGAAACGCTGCAGGTGCGTTTGATAGTCCAAACGGAATCCTTACCCATTCGTAAAGACCCCAGGGGGTGATGAAGGCCGTGAGATGACGTGACCCTTCTGCCATGAACCCCTGGTGGTAAGCTTTACCTTGGTCCAGTATGCTGAACATGGAATATCCTCCTAGCGTGTCTATCAAATCCCGTATTCGTGGCAGCGGATGTCTGTCGGGTACGGTCTTTTGATTCAGAAGACGATAGTCTATGCAAAGACGAAGCGTGCCGTCTTTTTTCCGTACACACACCACTGGTGCAGAATAGGCAGACTTAGATTTCACTATCCAACCCTTCACCAGAAGATCTTGGATGTATTCTTTCACTTCTTTAAACAAAGGTTTGGGAATGGATGTGTATGCTCTTTGCACCGGAATATCGTCGTTGAGATTGATCACCATCTGTAGGTTTGGGATACAGCCAAGGTCATTTCCGTTTCTTGCAAAGGCGTTTGACTCCTCGTGAAGCATCTTCCTAGCAGCCTCTTGCTGTTCTTCCTCCAGATGGTCAAGGCTTACAGGTGGGTCCCACAGTGGTGAGTCTGAGTTGCTGTCTTGAGTGGTGGTGACCTGACTGATAGTCGCTGCAGGCTGTGACCTGTCCAGGATATCTGCCTCCACCACATTTTCAACACGCTGCAGGATCCCTAAAGCTGTTTTACGTGGTATCGTGATGTCATGATTGGTGTTATTACCAATTGGGATGGTGACATAGGGCTTTGTCGGGTTCTGGATTTCAAACAACCCTGGCCCTGTATCCCACTGTCCAGGAGATAAGCTATCTTCATCTGTCTCGAACAACATTAGTCGGGTGGAGGCGTCCATGTTTGACGGAACCCGACACCTCACCCACAACACTTGACCAGCTGGGAGAACTATCTCCTTGGCACCTGTTCTTAAGCGTCCTTGTCGTGTGACTGGCTTTGCTGTCTGAATAAAGTTGACAAGAGCTTCAGCTTTCTCTTTGGGAACAGATATGGCGTTGCTAAGCAAGTTAGCGAATATTGGCACTAGTCTCTCTGGTTTGCCACAAATGAGTACTTCCAACACGTTAAAGCCAATCAATGGTTTATCCATGGGGTAGCTGCTAATGAGGAATGGAACACTAATGGACAGGTTGGGGTCCAAGTTCCCTGGCAAGTTTATTGTAATAGCTACCCACCCATCATATGGAATGATACTGCCATTTGCCGCAATAACTTTCAGCTCCTCCTCTCCCAAGATCTCAGAGACTGAGTGGATACTGAGGTCAGGTAGGTACTCTTCTTTCCAGGCACGACTGACTATACTGACTTGTGACCCAGAGTCGAGCAAAGAAGTGACTGCTAAACCATTTAGATAGCTCTGAACTAGGGCCTTTTTGCCAATCAGACCAGCAACTACTCTAGCTTTAGCTACACGTGGTGACTGGGGAGGGACCTGACATACTTGGCTACACTGACTTAATGGACTTGTCGTTACTGGGGTTGAGGGTGAAGAACGGTGCGACTTGTCATTTCCGACCTCACTTTCTGGTTGGGACTTGCTTCCCGACTCGGCCACTAGATGTCCCTCTCCAGTGCCCGATTGAAGTTTCCCTGCCTCCTTGGTCGTTTTAAACAGCCCGCTGCACGGTGTCCTTCTTCCCCACATGTGAAACAGTGTTTACAGTCTTGTTTGTCTTGTTCCACGCAGCTTGGACAACCATAAGGTTTCCCCCATTTTGTTTGTGCCCTCTTCTGATTATACTGACGCCCATGATGAGCCGATTGTTGTTGGTTTTGTTTTTGCATGGCTTCAACCAGCTTAGTGAGTTCCTCTACTTTGGTCGTGAGATCTTTCAGAGGATCTGGCTTTGTTTGATTTGGCTTGGACGCAGCACTCTCTGACTTTGTGCTAGTTGTCTTCACCACCTCCGACCCAAGCTGTGTACTGTGTACATTGGTTACGGTTTGTCGGCGTGAAGGACCCAGTCTTTTCATTCTCTCACTTTCCTCACTAGTGATTTTCATCACATGACGCAGAATCATATCGTCAGTGATCTCTCTGTTTGCCAACAACGGTTTGAGTTCTCTGCGGATGTCGGTGTGCTTGTGCCCAAAGCCTTGGTACACTGTATGTAGGAAAACATCTTGCACTGTAGCTGTAGTGTACTTGATGTCAGTATCAGCTAATCTTGATGTCAATAGAACACGTTGTTTTAGACCGATCACACGATAAAGGAACTGTTGTGGTGTCTCATTCTCGTCTTGTTTCGTGCACATCAACTCTTGAAATAACTCTGTGCTGTTTTTTTCTCTTAGGTGAGTTTGAAGAAACCCCTTTAGTTCAGTCACTGTCATGTCGTCTTTGTTTATCAACATTTCTTTGAATATGCCTGGTTTCATGATTCTTAGCACACCACGAACAATCTCTGAATCGGGGAATCCTTCTTTGATTCCATCATCAATTTGTCTACAGACATTATTGTAGCTGATGTCTGAAGATTGGTCACCGATCTGTCCGCCTTGCACTTTGAACTCTCTCCGAGGCAGGTAGCTGAGTTCCCTTAAGGACACCATCCCCTCACGCGCCGACTGAGAGACAAGTTCACTTGGTGGTTTTCTGTCTGGCTGTTGAAGAGGGCCTGAGGATTGGGTTAACTGTGCCTGTGGCGATACAGCATGTGTTGGTAAGCACTGCATGAGTTTCTTGCTAACCTCTTCATAGCTAGCTAGCACTTTAAGTAACTCAGTGTTAGCTGGGTCAGGTGTGTTTAACATTGCTGGTGCTATTGGGCCTGAATCTAGTTCAGCAATATCACTAGGTGACGCAGCCCTAGCTACATTGAATGTGTGGTGGCTTTGTTTGTGAGTGTCTGTGGTGTTTTCAGGGGCTGTTTGGGTAATGACTGAACCTTCAATAAAATCAACACGGTCATCAAGCTTACCCCAAACCTGCTCAGTATGTAACTCAGAATCACCTTTTACATTTGACATCGACACATCATCATCACGACATTTCACCACATCGTCAATAGCGTCTTTCAATATCAACAACTGAACCATTCCCTCGTCCTCCGTGTCAAGTAACTGCTTACTGTACATGAACGAGTTGATGTAATCGTAACATCCTTCCTCGTCCCCCTCCACAGGCTCTGACTGGTCCTCGCTCGACCCTGGCTCCACCGCTCTGGCGACCTGAAGAAGCTCTCCAGCTGACAGGGTGAGTAAGCTTTTCCTAATGTCCCACACTAGGCTTTTCCTCCCACCACGCGACATGATGGCTCCTCGTCTCCCTCACGGCTGGCAACACAGTTTGGCGATGATGCAGTCAGCTCCGATTCGTAGACCTCCACTCGTTCGCAATCGCAGTTCCACGGCTGGACAGGGTTAATCACTGGTCAGCGTTGTCATCATTCGGCCCCCGCTCCACTAGGTGGCGCCGAAGAATCCCGGACGAGCCCCCAAGAATCTGTAACGGGTCCCGGCCAGGGGTCCGCTAGCAGATGTATATTGATACTCCTGGTCGAAGTGCTCTGAAAATGTTGCAAATATAACAAAGTTATAAGAGACGCGGGACAACTGTTGCTCTCTTTCCATTCAACCGGAATATCTTTTATTAACAACTTCATTTCAACTTTATATCTGCATTCAAGAATTATTACTGTTATCTTTTGTTGCTCTGTATTGAAACACAGGTAATATCCACAATTGGATAACATGAAGTCACATTCTCTTCAAAAGTACATTTCCACATAAATGTATCTTCACATATTTCCACAACATTCACTTATCACAGTTTTATCTTACTGTAAACACATTTTTCCTCTAACCATATTCTCTGGTATCTATCATCAACCGAGTATTTCTGTATTCATTATACTTTTTCTAAGTGTTCACTTAATATAACAGAATAAATCCCATTTGCAGTTAAGTTAAATTGTATTTACATTACATGAGTACAAACTTCAATATTAAACATTTGTCTCATAACTTTTACACTTACTTCCTATGAACCGAAATAAAATGATAGTCTTATATTACCACGTGCGTTTAATACTACCACGTGCGTTTCACCCAAAGCTACATCTGTAAACTGCTATTTATTTATCTGTAAACGTAATTTATTACCCGTAATGCATGGTCTTCCGCACACAGTTACTTTACACATACACAGTAATAAACTCAGAAATATCCCTGAGCAGTTAGGAATAGATCAAAGAAAACATTAGTGCGAGCGTCGGCCGCCATTTCCTCTCAACTCCACAACGTTATCATTGAACTTGACTATTTACACACTTAACATACCTTTAGCTTATTAAACACACATCACTGAGGATTCATATTAGCTTATAACCCTTTGCAAGTCATATAAAAGATGTACAACAAACCTGAAAATGTTGCAAATATAACAAAGTTATAAGAGACGCGGGACAACTGTTGCTCTCTTTCCATTCAACCAGAATATGAGCTTCTCTTCCTCCGCGCCTCGCTAAGGGTCCCAGAGTGACGCGGCTGAAAGGTACTGCCACCTTGTGTCTGTTCTGTGAAACAGCATGTCATAGCGCGCTTCTGTGCATTCTCTCAACAGTATTTAATTTGTAATAAAATAAAATAAAACAAAAGATAATACTCTCAACAAAACCTATTTTTGTGAGTGTCACACTCGTACAAACCGCTTTTTTTCAACATCGCGTCATTTTACGTCACACGAGGGAGACGTGTGCTGTGCTCTGCCGCAGCTCAGTGCAGAGTAGGTTGGTATTCAGTAAGAGCGGTCGTGAGTCAGTGTGTTTTCAGTAGGTTTTGTATTTCAATTTATCATCGTCATGGTAAATTTTTGTGTTTGTGGAGCTTGCAAAAACTCCAGCCTGTCATGACATCGAGTCCACCGGTTTCCTAACAAGAAAAAGGACGGTGCTATCTTTCGTGCCTGGGTGCGGTTTGTGCAGCTGAAGAGACGGGATTTCTCTTCCGCGTCGGATTCAGAAAACGCGGTCGTGTGAAGCGTTCACTTTAGATCGGAGGATTATCGTCCAGGCGATATGATGGAGTTCAACATGGGATACCGAAGTAAGAACCGGGTGAGACTCAGAGCTGGTGCGGTTCATTCAGTGCACGCATCTTCGGGTTCTCCCGCCGGATGTAGGCGCGAGCACAACATCAACTGGCAAACGCAATGTAAGCGGAACGAAACTGAGCTACTCGTTGTTGTGTTTGTGTGGACCGTTTATCAGTTTGGACCAGTGCAGCGCGAGCCTGATCAAGCAACACTGTAACTGCGAGATCCAGTAAATAAAGCATTTGAATTCGCCACTGAAGTAATATCATCGCTGCGAGATCTAGTGAGAAATATTCACATTTCTCCGTTATTAACGGATCAAACAGCGCTGACGTGGAAACTAGGAATAAACATTGTGCAATGAATGAACGAACTATCCAGTGTCCACAAATCAGCAACATTCACCATGGCTTTACTGTAGTAACACTAACTGCAACCATGGAAGTTTGGCATTTTCCACTAAGGCCCAGTATGCATCCACCTCCATGCAACACTGACTTTCCTCAGCTGTAAACATTGCCTCGCATTTCCCACACAAGCACCTATGGAACAAAAAATTTATCAGGAATAAATATCTCTCTGTCTCTTGATGAGAAACCGCTAAGTTATATCACGTAACGTTAGTCTGGGCGGATATTAATGAGCATGACAAACGCCTGATCAAAGCTCAGTTTCTGTTATTGTAAGTTCCAATATGTTCTGTCTAACATTAATCCTGGCCTGTCCCTGCTCTCTTGGCAGCCTAGCAGGCTCATAATTGTATGGCTGTGGTCCGTCAACAATTTCCTCAGCGTCCGAAATGTCATTGTAATCCATGTTTCCCTGTTGTTTGAATCGACCGCTCACCCTCGTGTTACGTCACGACTCTCGCCCGTCACGCCCATTTTCAGATGCGGAAGTAAAATTTTCTCACAAAAACGACTCCAGAAGCCACTGTAGCGTATTTATATATATATTTTAAGAAAATCTAGTTCCTACATTATTTTTCTATACATTGACTTGTTGTGTCTTCTAACCTGCAAGATGCTCTTGCCCCTTAATTCTCACACCACAGTAAATTCCCCAGTGTTAAATTAACACTGCCCAGAGCACATATGGTCCCACTCTACATGGTGTTAAAGTAACACTGAAGCAGTGTTAAAGTTAATGAGACAATTAAGTGATCAATTGAGTGATGATTGAGCATTAGTGATGAACACCTGTTGTTGTTAACAAGCAGAATCACTGAAGGAAAGAGAAACAGTAGAACTACAACTGACTTCAGCCACAGCCTTAAATTAAATCAGATGAAGATAAAAAGACATTAAATCTGTGAAGATCTCAGCAGAGGAGGATTAAACAACTCCACAAACAGCATTACCAGCTTCACTTATTACTAACCAGACTGACTTTATTTCTGTCATATGTCTATTAGGGCTGGGCGATATATCGCATGACATTGATATGCGCCTCTCGTCAGTAAAGCCAGTTCCTTGATTAGTAGTAAATCGCCTTCACCTGCTTTCAGATGGAGCGGCATTTACTACACAGCAAAAACTCCAGTGTTAAATGAACTCTCCTGGGAGTGTATATGAGTCCACACTCAAGATTGTTGAAGTTAATGAGATAATTAAGTGATTAATTGAGTGATGATTGAGCATTATTGAAGACACCTGATGATAACAAGCAGAATAACTGAAGGAGAAAATCATAAATTGTAAGCCACCGTTATAGCGATCAGTGTTTGCTTTAGTTGGGCTCTTGACCCTTACTGTATATTATTAACTTTAGACTTTGTTTGTCTGCTGTTATTGATTTAGGACAGTCTGATAGTGTTGGTTATGTTTTGACATAATCATGCTGTGATCTGATAAATTAAACTTATTGAGATAGTTTGGTGTAACTTGTTAGCAGCAGCTCTGTGATTCTATTGATTCACATATGATTATCAGCATTTTTCTTATAATCCAATATATTTAATAAATATTGTTCTGATCAAAACACTTTCAAATTAATTTATTTAGAAACACAGACATCAATAATCAGCCTGTGAATCTCAACAATGGTGACAATAATAAACCATGTTGCAGTGGCTACCACCAATCACAACTCATTAATGGCTCCCATCATGCATTGCGGTATGAATAAATTATGATCTGAATTGTCTATGTAATTTACTTTTCCTAATTGAATATTCTGCTCGTCACCATTGTTGAGATGCATAGACTGAATCTTGACGTCTGTGTGTGCCTAAAAGAAAGATTACAAAAAATAAAAAAAACCTTTTAAGAAATCCTTTATATCTAAAATTCTGGATATTTACGAACAAACAACATAAATCAAAAACATAAAGTTCAAATGATGATTGTCATAACATAACCAACACCATCAGATCACTTTTTTTCTTTGTTCATCTGGCAGTTGTAAGTCAGATACAGCAGCCAAACAAAATTTAAAGTTAATAATATAAGGGTCAAGAGCCCAACTAAAGCAAACACCCATCACCATAACGGTGGCTTACAATTTGAGATTTTCTCCTTCAGGGATTCTGCTTGTTAACATCAGGTGTCTTCAATAATGCTCAATCATCACTCAATTAATCACTTAATGATCTCATTAACTTCAACAATCTTGAGTGTGGACTCATATACACTCCCAGGAGAGTTCATTTAACACTGGAGTTTTTGCTGTGTAGTAAATGCCACTCCATCTGAAAGCAGGTGAAGGCGATTTACTACTAATCAAGGAACCGGCTTTACTGACGAGAGGCGCATATCAATGCCATGCGATATATCGCCCAGCCCTAATAGACATATGACAGAAATAAAGTCAGTCTGGTTAGTAATAAGTGAGGCTGGTAATTCTGTTTGTGGAGTTGTTTAATCCTCCTCTGCTGAGATCTTCACAGATTTAATGTCTTTTTATCTTCATCTGATTTAATTTAAGGCTGTGGCTGAAGTCAGTTGTAGTTCTACTGTTTCTCTTTCCTTCAGTGATTCTGCTTGTTAACAACAACAGGTGTTCATCACTAATGCTCAGTCACTCAATTGATCACTTAATTGTCTCATTAACTTTAACACTGCTTCAGTGTTACTTTAACACCATGTAGAGTGGGACCATATGTGCTCTGCAGTGTTAATTTAACACTGGGAAATTTACTGTGTAACTTAAAGGGACACTTCACCCATTTGCATTAAGCTTTGTATTGTTAGAAACCCAGTCATATATTATAATAAACGTGGATTTTTCGTTCATTTTTCCCTGAGATGGGAGAAATAAGGATTTAAGTGTTTTACTTCCTGCTTATTATGACGTAAAAATCATCATTTTGCGTCATAATAAGCAGGAAGTCACATTTCATTGAAAAGTGTAGAGACTACAAACACTAGCTCCTCATTATTCCAGGGGGCGGGACCCGCTCACGCTACAGACCTATTACAGATCAGTGGGTGGGACTTCACTTTCTGAAACTGAAAGCAATATCCTCCATCTTGTTTGGAAGCTAAGCTAACAGGCACTGTGGAGCCAGCTGTGAAGATATGACAATAGCGGAGGGTAACGTTACTCAATATGATGTAGAAGAAGAGGATTTCGGAAGTCTGCTGCTCGAATCGGGTGTTTGTGGCTACCTTTACAAGCCACATTATAGCGAAGAGCAGCCGAGGCGGAAGACCTGCCTGTCGCGGACGAGAAGCCCAGACTGGCTCGAGTTAGGGCGGACTGGTGGCGCCGGTGATCTCACTATGCAACTACGAATCGCTACGAACACAGAGATAGAGTCCGTCTGCGGCAAAGAATTTCTCCTAGACGAAATCTCTGAATCAGACGAGGACACGGACGTTTGTGTTGTGAACCATCCTAGTTTCGCACGGTCGCACCGCATCTGACTGAACATCCCGGTAACGTTACCATGCAATAATTCACCATTTCGAAAGAAATACAAATGAGGAGTAATTCATTAATGAGTTCGCCAAATAACTAACGTTAGACATTTTGTGTGAAATGAATTTCAAGCTCCGGTTGTAGGTAGCTAGCCTTATGGACGGATGAGTGATTCATATGCTGTTCTGGATTAGTGGGAGTGGCTTGCGCAGCTGTGCAATGTGGTGCATTGTGGGAGTTGTTGTCTTTCATACAAATGCGTCCTGAAGTTACTTTCTTTCTTTCCTCGGTCAAGAAGGCACCAAATTCAAAATTTATTTTACATTTCGACTACATATATGACCCACTTTCAATGAAGATCAATGTTCCCATGGGTGAAGTGTCCCTTTAAAGCTGCAGTCCGCAGTTTTTCCTCTTTGTCGCCATCTCTGTTCGAAATCTGCAATTGCAGTTATTTGTGGAATTATCAACTTTACGTGCGTTGTGCCTCGGCACGGGACAGCGCGGATAAATCCAATGTTTTGAGGACAATGTGGCTGTCAGTCTCCGCGCCGGTGTGGATCCTGGCATTCACAATCACAGATTCTACTTTTTGGAAGTATGACCAACATAAGAATTTTCACCGGAAAATGTCGTCTGAACAAGTAAGTAACATCCACTTTTGTTCTGACCAACTAAGGGGGAAAAAGTATTGCAGTAAATCGTGCCGATTAAATCTGACGATCGCTTATCATATCACGTCAAACCATGCAAATTATACTTTGTTCTCAAATTGTTAATGTTAACAACATCAGCATTGCGTGACTACATTTAATGCCCTTCCGATATGTATCCTTGTTTTCGCATGGGCCGGTTGCAGTCTATTTTTTTCTCCCAAGTCCGAAGTCTTTCGCGTTTAGCAACGGGTGAATCTCCAGTTGTCTCTGGTGATTGTCGTTTGAACCTCTCTGGATCCGCCATCAAATTGATAAGTTTAATTATATCAAGTAACTGAAGAAACAAGAAACTGAAGAACAAGAAACTGAATGAAAAGAATGATGGCGGTGCGCAATGGCAGTCTGGCAGGTCATGCTGGAGCGCACGCAAACAACATTGACAAATTTGCCTTCCTACAAAAAAAACCCAGATTGTGTTCTAAATATACACACAAAACCCGTAGACTAGCCGACATAGTTCAAAGATTATTTGTTTTAAACTATGTGTTTGCACTACTGCTACTATCCGT
Source organism: Rutilus rutilus (assembly GCA_021464565.1). Taxonomy (NCBI): domain Eukaryota; kingdom Metazoa; phylum Chordata; class Actinopteri; order Cypriniformes; family Leuciscidae; genus Rutilus; species Rutilus rutilus. Next base: position 63,871,251 of record JAJAQA010000001.1, on the reverse strand, counting down.
GCGAAGTTGCCATTCAGGCCAACAACAACAACAACAACAATCTGGCTGTGAACGCGACGCTCGTCGTGGCTTCAATCTCAATCCATGGAGCCAATATGTAGTTTATGCCAAAATTCTAAACAATGGCCGAGCTACCCAACCACCAACCTGGACAAATACTCGAGGAGCTGAGAACTTGAAACAACCACACAGAAAAATCATCTACCTGATGGCAATCCTCCTGCTGGCTGGTGATATCCAGGTAAACCCGGGGCCTCGCCCGGCCTCTGCTGGCGATCTGTTGCCTTCTTTGTGTGTTCTGGATTTTCTCCCTGCTTTGGCGATGTCTCCGTCGGCGAGTGGAGGTGTGCGCGGGGGGGACCTGTTGCGGCGGGGGGACAGCGGCGGTGAGTGGAGTGGCCTGGCTGCTTCGTCCTTGCTGGGGAGCGGCGCTCTCGACGTGACGCTTTTCTCTGGTGCCGATGCACGGTGTGCTGCTGTCCCTGCTTTGGATGTTGCGGCCGCAGTTGTTGGGGATTTGCCTCGGATGTTGTGTGGAGAGCGCTCCTGTCCACGAACGCCAGGTAGCGGTGAGTTTCAAACTTTGACTGCTCCGCCCTCACAAGAAAATAGGACCAACCAAACCGCAAATCCAGTTAAACAGCCTATTTTCAATCAGCAACACTGGGGACTAAACCCGGCGATTCGGAAAAATCGAAGAATTACGTTTTTTAAAACTCTTAATCATGCGAAACTGATCTGGGATCCGCAATCCAAACCCAAGGGATTACTCGGCGGACATTTAAATATACGTAGCATTGTCTCTAAAAGCAATCAGCTAGAACACTTACTGTCTCACTCTAACTTGGACTTTCTTGGGCTTTCCGAAACATGGCTTAACAAGCACTCACCCGAGGCTGCCTTTGACATTTCTGGGTATAATGTGTTTAGGAGGGATAGAAATAAGGGCGGGGGGGGGGGGGGGGGGGGGGGGGTTTGCTAGTATATGTTAAAAACACAATAACATGTAACCTCATTGAATGGTCACAGGAAATAGACATGGAGTATATTGGGTTTGAATATGTCACTATCTCCACAAATGTCTTTCATTGTCATTTGTCTATATCGACCACCATCAACCAATAACATATTTTATGAGCATCTCCATAATATTCTTAAGCAATGTGATGGTAAAAAGGAGTTAATACTAATGGGCGACTTTAATATAAATTGGGATAAAAAAACTGATAGAAAAAAACTTAAAGAGATAACAAATAAATTCAATCTTTCCCAACTGATACAAGGTCCAACAAGAATAACCAACTCCTCTCAGACTCAAATTGATCTGATATTTACGAATAGACCAGAGAGAGTAACTACATCACATAATCTGCTGACTGGTCTGTCTGATCATAATATCACACTGCTGGTAAGGAAACTAACTAGAATTTTTTTTGTAAATTCGACCTCAAGAAATCAATTCTATGAGAAAATTCCTAAAAATGAAACGATCAATTTAGAAAAAGCTATAAACCAAATTGACTGGTCTGACTTTCTAACCAGCAGAGATACTGAGATTAGCTGCAGCACTTTTATTTCTACTATTACCGAGATAAGAGCAGCCTTCACAAGAAAGGTGAAATGTAAACATGGACAAAAGACCACCTTACCATGGCTAAATGACACTCTCTGGCAACAAATGAAAGAAAGAGACTCTGCTTTAAAGAGGGCTCTAAAATCAGGGCATACACAGCAAAAACTCCGGTGTTAAATTAACACTCCTGGGAGTGTATATGAGTCCACACTCAAGAGTGTAAAGTGTTCAAATATGAGTGTTAAATTAACACTCAAGAGTGTTGAAGTTAATGAGATAATTAAGTGATTAATTGAGTGATGATTGATAATTATTGAAGACACCTGATGTTAACAAGCAGAATCACTGAAGGAGAAAATCACAAATTGTAAGCCACCGTTATGGTGATCAGTGTTTGCTTTAGTTGGGCTCTTGACCCTTATATGCTTACTTTAGATTTTGTTTGGCTGTTGTATCTGAGTTATAACTGTCAGATGAACAAAGAAAAAAAGTGATCTGATGGTGTTGGTTATGTTATGACAATCATCATTTGAACTTGATCACTGAACTCATTAAGATCCTTCTTTCTGATGTAGATGTATGTTGTTGATCACAGAATAACTGTGATTCTGCATAAATATCCAGAATTTTAGATATTATACAAAGGATTTCTTAAAATCTGTTTTGAAAAAAATAAATAAAAAACCTTTCTTTTAGGCACACACAGACATCAAGATTCAGTCTATGCCTCTCAACAATGGTGACGAGCAGAATATTCAATTAGGAAAAGTAAATTACATGGGCAATTCAGATCATAATTTATTCATACCGCAATGCATGATGGGAGCCATTAATGAGTTGTGATTGGTGGCAGCCACTGCAACATGCTTTATTATTGTCACCATTGTTGAGATTCACAGGCTGATTATTGATGTCTGTGTTTCTAAATTAATTCATTTGAAAGTCTTTTGATCAGAACAATGTTTATTAAATATTTTGTTTTATATGAAAAATACTGAAAATCATATGCTGTAGAATCACAGAGCTTTTGTAATTAACAAGATAAACCAAACTATCTCAATAAGTTTCATTTTTCGGATCACAACATGATTACGTCAAAACATAACCAACGCCATCAGATCACATTGTCTTTTTGTTCATCTGACTGTTATAAATCAATAACAGCAAGACAAGCAAAATTTAAAGTAAACATATAAGGGTCAAGAGCCCAACTAAAGCAAACACCGATCACCATAATGGTGACTTACAATTTGTGATTTTTCTCCTTCAGTGATTCTGCTTGTTAATATCAGGTGTCTTCAATAATGCTCAATCATCACTAAACTAATCACTTAATTATGTCATTAACTTTAACACTCTTGAGTGTTAATTTAACACTCATATTTTAACACTTTACACTCTTGAGTGTGGACTCATATACACTCCCAGGAGTGTTAATTTAACACTGGAGTTTTTGCTGTGTAGTAGCGACCGGCTCACCTTTACAACTCTCAGAAATAAGGTTTTAAGGAATTTAAGGAAGTCTAAGGCAGAGTTTTTTATTAGAATTATTAATGAAGCTCAAGGAAATGGGAAACTTATTTGGAGAAATCTTAATAAATTAACTGGTCGGAATAAAGAACAAAGGATAACTTTACATGAACTCAAAGTGAATGGAATCCTGACCCAAGATAATGATATGATAGCAAGTACATTTAATGATTTCTTTATAAACTCAGTCAGGGAGCTGGCTCAAGGTATCCCAACTGAAACTATACCATCTATTCCTATTGATAAAGCTAAACCTATTTTTAAAATAAAGGAAATATCTGAAACAGAGGTTATAAAAATTATAACCTCGTTAAAGAATTCAAAAGCAAGGGATTCACATGGTTTGGATACCTCATTTTTAAAATTACACAGGGACGCACTTGCTCGCCCTATTGCACATCTGATCAACCTGTCAGTTAGGCAAAGTATTTTTCCAAGCTCTTGGAAAAAAAGCAGTAGTATCTCCGATCTATAAGTCTGGTGATAAAACAATGGTGTCAAATTATAGACCCATTAGTATTCTATCAGTGATATCCAAGGTGACAGAAAAATGGGTAGCAGAACAGCTGAAAAAACATCTAAACTTGGGCTACACACCTTTGCATCCAATGCAATTTGGATTTCGCACAAACCATTCTACAGAGACAGCTAACTGTTTCCTCCTTGAAAATATTAAGTCACAATTAGATGAGGGTGGTATAGTAGGTGCAGTGTTTCTGGACCTTAAAAAGGTTTTTGACACTGTGAATCACCGAACACTATTATCAAAATTATCTTTTTTTTATTTCTCAGATGAGGCCATGAAATGGATGGAGTCATATTTAACTAACAGGAAACAGAGCGTACATATTGGTGATTCTTATTCTTCAAATCTCGATTGTAATATTGGTGTACCCCAGGGGTCAGTATTGGGCCCTATCTTGTTTAGCCTGTACATTAATGACTTGCCTTCAGTCTGTCAATCAGTTAATTTACAAATGTATGCAGATGATACAGTTCTTTATTTGCATACCAAGAACAAACAACAGGCTGCAACTAAATTAACTGAAGCACTGGTGCATGTTTCCGAATGGCTAAAAATGTCAGATCTGCATCTTAACATTAACAAAACAGTTTGTATGTTCTTTTCTAAGAGGTCCACAAGTGCACAGCAGGGTGATGTTTTTATTGAAGGAGAAAAACTCATGGTTGTGTCTGAGTTTAAATACCTTGGTATTATTTTAGATTCTAATTTAACTTTTAAAAAGCATGTTAAAAAGGTGGCTAATACCATTAGATATAATCTGGCTAACTTCAGACACATAAGGCCTTATTTAACCATTGAGGCAGCCAAACTTTTTATGTATGCCATGATTTTTTCTCACATATCATATTGTTTTACAAGCTGGTCCCAAGCAAATGTGACAACTCTTAAACCAATAGAAACCCTTTATAAGCAAACCTTAAAAATATTAGATCAAAAACCTATCAGCTATCACTACTGCAATATTATTACTAAATATAATTTATTCAATTTTGACAGTTTTTTACATTATCAAGATGCCTGTCTCATTTTTAAAATTTTACATGGGCTTGCACCTCCACCACTGGGTGAATTTATACAACAGAAGAACAGCAGTGGCAGGGCAACTAGGGCAGTCACCAGGGGAGACTTTGTTGTACCGTATAGACGTAGTAAGTTTGGCCAAACAGTCTTCTCAGTACGGGCCTCAAATTATTGGAACTGCCTCCCTACTGAACTCAGACAGAGCACCAGCTATTTATCATTTAAATTTACACTTAAGAAATGGATTAAAAACACTCAAAACTGCAATCATTAATAGTTGGTTTATCTTATCTTAGGTACTGCTCTTCTTTGTATTGTACTTATTATTATGTATCTATTTTCTTAAATTGTTTTTTGTTTTACATGTATTCTTTTTGTATTCTGATGCTGTGTCGACCTGCCAAGGGACTACAGATGAAAATTAGCTCTCTAGCTAACTCTGGCGCATTTACATTTTGAGTGTAAACAAAAAATGTTAATTAATGTGCATTGTCCCTTTTAAATAAACAACAAAAAAAAAAAGTGCTGTGAGAAAAGTCTATAAATCTCCACCTCCAACATCCTCACACTCATAGCCTACTAGCCGAGACTATTTGTACAGATGTGACTTTATGTGTACAGATGTGTCATAATGACACAAAGACATGCTCGAATTTCCTGCAGAAATCCACCAGTACCACTGGAATTAAAAACATTATTACAAGCTTAGCGTTTTGAATCGGGCTAAGGCAAGCAGATAGTTTTGAACACTGGCTAGTTATGTACTTGCTCAAAAATTTATTTTGGATAATTTTTAACCCAAAACAGCTACGGACTGCAGCTTTAATAAAACAAGCTCTGTTATAATTATCTTGAGACTTTATGCAGGTGTGAGGTGCTTTCTTGTGTTGCATGCACTGCCAAGCACAGTAAGTCTCAAAACAATTTTTTTCTTTAAATGTTAATTTTGTACTCATTAAATACACTCACACAAACACGTTCATTAACTAATGCTCAAGTTGAACACAATTCTATAGAAAAAACAATATTTAAAAGTATTGACTTACAGATTGAGGCCAGGAAAAACAATAGTAGATACATGGTCGCTAAAGAAAACAAAATTCCAAGTGTTGAGATACTTCTACTGTATGAGGATTCACTCCTGAACAGATGTCTGTCGTTTGCTCATATGCACTCTGTGCAATACACGCACATCTCACCAAATATAACTAGATTTTTTTATTTATTTATGATAATCCAGTGAGGTTGGCAAATAGCTCCTGGGTATACAGCAAAAACTCCAGTGTTAAATTAACACTCCTGGGAGTGTATATGAGTCCACACTCAAGAGTGTAAAGTGTTAAAATATGAGTGTTAAAGTTAATGAGATAATTAAGTGATTAATTGAGTGATGATTGAGCATTATTGAAGACACCTGATGTTAACAAGCAGAATCACTGAAGGAGAAAAGCACAAATTGTAAGCCACCATTATAGTGATGGGTGTTTGCTTTAGTTGGGCTCTTGACCCTTATATGTTTGCTTTAAATTTTGCTTGTCTGCTGTTATTGATTTATAACAGTCAGATGAACAAAGAAAAAAAAGTGATCTGATGGTGTTGGTTATATTATGACAATCATCATTTGAACTTGATCACTGAACTCATTAAGATCCTTATTTCTGATTTCGATTTATGTTGTTGATCACAGCATAACTGTGAATCTGCATAAATATCCAGAATTTTAGATATAATACAAAGGATTTCTTAAGAGTTGTTTAAAAAAAAAAAAACCTTTCTTTTAGGCACACACAGATGTCAAGATTCAGTCCTTGCATCTCAACAATGGTGACGAGCAGAATATTCAATTAGGAAAAGTAAATTACATAGACAATTCAGATCATAATTTATTCATACCGCAATGCATGATGGGAGCCATTAATGAGTTGTGATTGGTGGCAGCCACTGCAACATGCTTTATTATTGTCACCATTGTTGAGATTCACAGGCTGATTATTGATGTATGTGTTTCTAAATACATTCATTTGAAAGTCTTTTGATCAGAACAATGCTTATTAAATATTTTGGATTATATGAAAAATACTGAAAATCATATGCTGTAGAATCACAGAGCTGCTGTAATTAACAAGGTAAACCAAGTTTTTCGGATCACAACATGATCATGTCAAAACATAACCAACACCATCAGATCACATTGTCTCTTTGTTCATCTGACTGTTATAAAACAATAACAGCAGACAAGCAAAATTTTAAAGTAAACACATAAGGGTCAAGAGCCCAACTAAAGCAAACACTGATCACCATAATGGTGGCTTACAATTTGTGATTTTCTCCTTCAGTGATTCTGCTTGTTAACATCACGTGTCTTCAATAATGCTCAATCATCACTAAACTAATCACTTAATTATCTCATTAACTTTAACCCTCTTGAGTGTTAATTTAACACTCATATTTTAACACTTTACACTTTTGAGTGTGGACTCATATACACTCCCAGGAGTGTTAATTTAACACTGGAGTTTTTGCTGTGTATGGCAGCCGTAGCTGACAGTCATTTGATTGTTTTTTATGGGATTTTTTTACAGTGAAAGTGTTTGATCGTAATAATTCAGGAAATAGCTGTAAAATAACAGTGTTTTTCTGTAAAACATTTAAGGAAAATTTCTATAAAAGTTTTTTGCACTTCATTTAAATTAGGATATTTTACTTCATTTTTACGGTTTTTGTTTGGCAGCCATAGCTGACAGTCATTGACCGTTTTTTTACGATTTTATTTTTTACAGTGTAAAGCCAAGGTCTTGCAGCAATTTGTGGCCTCCTGTCCCCAACTTAGGAAGAAAATTGAGGACATGAAAAAAGAAAACAAGCTGCTACCTATAAAAAATAAGTTTCGGCATTGATTTTTTTTGTACAATTTGTTTAAACCAATTGTTTGTTTTCTCTGTTCAACTGTTGGCGATTATTGTTATTTATACACTTTGTACAGTGTGATTTCAAGATTATTTCTGTTCTGTTTACAGTTTGTACAGTGTTGATGTCATTTCAACATTGTGATTATTTATTGTTAAACTTGTTTTAATAAATGTTTTTGGTTTAATTGTGCTACTGTTCTTTTACAAGTACTAATTTAGAAATTTGTTGATAATGCTAATGGTGAAGCTAGGTTTGTCTGTTTCAGAATACTGGTTTAATGTTGTATTTACCCTGTAACTACACAGAACAAGGGGTAACAAGCGCCACTTTAATTTACAGCCCGCAGGAGTTACAATTACCTTGTAACTACGCAGAACAAGGGGGTAACAAGCACCACTTTAATTTACAGCCCGCAGGAGTTACAATTACCCTGTAAATACACAGTTGAAACGGGTAACAAACACTACTTACTATACAATACGAAACAACACTACACAGCAAAATCCCCAGTGTTAAATTAACACTCCTCAGTGTTTATATGTGTCCACACTACAGGGTGTTAAAAATTAACACTGAAGCAGTGTTGAAGTTAATGAGATAATTAAGTTAACACTGAAGCAGTGTTGAAGTTAATGAGATAATTAAGTGATTAATTAAGTGATGATTGAGCATTAGTGGTGACACCTGATGATAACAAGCAGACTCACTGAAGGAAAGAGAAACAAGAACAGAAAAGAGAAACACAAGAACTACTGACTTTGAACCATTATTGCACTTATTATTGTACCAGTTTGACTTTATTTCTGTCATACATCTACACACGTTCTTATTTAGATTTAACAGAAGTTTAGATGGTAATGTTTTATGGAATATTTCGTTTCATGTCACCATTATGGTGACCAGTGGTTGCTTTAGTTGGGCTCTTGACCCTTTACTTTTTAACATTAGTATTTCTCTGGCTGTTCCAACTCTGTGCTTATAGAGCATATGTGTTGTGGCAAGAGAAACTATGATTTGGGATGTGTTTCCTGACAACATCGCAAGCCTAATTTGATCGTATAGACCATTTGTTGCAGTTGGTCTGCAATCAAGTTAAGTTTAAGATGCTTTTGGAAATTCAGCCCTGGTTATGTTTCAATGATGAAATTACTAGTGACCTGATTCAATAATGTCACCCAGCATTATAAATTGATTATCTAATTATTTTATTAATTTTTAACTATAATAATTACTTCCAGCAATGTTTTAAAGATATGAAGGATTTAAAATCACACACAGACATCAAGAATCTACATATGAATCTCAACAATGGTGACAATCAAACAAATGCTTAATGTTGCAATGCATGATGGGAGCCACCAATCAGAACGCATCAATGGCTGACATCATGCATTGCAGCATGAATAAATTATGCAGCTGAATTGTCCTGTAATTTTCATTGTTTTTTTCTGTGTGCTTTTATTTTGCTATTGTTTTGTTCTGACTTTAGTAGCTTGTTTTGTGATGTTCAGAGTTGATCTGTTTATCACTAGTTTGTTTATTGTCACCATTGTTGAGATTCATATGCTGATTATTGATGTCTGTGTGTTTAAACACAATAACTTCTTTGCTCAAAGTATTTTCAAAATTTTTCATATTGCTGTTGGATCTCAAACTGTAGAATCTCAGAGCTACAATCACCAATACTAAAACAAGACATCAAATATATAGTCAAAAATGTAGACTCTGAATTACATCAGTGAATCAGGACACTACATGATAATGTTTTTATCATCAAAACATATTGTGAGCAGGTCATGTTTTCTCTTGCAGTAACAAATGTGCTTTATAAACACAGAGTTGTAGCAACCAGAGAAAAACTAATATAAAAAAATGAAAAGTGTCAAGAGCCCAACTAAAGCAAACACTGACCACCAAAATGGTAACTTGAAAAGAAAAATTCCATAAACCATTACCGTCTAAACTTCTGTTGAATCTCAAGAACTTTTGTCGATGTATGACAGAAATAAAGTGATAAACCTGGTAATAATAAGTGCAACAATGTGTAATGACTCGAAGTCAGTTGTAGTTTTTGTGTTTCTCTTTTTTCTGTTATTGTTTTTTCTCTTTCCTTCAATGATTCTGCTTATTATCATCAGGTGTCACCACTAATGCTCAATCATCACTTAATTAATCACTTAATTATCTCATTAACTTCAACACTGCTTCAGTGTTAACTTAATTATCTCATTAACTTCAACACTGCTTCAGTGTTCATTTTTAACACCCTGTAGTGTGGACACATATAAACACTGAGGAGTGTTAATTTAACACTGGGGATTTTGCTGTGTATTTGCACAGTAATTACAGAGAAAGGTACTCTTATTAAAAAAACAATAAAAAAAAACATTTTAATTACACAGTATATTTGCCCTGACATTTAAAGCCACACCATGTAGCTTTTCAACCTTCATAATATATTTCCAAGACCCTTGTGATGGTACATCGACTTACAATAGGTTGAATGACACGTCTGCCATAGCCTGACGGGGTCTGTATCGCTTTTACTGGCACTATGTAACTTCGGGGTTCGGGTAGTAACCAGAGCACAAAAAGAACTACAAAATTCGACTGCTTTACAGCATACGTCACTTCCCCCACCACTTCCTCAAATTCGGACGTGAGCGTTTACCCAGCTAACAGGGAACGTTCCCAGAACTTTCACTAACGTTCTTTAAAAGTTGTGTAAATGTTAGCACAAAACGTTATTAAAATAATGTTTTCGGAACGTTCATACAACGTTAGTAACGTTCTTGTAACGTTGAGAAAAAAACGTTCTTAGAACAACGTTCTTGGAATGTCTTTTTGACGTTATTTCTGATTGATGAACATTCTCATAACGTTGATAGAAAACGTTCTTAGAACAAGGTTCTTGGAACGTCTTTTTGACGTTATTTGTGATTGATGAAAGTTCTCATAACGTTGATAGAAAATGTTTTTAGAACAACATTCTTGGAACGTCTTTTTGACGTTATTTTGTGATTGATGAAAGTTATTATAACGTTGATAGAAAACGTTCTTAGAACAAGGTTCTTTGAACGTCTTTATGACATTATTTGTGATTGATGAAAGTTCTCATGACGTTGATAGAAAACGTTCTTAGAACAACGTTCTTGGGACGTCTTTTTGACGTTATTTTGTGATTGATGAAAGTTATTATAACGTTGATAGAAAACGTTCTTAGAACGACGTTCTTGGAACGTCTTTTTGACGTTATTTTGTGATTGATGAAAGTTCTCATAACGTTGATAGAAAACGTTCTTAGAACGACGTTCTTGGAACGTCTTTTTGAAGTTATTTTGTGATTGATGAAAGTTCTCATAACGTTGATAGAAAACGTTCTTAGAACAAGGTTCTTGGAACGTCTTTATGACGTTATTTCTGATTGATGAAAGTTCTCATAACGTTGATAGAAAACGTTTTTAGAACAACATTCTTGGAACGTCTTTTTGACGTTATTTTGTGATTGATGAAAGTTCTCATAACGTTGATAGAAAATGTTTTTAGAACAACATTCTTGGAACGTCTTTATGACGTTATTTTGCGATTGATGAAAGTTCTCATAACGTTGATAGAAAACGTTCTTAGAACAAGGTTCTTGGAACGTATTTATGACATTATTTGTGATTGATGAAAGTTCTCATACACAGCAAAATCCCCAGTGTTAAATTAACACTCCTCAGTGTTTATATGTGTCCACACTACAGGGTGTTAAAAATGAACACTGAAGCAGTGTTGAAGTTAATGAGATAATTAAGTTAACACTGAAGCAGTGTTGAAGTTAATGAGATAATTAAGTGATTAATTAAGTGATGATTGAGCATTAGTGGTGACACCTGATGATAATAAGCAGAATCATTGAAGGAAAGAGAAAAAACAATAACAGAAAAAAGAGAAACACAAAAACTACAACTGACTTCGAGTCATTACACATTGTTGCACTTATTATTACCAGGTTTATCACTTTATTTCTGTCATACATCGACAAAAGTTCTTGAGATTCAACAGAAGTTTAGACGGTAATGGTTTATGGAATTTTTCTTTTCAAGTTACCATTTTGGTGGTCAGTGTTTGCTTTAGTTGGGCTCTTGACACTTTTCATTTTTTAATATTAGTTTTTCTCTGGTTGCTACAACTCTGTGTTTATAAAGCACATTTGTTACTGCAAGAGAAAACATGACCTGCTCACAATATGTTTTGATGATAAAAACATTATCATGTAGTGTCCTGATTCACTGATGTAATTCAGAGTCTACATTTTTGACTATATATTTGATGTCTTGTTTTAGTATTGGTGATTGTAGCTCTGAGATTCTACAGTTTGAGATCCAACAGCAATATGAAAAATTTTGAAAATACTTTGAGCAAAGAAGTTATTGTGTTTAAACACACAGACATCAAGAATCAGCATATGAATCTCAACAATGGTGACAATAAACAAACTAGTGACAAACAGATCAACTCTGAACATCACAAAACAAGCTACTAAAGTCAGAACAAAACAATAGCAAAATAAAAGCACACAGAAAAAACAATGAAAATTACAGGACAATTCAGCTGCATAATTTATTCATGCTGCAATGCATGATGTCAGCCATTGATGCGTTCTGATTGGTGGCTCCCATCATGCATTGCAACATTAAGCATTTGTTTGATTGTCACCATTGTTGAGATTCATATGTAGATTCTTGATGTCTGTGTGTGATTTTAAATCCTTCATATCTTTAAAACATTGCTGGAAGTAATTATTGTAGTTAAAAATTAATAAAATAATTAGATAATCAGTTTATAATGCTGGGTGATATTATTGAATCAGGTCACTAGTAATTTCATCATTGAAACATAACCAGGGCTGAATTTCCAAAAGCATCTTAAACTTAACTTGATTGCAGACCAACTGCAACAAATGGTCTATACGATCAAATTAGGCTTGCGATGTTGTCAGGAAACACATCCCAAATCATAGTTTCTCTTGCCACAACACATATGCTCTATAAGCACAGAGTTGGAACAGCCAGAGAAATACTAATGTTAAAAAGTAAAGGGTCAAGAGCCCAACTAAAGCAACCACTGGTCACCATAATGGTGACATGAAACGAAATATTCCATAAAACATTACCATCTAAACTTCTGTTAAATCTAAATAAGAACGTGTGTAGATGTATGACAGAAATAAAGTCAAACTGGTACAATAATAAGTGCAATAATGGTTCAAAGTCAGTAGTTCTTGTGTTTCTCTTTTCTGTTCTTGTTTCTCTTTCCTTCAGTGAGTCTGCTTGTTATCATCAGGTGTCACCACTAATGCTCAATCATCACTTAATTAATCACTTAATTATCTCATTAACTTCAACACTGCTTCAGTGTTAACTTAATTATCTCATTAACTTCAACACTGCTTCAGTGTTAATTTTTAACACCCTGTAGTGTGGACACATATAAACACTGAGGAGTGTTAATTTAACACTGGGGATTTTGCTGTGTAACGTTGATAGAAAACGTTCTTAGAACAACGTTCTTGGAATGTCTTTATGACGTTATTTGTGATTGATGAAAGTTCTCATAACGTTGATAGAAAATGTTCTTAGAACAACATTCTCAGAATGTTCTTATAATGTTATTAGTATTTTCTGAATGTTATATTTAGGCTATCATAAAACGTTCTGGGAACATGTTGTTTGCTTCTTAACAGTTTACAATCACTAGATTTGTATAATATGACTATATATATCCATATAAACATTTTAAACATCACAGTAGTTTATAACACCACCCCAATAAACCAGCACTATAGCCTATTAATAAATTAATATTAACTAGTGCAAAATGCCTGTGCAAAATCTTTTTTTTTGTGTGTGTGTTTTTAGTAATTGTTGTTTTGGTGTGTTTGAGTGCTCATTGTTACAATTACACAGCAAAAGTTCAGTGACATTTTTATTTGTGTATAGTAGAAAGCAAATACTGATCCTGAAATAATGGCATAAAATAAATGTGGAAAATTGAACTAGACAATACCGGGAGCAGAGTACACAGTGAACTCAGAGAAAATGCTATGCTTGAGTAAAAACAGTTTGTGAATAGGCTACTACAAATGATGCCCGTGAAAGAGATTGTGAACGCATTGAATACACTGTAAAAAATAAAATCGTAAAAAAAACAGTCATTGACTGTCAGCTACGGCTGCCAAACAAAAACCGTAAAAATAAAGTAAAATATCCTAATTTAAATTAAGTGCAAAAAACGTTTACAGAAATTTTCCTTAAATGTTTTACGGAAAAACAGTGTTTTTTTACAGCTATTTCCTGAATTATTACGATCAAACACCTTCATTGTAAACAAATCCCATAAAAAACAGTCAAATGACTGTCAGCAATGGCTGCCATACAAAAACCGTAAAATTAATGTAAAATATCCTAATTTAAATAAGTGGAAAATACTTTTACAGAAATCTTCATTAATCTTTTTTAACAGAAACACACAGTTAATTCACATTTTTTCTGATTTTTTTACTGAAAAACATGCAGTTAATTATATGCATGATTTGCTGTGACTATACGTCACTACATCAGCAACTACACAGTTACTGTCTGTTAAATAAAGCAACATACAGCATTTCATCAGTGTTTCTGTGCTCATCCTGGACTGAAGCTCAGGCTCTACTCTTCAACACAATGGTGACACACGAAACACACCATACAGAAACACTTTAAACCCAAACAGAACATTAAACACTAACAGATCTCTCAGGATCTCAGCATCTTCACTTATTACAATCCAGACTTTATTTCTTTCATACTAACATTCTTTTTGAGAATTAACAGAGGTTTAGAAGTTGAAGTTTTATTGAAAAGAATAAAGTTTGATGTCACCATGATGGAGATCAGTGTTTGCTTTAGTTGGGCTCTTGACCTTTTAGTGTTTAACATTAATGTTTTTTCTGGCTGCTTTAACTGTGTGTCTCTGATGCATATTTGTTATGGTAGGAATCCAAGAGAAACTCAGATCAGATGTTGTTGGTCTCTTTTTAGTGATAATAGTCATCATGTAGAGTCCTGCTTCATTGATACCACCTGAAGTGTAATATCTGATTAAGTAATTAAATATTAGTTGTTAATTTTTGCATGAAAAAACTGCTAAATAAGATCCTGCAGTGATGTGATACTCAGATTTTATGATGTCATTATACAGAAAATATTTTGACAGGATCATCTAGACTCACTCAGACATCAATAATCAGCGTATGAATCACAACAATGGTGACAACGAAAAAAAAATCTGAACTACTATAAAGTCACAAAAAGGCTTTGTTGGATGTCACCATTGTTGAGATTCATATGTTGATTCTTGATGTCTATACTACAAAAAAAAAAAAAAAAAATTAACCAGCTCAAACCTTTTTCCATATAATACTTATCTTTTTAAATTTCAGATTATTAAAATATTGTTGCCAAGCATCATGTGAGAAATTATAACATTATAGACTTTGTATAAAGCTAAATTTAATTTACATATTATGTAATCTAAACTAATATATTCAGAGATTTGATTCTCATATCAGTGAATCAGATCATCACGATGACTGTAACTTCACTTATGAATGATCAAGATCATCTGATATTTCTCCTGCATTTATTGCTATAACAAATGTGTATTAAATACACAGTTAAAGCAGCCAGAGAAAACTAATGTTAAAAACTCACGGGTCATGAGCCCAACTAAAGCAGACACTGATCTCAATCATGGTGACATCAAATTTATTTTAAAGTTTTTTTACAATTTATTTTACAAAAAACTGTAAAACATCCTAAATTAAATAAACTGAAAAACACTGTTATTTTACAGGTATTTCCTGAATAATCACGATCAAATACCTTCATTGTAAAAAAAATCGTAAAAAAAGGGTCAAGTGACTGGCAGCTGCGGCTGCCAAACAAAAACCTTAAAATTAAAGTCAAATATGGTAATTTAAATAAACCGAAAAAACACTGTTATTTCACAGGTATTTCCTGCATTATTATAATCAAATACCTTCATTGTAAAAAAATCGTAAAAAAAGGGTCAAATGACTGGCAGCTGCGGCTGCCAAACAAAAACCCTAAAATTAAAGTAAAATATGCTAATTTAAATAAATTGTAAAAAAACTTTAAAATAAATTTGATGTCACCATGATTGAGATCAGTGTCTGCTTTAGTTGGGCTCATGACCCGTGAGTTTTTAACATTAGTTTTCTCTGGCTGCTTTAACTGTGTATTTAATACACATTTGTTATAGCAATAAATGCAGGAGAAATATCAGATGATCTTGATCATTCATAAGTGAAGTTACAGTCATCGTGATGATCTGATTCACTGATATGAGAATCAAATCTCTGAATATATTAGTTTAGATTACATAATATGTAAATTAAATTTAGCTTTATACAAAGTCTATAATGTTATAATTTCTCACATGATGCTTGGCAACAATATTTTAATAATCTGAAATTTAAAAAGATAAGTATTATATGGAAAAAGGTTTGAGCTGGTTAATTTTTTTTTTTTTTTTTGTAGTATAGACATCAAGAATCAACATATGAATCTCAACAATGGTGACATCCAACAAAGCCTTTTTGTGACTTTATAGTAGTTCAGATTTTTTTTTCGTTGTCACCATTGTTGTGATTCATACGCTGATTATTGATGTCTGAGTGAGTCTAGATGATCCTGTCAAAACATTTTCTGTATAATGACATCATAAAATCTGAGTATCACATCACTGCAGGATCTTATTTAGCAGTTTTTTCATGCAAAAATTAACAACTAATATTTAATTACTTAATCAGATATTACACTTCAGGTGGTATCAATGAAGCAGGACTCTACATGATGACTATTATCACTAAAAAGAGACCAACAACATCTGATCTGAGTTTCTCTTGGATTCCTACCATAACAAATATGCATCAGAGACACACAGTTAAAGCAGCCAGAAAAAACATTAATGTTAAACACTAAAAGGTCAAGAGCCCAACTAAAGCAAACACTGATCTCCATCATGGTGACATCAAACTTTATTCTTTTCAATAAAACTTCAACTTCTAAACCTCTGTTAATTCTCAAAAAGAATGTTAGTATGAAAGAAATAAAGTCTGGATTGTAATAAGTGAAGATGCTGAGATCCTGATAGCGTTTAATGTTCTGTTGGGGTTTAAAGTGTTTCTGTATGGTGTGTTTTGTGTGTCACCATTGTGTTGAAGAGTAGAGCCTGAGCTTCAGTCCAGGATGAGCACAGAAACACTGATGAAATGCTGTATGTTGCTTTATTTAACAGACAGTAACTGTGTAGTTGCTGATGTAGTGACGTATAGTCACAGCAAATCATGCATATAATTAACTGCATGTTTTTCAGTAAAAAAATCAGAAAAAATGTGAATTAACTGTGTGTTTCTGTTAAAAAAGATTAATGAAGATTTCTGTAAAAGTATTTTCCACTTATTTAAATTAGGATATTTTACATTAATTTTACGGTTTTTGTATGTCCAAGGTTAAAGGCTAACGTTAGCTATCAAAATATTTTCAGGGAAAAAAGGCGAAAAAACATACATTAACGGCTCAAATTTTATTACAAACTATCTTTACAAATATTAAATGAACTATTCATATGTTGGTGTATTGATGAGCTATAAAGTAGTTTGATTAAAAAAGAAATCGAATGAGTATGATTCGCTAAATAAAATTGACGATACTCACGTTTCGGCTTAAGTTCTTCAAATGTTTATCCGATCCAATTTGATAGGAGGCGCTGTCTCGAAAAACGAGGGGTCTGAGAATGCGGGACTCTGGGTGCGGGACTGTAGATGCAGGCTCCGAGTCTGCAGCTTCATACTGCTCCCATTGTATCGATCTTGGTTGCAGTTCCATTAGAATTCCACTGGAGGTGATCGCGGGCGAGTGCAGAATGAATGGGAGTCAATGGGGCTAGACGGCTAAATGTGTCTCTTTCACCCGATTGCCGTTGAGAAATCTCAGATTTTATTGTAGGTTTTGCAAGTTCAACATGGGTTATAGGTCGAAAGTTGAATGAACGAGTACTTATGTCCTTTCGATTTCTTACAGGTTGAGTTGTTGTTGCCCATAACACGCTAGCATTCTGCTAATGACGTCAGCATTCTGACGTCATTGACATTTTGAAAGACTTTTTAAAGCAAATAAGTGACTCTAAAAAATCTAACACCCAGCAATGTGTAATTTCTTTGCATCTCCTTTCGAATACAACATTCAAATTACTAGACAAAAAATTATATCCTGAGAAAAGTGGATATTGAGGGTTTTTCGCCATAGACCTCCATTCATTCTGCACTCGCCTGCGAGCGCCCCCGCATGGACAGAGACGTGTTACTGCAGCCAGTCCAGAAACCGGAAGTAAGCAGAGAGTGCCAATTCTCTTCCTATTAGACATTCTCTGTCTGCACTTCGAATTCTAACCGGAAATAGTAGACCATCCGGGTATCTTTGGAATACTCTTTTCAACATACTACGATTTGGGACGTACTAATTCTAGTTTCGCATACTATTTAGGACGGATAGTATGCGAATTGGGACTCAGCATATGTTTACAAAATCATTTATATAATAGGTTATAATAGGCTATAATATAATGTAATATGTAATAGCCTATAATATTATATAGCTTTATAAATGGTTAACGTGGTGTAGAAATAAAATTGCAAAAACATTTATTAAAAACTAAACATGATATAGGCTAAGGCATGAATATATTTTGTGAAATATACACAATATGTACACATATTTACAGATGTAACATGAGGAACCATTTAAAAGATGTATGTTCAATGTATTTTTGAAATAATATATTTTCAAAATGTATTTCAATATATTTAACAGTGCTTCACATATGTGAATAGCATATCTATCTATACATCTATCTATAAATTATAGGAAGGTCTGTCTGTCTGTCTGTCTGTCTGTTCACCACATTTTCAAACTGGACAGGTTTTTTGCTACAGGCACAAGTCCTAAGTGCAGTGTAAAGTTTGACGTTGTTTGGATTAGAAATGCAAAAGATATTGCCATTTGACCCTTTTTTTACGATTTTTTTACAATGAAGGTATTTGATTATAATAATGCAGGAAATACCTGTGAAATAACAGTGCTTTTTCGGTTTATTTAAATTACCATATTTGACTTTAATTTTAAGGTTTTTGTTTGGCAGCCGCAGCTGCCAGTCACTTGACCCTTTTTTTACGATTTTTTTTACAATGAAGGTTTTTGATCGTGATTATTCAGGAAATACCTGTAAAATAACAGTGTTTTTCAGTTTATTTAATTTAGGATGTTTTACAGTTTTTTGGGGAGCTGACAGTCATTTGACCATTTTATCATTTAACTGTTTTCTTTCTGTTAAATTACAGATTATATTTGTAATTTTACATACATTTTTATGTAATTTAAGAAAACAGAAAAAAATACTGTATGAAAAATACAACAAATGTTCTGTATAAAAAGTGTGAATTACTGTAATTTGTCATTAATGTCACAATACCTAAAATAACAGCTGAATTTTTATTTTACAGATATTTTTTGTAATTTTACAGTGTTTTGAGTACAATTTAAAATGAAAGAAAATGATCGTAAAAAAATCACAGTTATTTTCTGTAAAATTAGGATTTTTTTTTACAGTGTAGGATATGTTTTGTTGGTTAATAGCATGCTACTATTACACAGCAGCGATAACGTTAAGCACCAGAATGAAATATAATATTCAGAAGCAAACAGCATAGCTGACTTACAGATTCGGTTAACATGCACAAATGAGTAAGCGTGACGATTCAGGGAGCAGGCTACACAGTGAACTCAGAGAAAACGCTACGCTTGAGCAAACAGTGTGAATAGGTTACTACAAATGATGGCAAACTGCCCGTGCAAAATCAGTTTTTGTGTGTGTTTTTAATAATTTTTGTTTTGGTGTGTTTGAGTGCTCATTGTTACAATTACACAGCAAAAGTTCAGTGACATTTTTTTTATGCATGGAAAAAAAGCACCAAGGAAAATTTAACTACACGATTCAGGGATCAGGCGTGCAGTGAACTCCGAGAAAAGCTGTGAATAAAATACAATATTCAGAAGTAAACAGTGTAGCTGACAGAGCGTTATGCCAGAATGTTTAAACAATTACCTTCTTTTACCGATATATTTAACAATATCTTTTGCATTTCTAATCCAAACAACGTCAAACTTTACACTGCACTTAGGACTTGTGCCTGTAGCAAAAAACCTGTCCAGTTTGAAAATGTGGTGAACAGACAGACAGACAGACAGACAGACAGACCTTCCTATAATTTATAGATAGATGTATAGATAGATATGCTATTCACATATGTGAAGCACTGTTAAATATATTGAAATACATTTTGAAAATATATTATTTCAAAAATACATTGAACATACATCTTTTAAATGGTTCCTCATGTTACATCTGTAAATATGTGTACATATTGTGTATATTTCACAAAATATATTCATGCCTTAGCCTATATCATGTTTAGTTTTTAATAAATGTTTTTGCAATTTTATTTCTACACCACGTTAACCATTTATAAAGCTATATAATATTATAGGCTATTACATATTACATTATATTATAGCCTATTATAACCTATTATATAAATGATTTTGTAAACATATGCTGAGTCCCAATTCGCATACTATCCGTCCTAAATAGTATGCGAAACTAGAATTAGTACGTCCCAAATCGTAGTATGTTGAAAAGAGTATTCCAAAGATACCCGGATGGTCTACTATTTCCGGTTAGAATTCGAAGTGCAGACAGAGAATGTCTAATAGGAAGAGAATTGGCACTCTCTGCTTACTTCCGGTTTCTGGACTGGCTGCAGTAACACGTCTCTGTCCATGCGGGGGCGCTCGCAGGCGAGTGCAGAATGAATGGAGGTCTATGGCGAAAAACCCTCAAAATCCACTTTTCTCAGGATATAATTTTTTGTCTAGTAATTTGAATGTTGTATTCGAAAGGAGATGCAAAGAAATTACACATTGCTGGGTGTTAGATTTTTTAGAGTCACTTATTTGCTTTAAAAAGTCTTTCAAAATGTCAATGACGTCAGAATGCTGACGTCATTAGCAGAATGCTAGCGTGTTATGGGCAACAACAACTCAACCTGTAAGAAATCGAAAGGACATAAGTACTCGTTCATTCAACTTTCGACCTATAACCCATGTTGAACTTGCAAAACCTACAATAAAATCTGAGATTTCTCAACGGCAATCG
Organism: Rutilus rutilus; assembly: GCA_021464565.1. NCBI lineage: Eukaryota > Metazoa > Chordata > Actinopteri > Cypriniformes > Leuciscidae > Rutilus > Rutilus rutilus. The sequence continues at coordinate 63,850,372 of JAJAQA010000001.1, read as the reverse complement.
GGTGAAAGAGACACATTTAGCCGTCTAGCCCCATTGACTCCCATTCATTCTGCACTCGCCCGCGATCACCTCCAGTGGAATTCTAATGGAACTGCAACCAAGATCGATACAATGGGAGCAGTATGAAGCTGCAGACTCGGAGCCTGCATCTACAGTCCCGCACCCAGAGTCCCGCATTCTCAGACCCCTCGTTTTTCGAGACAGCGCCTCCTATCAAATTGGATCGGATAAACATTTGAAGAACTTAAGCCGAAACGTGAGTATCGTCAATTTTATTTAGCGAATCATACTCATTCGATTTCTTTTTTAATCAAACTACTTTATAGCTCATCAATACACCAACATATGAATAGTTCATTTAATATTTGTAAAGATAGTTTGTAATAAAATTTGAGCCGTTAATGTATGTTTTTTCGCCTTTTTTCCCTGAAAATATTTTGATAGCTAACGTTAGCCTTTAACCTTGGACTTTTTGTAGACAAGCCATTGTAAAAATGTGATTAAAATTAGTTGACATTAAAGTAGACCAATTAAATATTTTATGTGTGTTAATATCAAAGAATGGCATCATTAATTATTTAATCAGATTTACCTTTTGACCTTTTTTTAATTTCCGGACCTTTTCTCCTAAAACTATAAATTTAATTAATTAATGCCGGAGTAATTATTTTACTTTATATAATTTATGTAGACTACTTAAATTAGTTCTTATAAAACATAAGTATTAAAATTAATCAATATTAATTTAACTGTGATATGAAGTTGTTGCTAGCCATTTACAACTCATACAATTGCCTAATAATCAAATTTGCTATGCCTTCACTATGTATTAACCAGTCTATGGTATTAACATGTGAGCTAGAATGTGTCATTTGGCCTTTTGTTTGGGTTCCTTCTTTTAATTTGTACTGACTGAAATGTTTTATATATTCATTTATTTATTTATATGGACATGCCATCATTCATGGCCTATGTGAGATGCAGGCATTATCCTGGCAGGAGGCTGAGGAGGTGTTCCTCCGTGGCCCTACTTATCACCCTAGGTATGCTTGTAATTTGCATTTGCAAAAAAATTTTTTTTTTTCATTATTACACAATATTTTTGACAATGGCATTCATCTTTTATTTTAGTGAAGTCGAGGAATTTGACAGAGCGATTGCAAAAATAATGAAAAAAGAAGGAACATTCGCCTACCAGAAAGTAATTATTTTACCTTATGCATTTACATTACATTTTACATTTATTCATTTAGCAGACGCTTTTATCCAAAGCGACTTATAAATGAGGAGTTTTTTTTAATGCAATTGAAGACGAAAAGTAAAGTCACTAACACAATTCTTTCTTCCTTTTTTCTTTGCTTTGTCCTGTTTACAGCAAGATGATGTTTAGGTGATCGTTAAATAGAGTACAGAATTGTTTATTATTGGTGTTTTGTCTATTCTTATTTGAGTTTTGCTTTGCATTCAAAATTTCAAAAAACAGGTTTTGTAATGTTAGCATGGTATAATGGTAATTAGACCATTATAGGTTGAACTGAAAGAAAAAATGGAATTTGAAAAAAAAACAAAAAACATTGTAGCAATATAATATCACATAATATTTTTCAGAAGATAGTTCAATCTGTAATTGTATCCCTTCCATCAGTAATTTTCTTTCAATTACACCCACACTCAAAAAATAACTACTGGGTCATTTGTTAGTCAGAGAACACAATGAGTTTTTTTTGGCACATGCATTAAGCAGGGAACGCAAATATTTATTTGGATAACTTTAAATAAAACGAGACATAAATAAAGGTAAAGGTGTTATACGATCTTCCGAACAGCAGGAGGCGCTGTCTCGAAAAACGTGGGGTCTGAGAATGCGGGACTCTGGGTGCGGGACTGTAGATGCAGGCTCCGAGTCTGCAGCTTCATAATGTTGTACAATGGGGCTAATAGGAAGTGCCAAGGCTCTCCGTAGACGGGCTCTGGTGCAGATCAATGCACACTCTAACGGCTAATATTGCCCACAACCCATTGCGTGCGGGAGGGAGAAGCTTTGTGGTGATGGTGGTATCTATGGTGATGTAAACATGGCAGCCGGATGCAGCCGCGGAGATTCACCCTCAGTTTTTAAGTGTATGAATTCAAATGTTTAACCCTTATTAAAGTTATATTTTATTGTCTCGTAATATTAATGGGGTTATGTTGTGCCAAAAAGTACCGTGTTTATCTTGTAGGGTCCGATGAAATAAAAAGTACAGTGTCATGCAAGTGTCTTTTTTTAATGTATTTCTTCTGATGTTTCTGTCTTAGATTTATAAGTTACCTTACTATATGTAGCAGTACTGTTTATTTCTGTCGGGTTACTCCATATGAAGGGGGCGTGCCCTTTAATTACGTTCCCTGTGTATATACACAGCAAAAACTCCGGTGTTAAATTAACACTCCTGGGAGTGTATATGAGTCCACACTCAAGAGTGTAAAGTGTTAAAATATGAGTGTTAAATTAACACTCAAGAGTGTTGAAGTTAATGAGATAATTAAGTGATTAATTGAGTGATGATTGATCATTATTGAAGACACCTGATGTTAACAAGTAGAATCACTGAAGGAGAAAATCACAAATTGTAAGCCACCGTTATGGTGATGGGTGTTTGCTTTAGTTGGGCTCTTGACCCCTTATATGTTTACTTTAGATTGTGTTTGGCTGTTATATCTGAGTTATAACTCTCAGATGAACAAAGAAAAAAAGTGATCTGATGGTGTTGGTTATATTAGGACAATCATCATTTGAACTTGATCACTGAACTCATTAAGATCCTTCTTTCTGATGTAGATGTATGTTGTTGATCACAGAATAACTGTGATTCTGCATAAATATCCAGAATTTTAGATATTATATAAAGGATTTCTTAAAAGCTGTTTAAAAAAAAAAAAAAAAATAAACCTTTCTTTTAGGCACACACAGACATCAAGATTCAGTCTATGCATCTCAACAATGGTGACGAGCAGAATATTCAATTAGGAAAAGTAAATTACATGGGCAATTCAGATCATAATTTATTCATACCGCAATGCATGATGGGAGCCATTAATGAGTTGTGATTGGTGGCAGCCACTGCAACATGCTTTATTATTGTCACCATTGTTGAGATTCACAGGCTGATTATTGATGTCTGTGTTTCTAAATTAATTCATTTGAAAGTCTTTTGATCAGAACAATGTTTATTAAATATTTTGTTTTATATGAAAAATACTGAAAATCATATGCTGTAGAATCACAGAGCTTTTGTAATTAACAAGATAAACCAAACTATCTCAATAAGTTTCGTTTTTCAGATCACAACATGATTACGTCAAAACATAACCAACGCCATCAGATCACATTGTCTTTTTGTTCATCTGACTGTTATAAATCAATAACAGCAGACAAGCAAAATTTAAAGTAAGCATATAAGGGTCAAGAGCCCAACTAAAGCAAACACCGATCACCATAATGGTGACTTACAATTTGTGATTTTTCTCCTTCAGTGATTCTGCTTGTTAATATCAGGTGTCTTCAATAATGCTCAATCATCTCTAAACTAATCACTTAATTATGTCATTAACTTTAACACTCTTGAGTGTTAATTTAACACTCATATTTTAACACTTTACACTCTTGAGTGTGGACTCATATACACTCCCAGGAGTGTTAATTTAACACTGGAGTTTTTGCTGTGTAGGGGTGTCGCTACGTGTGTGCGTTCTCTTTCTCTCTCTGCGTCATTTGAGCGAGACGCGTGTTTCCGGCGGGACGCGTGAATGTTGCACGGTAAGAGCTGTTGGCAGTGACTATACCATAGATATCATATAAAGGCTAGATGTCTTAAGGCGGAGTCACTTCCGGCATCACCGGCGGCCATCTTAGGACAGGGCTCTGTGAATTAAAGGAGTCATAACCTAGTATTACATTGGATACCTACTGCTGTATTATAGTCTTTCAGGCCCTTCTAAAAAAGAAAAGTGGAAAAAAAATAAACACAGACCTACTTTTACCCTTATTTCTGAAGGCATTATTGTCTCGCGAGATCAATGCGATGTTTTGGCTGTCGTGGACGCTCTATATGGCTCTGCACGCCAGTTGAAAGGGTTGTTGGGACAGCGTCATTAAAAATGAATTTCATCCACTGGTCCCTGATAGTTTCGTCCGATTTTGGGAGATAAAACACATTTACATGTTTTTTATGGCAATCAACCACAGAGCAAGTCCGGTGTGCACTCGGTTTCTCCATCTTTCTCGACTGAACTGAATATGAGGGGAAAGGGGGGCTTCCTGCTGCGGTGTCCATATATGGTATATCCTACTACCTCATGACGTCAAGAGGGAGCTGAAATCAAAATCTCGTATTTGAGTGCGCGTGCACGCGCGCTGGCTTATTTACCCTGAGGTAAACAAACGCTTCACTTTTAAATATCGGATTCCCGGCCAGTGTATAATCGTTAGTCGATCATAACATACATTGATTCTCGTGGAAAAGTGAAAATTGCAGGTTATGACTCCTTTAAGGTGAGTGAGCAGCACGCACACAAATCCTCTTATCTCGCTGAAATCTGGACGGATTTACAAACGGTTTGGTTTCTTACAAACGTTATTAACGTGGCTATAATTCTGAATGCTTAAACATTTTGAACATAATTATTCATATGTATACAGTATAATAGCTACATCTCTGACGTTTATAACAAACCAAACCGTTTGAAAATCGGTAGAAAATTTAGCAAGTTATGGTTATTTAAAAGTACATGCACCATGTTATGAGTGAGCGAGCACCCTGTCGTAAGATGGCCGCCGTGTGCGGATGTCGAGCTCCATTGGCCAGCAGCGCGGACGAGACATCTAGCCTTTATATGATATCTATGGACTATACTAGCATGGCTTGTTGTGGGGTTGTCTCACAGGGATTACATGATTTTATCTGTTAAAGGTTGGACAGAGGATCTCTGTGGGATGTCGTGATTTTAATGAGTGCTTAATATAAAGCTGTTTGGGTACCGTGTGAATCGCATTACAGGTATGTTTTAACAGCTGATGAACACATGATTGTTAGTAGCCGGGTAAATTAATATTTTGTATTTTATGTTTAAGGTGCGGGCCAACGTGCGCAAGACGTTACAGTGGGCTTTCTCTGGGTTCATAACGTTATAGCAGCTAAACCGCTGTGTGGATGTTCCCTTTTGCTCACTGCATTGTGTTTGCTGCCTTTTCCGACTTTATCCGACTTGTTACCGTGCTACAACTCTAGCTCAAATTCGCGTGTTGACGCGCTGCTGCTCGACCCCTCGCCACATCCATTGTTTACGTCCAGCGCATGTTTTATCAGCTGGTCCGAGGACTGTGGGTCGTTGGCATGGTACCTTATCAACTGTGCTGTGAGTAAATTGAGTCATAAACCTCCAGTGGTGCTCAGGTATCAGATCAACCACTTAACTGTCACCAGCTCTTCTACATTTTGTTTTCTTTAAACATTATATAATTTTCTTGTTTATTGTGTAGCGGATTAATTTTATATATATTTTCTTTTCCATTGATTTGAGTTTGCTGGATATATTACCCATATGTATATGTATGGACTTTGTGTGACATATTTGGTGTGTGACCAAGTTTATGTATGTACACTGTAAAAAAAATCCTAATTTTACAGAAAATAACTGTGATTTTTTTACGATCATTTTCTTTCATTTTAAATTGTACTCAAAACACTGTAAAATTACAAAAAATATCTGTAAAATAAAAATTCAGCTGTTATTTTAGGTATTGTGACATTAATGACAAATTACAGTAATTCACATTTTTTATACAGAACATTTGTTGTATTTTTCATACAGTATTTTTTCTGTTTTCTTAAATTACATAAAAATGTATGTAAAATTACAAATATAATCTGTAATTTAACAGAAAGAAAACAGTTAAATGATAAAATGGTCAAATGACTGTCAGCTCCCCAAAAAACTGTAAAACATCCTAAATTAAATAAACTGAAAAACACTGTAATTTTACAGGTATTTCCTGAATAATCACGATCAAAAACCTTCATTGTAAAAAAAATCGTAAAAAAAGGGTCAAATGACTGGCAGCTGCGGCTGCCAAACAAAAACCTTAAAATTAAAGTCAAATATGGTAATTTAAATAAACCGAAAAAGCACTGTTATTTCACAGGTATTTCCTGCATTATTATAATCAAATACCTTCATTGTTAAAAAATCGTAAAAAAAGGGTCAAATGACTGGCAGCTGCGGCTGCCAAACAAAAACCCTAAAATTAAAGTAAAATATGCTAATTTAAATAAATTGTAAAAAACTTTAAAATAAATTTGATGTCACCATGATTGAGATCAGTGTCTGCTTTAGTTGGGCTCATGACTTCAATTTTTAACTTACATTTTTCTTTGGCTGCTTTAACTGTGTATTTCATGCACATTTGTTATAGCAATAAATGCTGGAGAAAATTTCAGATGATTTTGGTCATTCTTTGATGATGTCATCATATGATGGCTTGATTCTCTGATATGACAGTCAAAAATATGAATATATTAGCTTAGATTACATGTAGATGGAATTTAGCTTTATACAAAGTTTATAATGTCATAATTTCTCACATGCATATATTTTTTTGTGTTTTTCTGTAAAACATTTAAGGAAAATTTCTGTAAAAGTTTTTTGCACTTCTAAAATAGGATATTTTACTTTATTTTTACGTTTTTTGTTTGACAGCCGCAGCTGACAGCTTTAAAATAAATTTGATATCACCATGATTGAGATCAGTGTCTGCTTTAGTTGGGCTCATGACCCGTGAGTTTTTAACATTAGTTTTCTCTGGCTGCTTTAACTGTGTATTTAATACTCCTTTGTTATAGCAATAAATGCAGGAGAAATATCAGATGATCTTGGTCATTCATCAGTGATGTTACAGTCATCGTGATGATCTGATTCACTGATATGACAGCCAAATCTCTGAATATATTAGTTTAGATTACATAATATGTAGATTGAATTTAGCTGTATACAAAGTCTATAATGATTTTTATTATATTTTACATTATTATCTATAATGATAATTTCTCACATGGTCCTTGGCAACAATATTGTAATAATCTGAAATTTAAAAAGATATGTATTATATGGAAAAAGTTTTGAGCTGGTTAATTTTTTTTTTTTTTTTTGTAGTATAGACATCAAGAATCAACATATGAATCTCAACAATGGTGACAACCAACAAAGCCTTTTTGTGACTTTATAGTAGTTCAGATTTTTTTTCGTTGTCACCATTGTTGTGATTCATACGCTGATTATTGATGTCTGAGTGAGTCTATATAATCCTGTCAAAACATTTTCTGTATAATGACATTATAAAATCTGAGTATCACATCACTGCAGGATCTTATATAGCAGTTTTATCATGCAAAAATTAACAACTAATTTTTAATTATTTAATCAGATATCACACTTCAGGTGGTATCAATGAAGCAGGACACTACATGATGACTATTATCACTAAAATACGGAAGCCCTAAGAGGCCATGGATAATATTTTTTTTCTCTGTTGTTTTCTCGTGATCACGACTTAATTTTCTCGTGATCTCGAGATAACAAAAGTTGTTTTCTCGTGATCACGACTTAATTTTCTCGTGATCTCGAGATAACAAAAGTTGTTTTCTCGTGATCACGACTTAATTTTCTCGTTATCTCGAGATAACAAAAGTTGTTTTCTCGTGATCACGACTTGTTTTTTTTCTGCGTAGTCGGCAAGAACAGTATAAGCACCAAACGCAGAATAAAGCAGCATCATGGATGATCGCATTCGCTTTTACTTTGATAACAGGATCACTCAAAATGAAAGTTCTATGTCTGTCAGTGATTGGCGACTTCCACATTAGTGTCCGACACTTAGAAGGAGGAGGCTGTCAGTTGACGTCTGCATGTCTACCAGAATTATGTTTGAAAGATTTAGATTAATGTTTTTTTGCGGCTGACCCGAGAAATGGTCAGAGAGGTTCAGTTAAGTCTGGCCAGGTTCTCCTCTGGGACACCTCTCTCTCTCTCAAAGCAATTATAAAATCCATCTCTTCTGCGGGCTTTTTATGAAGTAGATTTCAAAATCAAAGAAGCCAGCTCGCACGTAGGCTACATCATGATATACACAACATTCAGAAGGAGCGAGATTTTCTCGCGAATCGCGATACATACACATTACGGCGTGAGAAAACGGTTTTATGTCGAGATCATATATTAGAAATTAAGTCGTGATCACGAGAAAACAACTTTTGTTATCTCGAGATAACGAGAAAATTAAGTCGTGATCACGAGAAAACAACTTTTGTTATCTCGAGATCACGAGAAAACAAGATAGAAAAAAATAACAATCCATGGCCTCTTAGGGCTTCCGTACTAAAAAGAGACCAACATCATCTGATCTGAGTTTCTCTTGGATTCCTACCATAACTAATATGCATCAAAGACACACAGTTAAAGCAGCCAGAGAAAATTTTAAGTTAAACACTAAAAGGTCAAGAGCCCAACTAAAACAAACACTAATCTCCATCATGGTGACATCAAACTTTATTCTTTTCAATAAAACTTCAACTTCTAAACCTCTGTTAATGCTCAATAAGAATGTTAGTATGAAAGAAATAAAGTCTGGATTGTAATAAGTGAAGATGCTGAGATCCTGAGAGATCTGGTAGTGTTTAATGTTCTGTTGGGGTTTAAAGTGTTTCTGTATGGTGTGTTTTGTGTGTCACCATTGTGTTGAAGAGTAGAGCCTGAGCTTCAGTCCAGGATGAGCAGAGAAACACTGATGAAATGCTGCATGTTGCTTTATTTAACAGACAGTAACTGTGTAGTTGCTGATGTAGTGACGTATAGTCACAGCAAATCATGCATATAATTAACTGCATGTTTTTCAGTAAAAAATCTGAAAAAAATGTGAATTAACTGTGTTTTAACTGTGTGTTTCTGTTAAAAAAGATTAATGAAGATTTCTGTAAAAGTATTTTCCACTTATTTAAAAAAAAAATTTTACATTAATTTTACGTTTTTTGTATGGCAGCCATTGCTGACAGTCATTTGACTGTTTTTTATGGGATTTTTTTACAATGAAGGTGTTTGATCGTAATAATTCAGGAAATAGCTGTAAAAAAACACTGTTTTTCCGTAAAACATTAAAGGAAAATTTCTGTAAAAGTTTTTTGCACTTAATTTAAATTAGGATATTTTACTTTATTTTTACGGTTTTTGTTTGGCAGCCGTAGCTGACAGTCAATGACTGTTTTTTTTTACGATTTAATTTTTTACAGTGTAGGCCTATATGTTTCTTGTGTGGATACCTTGAGGGCAGCCCAAAAGAGGTGTTTCTCTACTTTAACATTGTTGGCTGTTGTGCCCATTTCTGTCCACCCAGCATTGTAGGGGTGACCGAACGCGGCACCTTGAGTTGATGAGCCAAACTGATGTGGTGAACTCTTTTAAAATTGTGTCTTAAATTGCCAGCTGCTCTGTTAATGTTTTTGATATTGTGTGTGTGTTTCGTGTTTTCTCTTTTCTTTTCTCTCTTCAGAATTGGGGCAGCCAGTAGCAGAAAATAAGCGTCTTTTCCCGATTGTGGTGGTGGGTTCTTTTGCTTGAATGCTGTGTTCACAGTGAGGTGTGAAGTGAGTGTGCAGTGAGTGTGCACGTATGATCGCTATATCCGTTCTGCTAAAGAGAGCCAGCGCCCCATTCTGAAGTGAGCGTCCGTGTGATTTTTGTGTTTAGATTATTTTTGTTTCATTGGTGTTGTCTTAAATAAAATCTGATATGTTTTGAGAAAATAAAGTTTTGTACTATTTTTCTACTCCATGTCTGATACCTGACTCTGATACAACGGACCTTATTTAATTAAAGGGCATTTCCCCGGAAAGAGGCCCCTGGGTGGCGTAGTTGGTAACTTTCTTAAATCTTTAGTATACCTCTAGTCTAAGCTGCCACATATAAACCCTTATGAAAATAAACACCTTTTACTACACTAACCATAGTTTAACCACACTGACTTATTTGTAGTAATACTGTGGCTGTACAAATGTTAACTTTATCAATCCAACCAAAGAAACATGCACAGCAAAAACTCCAGTGTTAAATTAACACTCCTGGGAGTGTATATGAGTCCACACTCAAAAGTGTAAAGTGTTAAAATATGAGTGTTAAATTAACACTCAAGAGTGTTAAAGTTAATGAGGTAATCAAGTGATTAATTTAGTGATGATTGAGCATTATTGAAGACACCTGATGTTAACAATCAGAATCACTGAAGGAGAAAATCACAAATTGTAAGTCACCATTATGGTGATCAGTGTTTACTTTAGTTGGGCTCTTGACCCTTATATGTTTACTTTCAATTTTGCTTGTCTGCTGTTATTGATTTATAACAGTCAGATGAACAAAGAGACCATGTGGTCTGATGGTGTTGGTTATGTTTTGACATAATCATGTTGTGATCTGAAAAACTAAACTTACTGAGATAGTTTGGTTTAACTTGTTAATTACAGCAACTCTGAGATTTTACAGCATATGATTTTCAGTATTTTTCATATAATCCAAAACATTTAATAAACATTGTTCTGATCAAAAGACTTTCAAATGAATTTATTTAGAAACACATACATATATAATGAGCCTGTGAATCTCAACAATGGTGACAATAATAAAGCATGTTGCAGTGGCTGCCACCAATCACAACTCATTAATGGCTCCCATCATGCATTGCGGTATGAATCAATTATGATCTGAATTGTCTATGTAATTTACTTTTCCTAATTGAATATTCTGCTTGTCACCATTGTTGAGATGCATAGGCTGAATCTTGACGTCTGTGTGTGCCTAAAAGAAAGATTTTTATTTTATTTTTTTCAAAACAACTTTTAAGAAATCCTTTGTATTATATCTAAAATTCTGGATATTTATGCAGATTCACAGTTATGCTGTAATCAACAACATAAATCTAAGTCAGAAATCATGATCTTAATGAGTTCAGTGATCAAGTTCAAATGATGATTGTCATAATATAACCAACACCATCAGATCACTTTTTTTCTTTGTTCATCTGGCAGTTATAACTCAGATACAACAGCCCAACAAAAACTAAAGTAAGCATATAAGGGTCAAGAGCCCAACTAAAGCAAACACTGATCACCATAACGGTGGCTTACAATTTTAGATTTTCTCCTTCAGTGATTCTGCTTGTTAACATCAGGTGTCTTCAATAATGATCAATCATCACTCAATTAATCACTTAATTATCTCATTAAATTTAACACTCTTGAGTGTTAATTTAACACTCATATTTTAACACTTTACACTCTTGAGTGTGGACTCATATACACTCCCAGGAGTGTTAATTTAACACTGGAGTTTTTGCTGTGTGGTTACTACACTTTTACTATAGTAAAAGCATGGTTCATTTTCATCGGGGTATTTTTGAGTATTATACATAAGTATAAAATACGTTAAACAATAGTTATACTATAAACTTGAAATATTTTAGCTTTCGTTACACACATTGCACATGAACGTCAGAACCAGCCGCCTCACAAACGACCTGCGTTTGGTTGATCTACGACGACAGCCTGCTTCACTCCTTAATTTGGTAGGACACATTGTAAATGTATTTTGGAAAAAAAGATGGGAATAGTAAATACATTTATATATGACATATAAGAATGAATGAAATGTAAAATGTTTTGTTAACAGTCATGGTGTGCGTAACTAAGCAACCACGTTCTCGTTCACGTTGCATGACGTCATCGAAGTATGTCCCAGAACGTGCATACTCTTTTGCTACACACTCAAAAGTATGTAGGGGAGAGTGGGGTGATTTGTGCCAGGGGGGGAAGTAGTTCCACCCTTGTTTCTGGAAAACCATAGAAGAAATTGGTCATGTGACCACATCATTTTGAAAAGCAATCACTTTTACTCGTCCTCCAAAGAAGAGAGACACATCCCAGCAGGCACAGGATATAGACTACGACGTCGGTCAGACGTTGGATTTTGGTTGAAAATGAAAATCGGGTTGACGTCTAAACTCAACGTTTGTTTAACGTCAAGCTCCAACGTTGGGCAGTCGTTGAATTTTGGTTGGAATAAACCAGACAAAAAGGTGAAATGCATGGCCGTACACTTATTACCAGCCTCACTTAAAACTAACCAGATTTACTTTATTTAATTTTCGTTTTAATGAAATCATATTTTGTATTTTAAAGTCACCATGATGGTGGTTAGCATTTGCTTTAGTTGTGCTCTTGACCCTTGACTCTTTATTATAAAAATATCTCTGGCTGCTATAATTGAGTGTTTATAAAGCACAATTGTTGTAGCAAAAAAAGCCATGAGATCAGGTGGTGTTGGCTGATTATGATGATAATGATGATGATATCATCATGTAATTGCCTGAATCCCTGATCTTATTCAGTGTCTAATGCTTTGATTATATAGGATTGAGGTTTTAATATTGTTTTACTTTTATTCATAATAGAAGTAATTTGTTTCTACAGCATATCAAGCAATGTTGTTAATAAAATACTTGGTTATTAAAAACTATTTAGTGCACAAAAACCTTTCATCTATGCCAGTACTTAGATGCACACATCAAGAAACAGCATATGAATCTCAACAATGGTGACAATCAAACAAAATGTCCAGATAATCAGATCAACTCTGAGCATAAAACAAGCTACAAAAAAATCCAGCTGCATAATTTATTAATGCCGCAATGCATGCTGGGAGATAAGGTTGAGTTTTGATTGGTGGTACTCAGCATGCACTGCAGCATGAAGCATTTCATTGATTGTCACCATTATTGAGAGTCATACACTGATTCTTGATGGCTAAGTAATAATGTAGAGAGAAACGTTTAATGCACTAAATGTTTTTAAAATCTTCTATATTATTTGGTAAACAACATTGTTCTCATGCTGTAAAATTAAATGGCTTTGATTATAAAACATTAAAAATACACAGTCCCTTATAATCAAAACATTAGACACTGAGTAAGAGCAGGGATTCATCAATATCACCTGATTTCAATTTCTCCAATCTATTTCGCCACAACAATTGTGCTTTAAAAACACACAATTATAGCAGCCAGAGAAAATGTTATACTAAGAAGTCAAGGGTCAAGAGTCCAACTAAAGCAAACGCTAAACACCATCATGGTGACTTTAAAATACAACTTGATTTCATTCAAACGAACATTAAATAAAGTCAGTCTGGTTAGTAATAAGTGAAGCTGGTAATGCTGTTTGTGGAGTTGTTTAATCCTCCTCTGCTGAGATCTTCACAGATTTAATGTGCTGCCATGCATGTCACATTTTTTTGCGGTGCTTATTCCAACCAAAATTCAACATCTGTCTGACGTTGGAGCTTGACGCCAAACAAACGTTGGGTTTAGACGTCAACCTGATTTTCATTTTCAACCAAAATATGACGTCTGACTGACGTTGGATTAGTTGGAGTCCAACGTCTTCCTGACGTCACATTGACGTACTGTGCCTGCTGGGATGGCATGAGAGTTAAGCATATTTTAGTGCAAAACACTGTTTTTTTCCTTTCAAAGTAAAATTTCTATGATTAAGGTTTTTTGATTGTAGTGTCTGAACAATTATAGACAAGTTTGAAAACATTTCACACATGTTTTAGTGCTTTAGGCTACACAATGAGTCTATACAGTTAGCATGATGTTAGCTCTTAACTGCTGGATTATGCTAGTTTTTCAAACTTGTGGGTCTGGGGTGATTTGTGCCAAAGGGCCTGGGTTAAGTTGTGCCAGATCCAGATCACCTAGACCAACATTCTCAGAGGGGATAATCTTGACAAGTGAGGAGATGGGCATGCCTCATCATTGTTTTACTTGGGCCTGCCTGTTATTTGTTTAATTTAGCTTACACTGATTTCTGTTTTGAGGTTGCACTATGTTATTAAAGAGAAGTTTTATTGCATTTTTAAGTGGCCTATGTCACAATAGGATGTTTAGAAATTAACCTAGTCACTTTATTCTTATATGTTACATAACTGACAGACAGCGCTATGTCAACAGGCATCTATTGCCAAAGCCTTTTTGCCTGAAATGATTCACAAATATCATATATTGTGTTGCTATGGTGCTCTAAATGGTTGCTAGGGTGTAGCTTCATAGCTTCACAATGATCCTGAGAGACTTATTGGTCGTCTGAGTAAAATGAGCCCGCCCCCTTGTCTCTATGACACTGTGATCCAGAGTTATGTTCAATACAAAATCCCTATGCAATTGACCATAGTAGGAAAAACGCATGCTATGGTATTCCAGGGTGACAATATCTAAATAAACCTTAAATTAGTAATTTTGTATTGAATTTATTTTGCTTTCATATGGCAGTATGGTTCATAACATTAAAATGTTCTATTTTACTTCAGAAATCACTGGCACAATTTACCCCCAATGTATTCCCCCAAAGGCACAACTTCCCCCGCACCAGGGGCAAGTTGTAGCCTGGTTCTACCAGACTCTAGTACATTTCATTTGTACAGAGTACTGTACAAATGAAATAGTACTGAAGGAAACTTCATAGTACTGAAGGAAAATGAAATTGAGCGGAAGTACGTAGGAGGGCGGAGCCAGGCTAGGCAAGTTGTGCCATGAGACCACTTTTTTTCCAAGAGCTATATTTCTGAAACAATTTATTTCAGATCCAAAGTTATTGTTCTCAGGGATGCACCACATCCTGAAATATATGTACATCCTTAAGTTGAAGGCATTACTGCCATGGCCTTACTTTAAAGTCACTTTGAGTAAAAACTGGCACAACTCACCCCACTCTCCCCTACTTTTTCCTCACAAAAAAAGTACATACTTTTAGGTCGTAGTATAAGTAGGCGAATTGGGACTCAGCCATACACTCATGCATCATATACTCATTCCGTTTACAGTTTGGTGATGGCCACTAGCCTATACACTTGATAATGTAAACCTCACATTTCAGGATATTTTATCTGATTATCAAATAATTCCCTCCATCAATTTTTCTTTTGTGTAAATTCTGCGTGACTTCTAACGTTACGTCTTTTAATTGGCGCGCGCACTCGAGTTACATTTTAACCAGATTTGAACTGAGTTACCATGGAAACGGGCGGGGAGCTCAACTGACGACAAACAGCAACTCCGTCTCTCACCTGGAGCCGGTAGATAGATCTATGCCCCAAGCACTGTTATCTTCACTAATTTCAGGTAAGTTTATTGAGTTTTGTCACCAACAATTACACAAATAGTACATAAAAATGTTTCTGACACATTCTTTCATGTAAATGACACTCTTCCATTGAATATTTACTTTATAGAAATGGTTTAGTGTCTTCGGGAAAAGTCCGTTAGCATCTCAACGTTTAGGCTAACGTTAACTAAGGATAGAGGTGAGGTTAGGTTGATTAGACTTTAGCTGTAAGTTTAGGCTTTAGGCTTTTAATCTTATGTGTTGATTTGAGGTTTTGTAAAAGTTTTGCTGGCAATTTTTCAATGTGAATGGATGTAAACTAATAAGTATTCACTGGATGGTTAATTCATAGTTTTCACGTGACGGAATGCCCACCTGGAGGGCAAATTTGGGTTTTATAATGCCATCATGCCTAGTATTAACATTAATGTCACGCAACCGCTTAATTCGCAGGTAACGTTAAGTCAGTTGAATCACCGTTTTATATTAATGTGCTCTTTTAATTTAAGCATACAGCCGCACACACACACACACACACACACACACACATACGTTACACACAGATTAATAACCTTACTTCAAATAAATTATATATTCCTGGACAAGCTATTTTTATTTTATTTTTTACAAGTGAATGAACGATTTATTTGTCCAAAGGACAAGTACAAGACCAGGGTTAATGCCAAGCCCTGGTTTACACATTGTTATAATTTTATTATAAAAACTTCAGAAGACCTTTCTTAATGCTGCTATTGTCATACAATATTATATTCCTACTTCCATAGTATGGCAAATTAGTACAAATTAGAAAAGTTTAGTAGGTACAGAATTTTGATGCACATTATCTTTTCCCCTCAATGATGGAAGTTTTCATTTTCAGGTGTAGCTAATCCTTTACAATGTGTTATTGAACATTTCCATTGTATAACATTTGTAACCTACAGATGGTGGACAACCAGAATGCCTATTACCGCCGCGCCAGCCGCCGCGGCGAAATCACAGCGGCGAAAATAAACCAGCCGCATTTCAAAGTTGTTCCCGAAATGACCGCCAGGTGGCGCAAAGGGACATTGTGGAAAACAGCAGCAATTTCCGTATTTTAAAATGTAAGTGGGTTAAATATAAAACCCTAAGCCTAATAGTAGGGCTGTAGTCAAGACCACCTTTGTCGAGTCCAAGACAAGTCCAAGACCAGGACTAGTCGAGTCCAAGTCAAGACCGAGTCCAAAGAGGTTCGAGTCCGAGTCAAGACCGAGTCCAGGACAGGAAAAAAAAAAGTCTGCTAAAAAAATATAGGCTATAGCCTATAGAAATTAAATCACTATGTAATAATGAAATAATGAATAATTTTAATTTTATTTAAAATAATTGACAAATTAAAAAAAAAAAAAAAAAAAAAAAAATTATATAGGCCTAAAGGAGCACACACATTCGTTTCGACTGTCTGACTCTGATCAGCCTCACATTCTGTTCCTGTCAATCATACACGCGATGTCAACCAATTAAACTGCATGAGGGAAGGCCGAGCCAACTCACAGACACACACACACACACACTAGAGATGCGGATAAACCGCGGATCGGGCGGATGACGTGACGAAAAATAATATTTTAATTAAATTCAGGCGGGTGGCGGCTGAAGCAATCAAATGAAAAAAGTTTGCCACTAAGCAAACCTGCAAGTTATGAGCTGGGTTATTTTGTTTCGATATTAGCTATATTTTAAAACAGCCAGTCATTGGAGCCTAACGTTACCACTCGTGGAATAGGCAAAGAAAGAAAGGTAAGAAAAAAGTCGGAAACCTTTGCCCATTAATTAGATGTGCAAGGCAAGCAGGCTAGTTTTCGGGGTGTTATGGACAATCAAAAATGTGAATATTCACGTTGCACTAGCGGTGGACTTTCAGCGAGTTTATTTAAACATTTATTTTTTAAAGAGCCGTTTGTGAGTCAAAAGAGCCGGCTCTTTTCAGTGAGCTGAGTGAAACGAGCCGGCTCACGAAAAAGACCCGAAATGCCCATAGTTATTAAGTGGCCAGTGTTTCACTTTCCCTCCAATAATATTGTGTTTTAATATCGCGGCGACGTATGTGTGATTACTGGGAACATAATAAAGACTCCTGGACTCGTTCGAGACCAAAAGCCATATTTGGCAAGACCAGTGGCCGAGACCGAGACAAGTCCGAGTCCGAATACCAGCGAGTCCGAGACAAGTCCGAGACCATAGAAAAACGGTCTCGAGTCCAAGACCGGACTCGAGTACTACAGCCCTACCTACACAGTAAATTCCACAGTGTTAAATCAACACTGCTCAGAGCAAATATGGTCCCACTCTACAGAGTGTTAAAGTAACACTAAAGCGGTGTAAATGTTAATGAGATAATTAAGTGATTAATTGAGTGATGATTGAGCATTATTGAAGACACCTGATGTTAACAAGCAGAATCACTGAAGGAGAAAATCATAAATTGTAAGTTACCATTATGGTGATGGGTGTTTGCTTTAGTTGGGCTCTTGACCCTTATATGTTTACTTTAGAGTTAGTTTGTCTGTTGTATCTGAGTTATAACTGCCAGATGAACAAAGAAAAAAAAGTGATCTGATGGTGTTGGTTATATTATGACATTCATCATTTGAACTTGATCACTGAACTCATTATGATCCTTATTTCTGACTTCGATTTATGTTGTTGGTTACAGCATAACTGTGAATCTGCATAAATGCCCAGAACTTTTGATATAATATAAAGGATTTCTTAAAAGTTGTTTAAAACAAAAAAAATCTTTCTTTTAGGCACACACAGACGTCAAGATTCAGTCTATGCATCTCAACAATGGTGACGAGCAGAATATTCAATTAGGAAAAGTAAATTACATAGACAATTCAGATCATAATTTATTCATACCGCAATGCATGATGGGAGCCATTAATGAGTTGTGATTGGTGGCAGCCACTGCAACATGCTTTATTATTGTCACCAAGGTTGAGATTCACAGGCTGATTATTGATGTCTGTGTTTCTAAATAAATTAATTTGAAAGTCTTTTGATCAGAACAATGTTTATTAAATATTTTGGATTATATGAAAAATACTGAAAATCATATGCTGTAGAATCACAGAGCTGCTGTAATTAACAAGTTAAACCAAACTATCTCAATAAGTTTCATTTTTCAGATCACAACATGATTATGTCAAAACATAACCAACACCATCAGATCACATTGTCTCTTTGTTCATCTGACTGTTATAAACAATAACAGCAGACAAGCAAAACGAAAGTAAACATATAATGGTCAAGAGTCCAACTAAGTCAAACACTGATCACCATAATGGTGACTCACAATTTGTGATTTTCTCCTTCAGTGATTCTGCTTGTTAACATCAGGTGTCTTCAATAATGCTCAATCATCACTATACTAATCACTTAATTAGCTCATTACCTTTAACACTCTTGAGTGTTAATTTAACACTCATATTTTAACACTCATATACACTCCCAGGACTGTTAATTTAACTGAGTTTTTGCTGTGCACCAAGTACAAATATTTAATGTAGCCTACTTGTAATATGTAATTTTTCAGCATGAAAACTCTTGCTAGCTAGCTGGGAACAATGAAAAGGGTCCAGAGCAGCAAATGCAGTGAATGAAGTTCATGTTCTCATGATTTATTTTTTTGAATAAAAATGTTTCAAAACATCCCCCCCTCTGTTTTTTTCACAAATCGCACCCTGTTTATATGTATATGCGAGTGTTTATAGGTGTATATGCATGGAAGTTTATATGTATATGCGAGTATTTATAGGTGTATGCGTGCGTCAAGTTTATATGTATATGCAAGTTATTCACAAGTGTATATGCATTCATGACTAACATAATATGTATTGGTATGGATTTCATATTAGTGTGCACGTGTATTTCATATATGTATTTTGAACATCCAATAGTATACATGTATATGCGAGTAATTTATAGGTGTATATGCACGTGTGTTATGTATGTATTGATAAGCGAAGTTTGATTTAAATCCTACGTGGCGCCTCATACCTGGGGACACACATGATAGGAAAGGCATTATAATGCTTTAAAAATATAAATAGTCTTAGGAACAATCCAACTGCAATATGAGATGATATTCCTCAGGGACACAGTGTAAATTTCAATTTGTTAAATATACTTCAAAAAATCTGCCAAACAGTGTACTCCCAGCGTGCATTGCGGCATGAATGAATTAAGTAATTGCTTTGTTTTGCCTTTTTATGCCTTCTTTTTATGTGTGTGCATTTCATTTAACACCCTTTAATGTGCACACTGAGCAGTGTTCATTTCATATGGGCGGTCATGCACAGCAAAATCCCCAGTGTTAAATTAACACTGCTCAGTGTTTATATAGTCCACACTTTTTCGAATGCGCATGCATCGCGTCTGAACGCGTTGTTGCAGGGTTCTCAAGTTTTATCAAAAGCTTGGAGTGAGATCACATGCGGTTAGGGGAGGAGCCCTAATGGAGCCCCCCCCCCCCCCCCCCCCCACCCGTCCGTCCCCGCCCCCCAATTTTACCCATTGTTCATAATTAACCAGCACAAATTGAAATTATAACAATTGGTAAATCTGATAAATGACAGAGCAATTAATCACATCAAATATACTCTTTAATGTTATATTTCAAAATTACAAATATACAAAAATATAAGAAATTGCTCCAAACAGTTTGGAAAAACAAATCTTTTTGCATTTTGAATGTGTCTAGTCGTAATGGTATAATGATTTATTGTGTGGTGGGACATTGTGAACAAATTACATAGTATTAAGGTAGGTGTGTGTGTGTGTGTGTGTGTGTGTGTGTGTGTGTGTGTGTGTGTGTGTGTGTGTGTGTGTGTGTGTGTGTGTGTGTATGTGTGTGTGTAAGTGTGGCCTGGTAAACCTTACATTATGGGGACAAAATGTCCCCACAAGGATGGCGATATCCGAAATCCTTGTTCGTGTGGGGACATTTTTTGGTCCCCATGAGGAAAACGGCTTATAAATCAAAAAAGTTATGTTTTTTTGAAAATGTGAAATTGCATAAAGTTTTCTGTGATGGGTAGGTTTAGGGGTAGGGTTAGTGTAAGGGAATAGAATATACAGTTTGTACAGTATAAAAATCATTATGTCTATGGAAAGTCCCCATAAAAAATTAAAACACTACATGTGTGTGTGTGTGTGTGTGTGTGTGTGTGTGTGTACACTGCAGCTTATGAAATGTGTTTTGTGTTATAAGTGTTTGTTGCACATTTTGACGCCTTGATAACATTGATATATTTAATGTTCTGGCCTAAAAATGTTAGACGAGCTTTCTTAATTCCAACTTACCTTCTCCATCACGACGTGTGTTCGCGTGATGTTGTTGGTTACTTAGTAACGAACGTACGGCGGCCGAGAATTTTCCGTCAACTTCCGTGTGTCGCCGTGTGTTCGCGCCTATGGTTCGCGCATCTATGTTGCCTAGTAACGAACGCAATCTGGCCGAGATACGTGCTGGCGGCAGGAAGCTTCACTTTGTGTGCCTGCGCCTCGTATACAACGTTATATATAAAGCTTGCAGGACAACTTGGTTGGCATTGGCTTTTCAGCGTGAGAAATACACGGTGTGGCGTGTGAGCGTGTGAACTGGTTGAATTGCGTGTGTCTCACGGCCAATGCGTGAGACTTGAGAACCCTGTTGTTGTCTTTGGAGCTCCATCGATTTGATTTATAAATCTTGATTTTACTCTTTAAACTTACAACAAACATTTTCTACTTTACCTCACTGAGAAGCACTACTGCTCAACCCTCATAGTTACAACGCGGACTGTTGAGCAGACGCGTCTCAAGCCTATTAGTGATCCAACGCTGGATACTCCTATAGGTTACGTCCGTGGATCACGGCTGAACGCGTCTTCTCAACACTCACTTACAAACATTTTTCGCCTATCGTGCATCTACTCTACACCCGTACCACTAAAAAGACGGATTATATCTAAGATTTCAATCATAAATTACAATGCGGACTGTTGAGCAGACTCGTCTCAAGCCTATTAGTGATCCAACGCCGGATACTCCTATAGGTTACGTCCGTGGATCACGGCTGAACGCGTCTTCTCAACACTCACTTACAAACATTTTTCGCCTATCGTGCGTCTACTCTACACCCGTACCACTAAAAAGACGGATTATATCTAAGACTTCAGTCATGAATTAGTATTAATATTGATAGCATCACTGGTAGCTTCGTTGCTAATTTACTGTCCATCTGTTAAAATGGCGAATATATCAGATGTAAGTAGTCTACCTTTTGGTGCAGGTGAGGACACATTTGAGCTGCACGCACTACAGTCTGAGCTGGAAGCTGTTGAGAAACAGATCCACGACCTTTTATTGAGACAAGCCGAGCTGATAGACCGGCGGTTAGCTCTTGAAACATCACGCGCCGATGCACACAAATCAGTGATTAACGTTACTAACCCGCTGACTCCGACTTCGTCTACTCCGTGCGTTTCTCAACATCGGTCCCGAGCGCCGAGGTCGCGATCAGCCATGGTCTCGTTCACTCCGGCTCCAACACGCCACCACGAAGCCTGGGTGGTTCCGCAGCGGAAGACGCGAGTCAGGTCTAGACCAAGACTCTCTCCGACCCTCCCGGTTTTCGAGTTATCCACACAAAACCGCTTCTCCCCTCTTCGCGAAACAGAACGCGATGCTGTGATCATCGGCGATTCCATCGTTCGGCACGTACGCGCAACGTTAGGTAAAAGTAAGGTGCACAGTCACTGCTTTCCTGGTGCTCGTGTTTCTGAAATCGCTACTCACGTTCCCGAGATTCTGAACGGTGACGAGCGCGTCGGCATCCTGCACGCGGGAGTGAACGACATCAGGATGCGCCAGACGGAGATTCTGAAGAAAGACTTCAGGAATCTGATCGATACGGTACGCAGCACATCGCCTGAAACAACGATCATAGTGTCAGGACCGCTTCCCACGTACCGACTAGGACATGAAAAGTTTAGCAGATTATTTGCGCTAAATGAATGGTTAATGTCATGGTGCAATGAGCAGAAACTGCTCTTTGTAAATAATTGGAATCTGTTTTGGGAGCGTCCTAGGCTTTTCCGTGCTGATGGCTTACACCCAAGCAGATTCGGAGCAGATCTTCTGTCGGATAACATCTCCAAAATGTTAAATACCTTTTGACTAGTAACCAAAAGTCCAAATCATAGTCTCTGCTGCACCAATTTAACTGATATAAATACTAGTGTAGAATATTGCATAGAAACCGTGTCTATTCCTCGTTTAGTGAAATCAAATAATAAATCTACTGCATGATCTAGGAAAAATCTAATTGTTATTAAAACAGAAAATGTTGCTATCAGTAAACAAAAACAATTTCTAAAGCTAGGTCTTCTAAACATTAGATCACTCACACCTAAGGCAGTTATTGTAAATGAAATAGTCACAGATAATAGCTTCGATGTACTTTGCCTTACTGAAACCTGGCTTAAACCAAATGATTATTTCGGTCTAAATGAGTCTGCTCCTCCTGGATACTCCTATAAGCATGAGCCCCGTCTGATTGGTCGTGGCGGTGGTGTTGCAACAATCTATAGAGATATTCTAAATGTTACTCAGAAAGCGGGTTATAAGTTTATTTCGTTTGAAGTACTTGTACTAAATGTTACGCTCTTAGATGTTAGAAAAACATCCCTATTATCTCTAGCCTTGGCTACCGTATATAGACCGCCTGGGCCTTACGCTGATTTCCTAAAAGAGTTTGCAGATTTTCTCTCAGACCTATTAGTCAATGTCGATAAAGCATTAATTGTTGGAGATTTTAACATACACGTAGATAATCCAAATGATGCGTTAGGGGCTGCGTTTACAGATTTATTAAATTCATTTGGGGTCAAGAAAAACGTCACCGGACCAACTCATCGTCTTAATCATACACTCGATTTAATTATATCACATGGAACCGATCCAACCGATATAGATATTATACCGCAAAGTGATGAAGTCACTGACCATTACATGGTAACTTGCATATTACGTACTGCTGTAATATGTCATGCGGCGCCGCGTTATCAACCAGGCAGAACAATCCTTCCATCCACCATAGATAATTTCTCAAATTGCTTATCTGATCTGTCTCAGCTGCTGCCTGAACCCAAACAAACAGATGAACTAGAAGAACTAACTAGCACTATGAGCACTATTCTCTCTAGAACATTGGATGTTGTTGTACCTATTAGATTAAAAAAGGTCAGAGAGAAAATTAAAGCACCGTGGTACAACAATACTACGCATGTTCTAAAGAGAGAAACCCGTATTTTAGAGCGTAAATGGAAACAAACTAATTTAGAGGTCTTTAGAATCGCGTGGAATTACAGTATGTCACGTTATAAAAAGGCCCTAAAAGCGGCCAGGGCTGAGCACCTCCGCAAACTAATAGAAAATAACCTAAATAATCCAAGGTTTTTATGTAACACCGTGGCTAGACTAACAAATAAACAGACGTCACCCGAACAAAATATCCCGTTACAGTTTAGTAGTAATGATTTTATGAAGTTCTTCACTGAGAAAATAGAAAATAGAAAGAAAATCTTATCACTTCATCTAAAACTACAACATGTTTATTAGATCCTATACCAACTAAGCTACTGAAAGAAGTGTTACCTGTAGTGGAAGAGCCTCTCCTCAATATTATTAACTCGTCTTTATCTTTAGGTCATGTTCCAAGAACATTTAAACTGGCAGTTATAAAACCTCTCATTAAGAAACCACAATTAGATCATAATAACCTAGCAAATTATAGACCCATTTCAAATCTTCCATTTATGTCTAAAATATTAGAAAAAGTGGTGTCCGCTCAATTGCGTTCTTTCTTGCAAGAAAATGATATCTATGAAAAGTTTCAGTCAGGATTCAGACCGCACCATAGCACTGAAACTGCGCTCGTTAAAATCACAAATGATTTACTTTTAGCTTCTGACCAAGGCTGTATCTCAATACTAGTTTTACTTGATCTTAGTGCTGCGTTCGATACTATAGATCACACAATACTCTTAGATCGACTACAAAATTATACTGGTGTTCAAGGACAAGCATTAAGCTGGTTCAGATCATACTTATCTGACCGCTACCATTTTGTCTATTTAAATGGAGAAAAATCGATCATAACTCCAGTAAACTATGGAGTGCCGCAGGGATCTGTGTTAGGCCCTCTATTATTCTCAGTATATATGATGCCACTTGGAAATATTATAAGGAAACATGGAATTAGTTTCCATTGTTATGCTGATGACACTCAAATATATATTTCATCACGGCCAGATGAAAACGCTAAATTATCCAAATTGACAGAGTGTGTTAAAGATATAAAAGATTGGATGACACGTAATTTTCTTTTATTAAATCCAGACAAAACAGAGGTACTAATCATCGGTTCAAAAAAACGCCCACAAAACCTCTCGCAATACAACTTTAATATAGTAGGATGTCCTGTTACTTTATCCTCTACAGTAAAAGACCTGGGTGTTATACTCGATTGCAACCTGTCTTTCAAAAATCATATTTCATATGTTACAAAAACCGCCTTTTTCCACCTTAGAAACATTGCTAAGCTACATAATATGCTATCAGTTTCTGATGCAGAAAAGTTAGTTCATGCATTCATGAACTCGAGACTAGATTACTGTAATGCTTTATTAGCCGGTTGTCCTGCATCCTCAATTAACAAGCTACAGTTAGTCCAGAATGCCACCGCTAGAGTTCTTACTAGATCAAGAAAATATGATCATATAACACCGATTTTATCATCACTGCATTGGTTACCTATAAAGTTCCGTATTAATTACAAGGCATTGCTACTTACTTATAGACCTTATGTTCCATTTTACACTGTGTGTCAGCGGAGCACTTCCGATTGTCTTCGAACTTCCGGTTTACGCGGCTAAACACCGGGAAATGCTAAGTAGAAGTTAGTTAGATGCGAGTGTTCTGTTATATTAATTTATTTTCCTATTAATTTCGGCAATGTCAAGTGTTATGTGTTCAGTTAGAGGGTGCCATAATAATTGGAAGAAACGAGAGCAGTTTTTAAAGCAGGAATGTTTTGAACATCGACCTCAACTACGATGTGATTGTACCTGTGGAGCCACGTACAACCTGCATCCACCTCCAAAGGAGAAAGAAGCGCTGCGACTCTGGTTGAAGGCTTTGAACCTGAAAACCCCACCCAAACGTGCTTTTGTTTGTTCCTTCCACTTTGTGGATGGAAAGCCAACTGAAGAACATCCCTACCCTGAAAAGTGGCTTGGCTATGAAGCTCTGTTGAAGAAGCCACGTCGGGTGCTAGTTAGGCAGTCAGGTACGTCGTAGATATGTGTCGTTCGCGAACGAGCCGGCTGGGGCGGGACTTTATTTGGATGGGCACACTATGTGGCCAATTACATGGGAATACAGACTAGGATCAAACCATTATGTGAAAGAGCTGGGACACATACACGTTCCGAAGATAGCGAGTGTAGTGGTACAGGCCATGTACACAGAGCGACAGAGAGGGGCGGGGAGCCGGATTTAAATGCTAATGTTAAGACTTTTGCCTTTATTTATTTGATTTGTTTGCTGCGGTTCTGCGTTTAATTTTTCAAATAAAGTTTTATTAAAATTTTACATAATAGTTACTATGTATTTTCTTTTTTTTTTTTTGTAATGAAAAAATGCATACAAATAAGGCTTTAATGAAAACACTGAATAAAATATGGCTTACCAACATACAAATCATTCACAATTGCAAAATTGGTATAAAATTGAAGGCTCAGAGTGATACTAAATGAAGAGCCATTTTATTATTTTACTAGATGACAATGAAATACTCAGCATGGAGTATAAGGCCACTGATCTAGTGGATGTGCCACTGGATGACTCCCATAAAGATGTTGGGACCCAGTGGGAGGACCGTTCACTTGGTGACCATAACTACTATTCAAGTCACCCCCCGATGCCTTTGACCACCACTACTGACCAGGGAACACAATGTGTCAAACTTCTCCACAAGACTCTGCTTAGGACCGAAGCTCTCTATTTGCTCCATACGTGCAACGTGCATCATAGACTGCTCTGAGACCCCCCTCCAAAGGGCCAAGAATCTTGATTCCCGTGCAGAGTCTTTTAGCCATTACTATGCCCAGAACACAATAAAATACCTAGTGGCAATTGCACCCTGTGGCCTAATAATGTTCATCTCCCCTGTTTATGGAGGTAGATGTAGTGATAAATTCATAACATGCAACTCAGGGTTCCTGGAGTACCTGCGTCCAGGAGATGAGGTCATGGCTGACCGAGGCTTCACCATCCGGGATCTACTGTCTGAAAGAAAGGTGAAGCTCACGATACCTGCCTTTACTAAAAGAGGGGCACAGCTTTCTGAAGAAGACACCACCAGCACAAGGAGGATTGCTAATGTGCGAGTCCACGTGGAGCGGATAATATGCAGACTGAAGCACTTCAGGATTATTTCACAAGTTGTGCCAATCAACCTTGCTTCAAAAATAGATAAAATTCTGAGAATCTGTGCTGCCCTGTGTAACCTGCGAGGTGACATTATCCATGAAGATGCTGAGTGAGATAGATTGGCGTTGTCAACAAAGCAGTGTAATGCTTATGCGTAAAGTGGCAAGTAATGCCATTGGAAGTTGTGTTACTTGTGTTTTGCTAGGTATTTTTTAAGGCTGATGTTTACTTGTGTTTTATACATACACAGCAAAAACTCCAGTGTTAAATTAACACTCCTGGGAGTGTATATGAGTCCACACTCAAGAGTGTAAAGTGTTAAAGGGATACTCCACTTTATTCGGAAATATGCTCATTTTACATCTCCCCCAGAGTTAAACAGTTGAGTTTTACCGTTTTAGAATCCATTCAGCCGAACTCCGGGTCTGACGGTTCCACTTTTAGCATAGCTTAGCACAGATCATTGATTCTGATGAGTCCAGTAGCATTTCTTTCAAAATGACCAAAGAGTTTCAATATTTTTCCTATTTAAAACTTGACTCTTCTGTAGTTAAACCGTGTACTAAGATCGACGGAAAATGAAAAGTTGCGATTTTCTAAGCCTATATGACTAGGAACTACTCTCATTCCGGCGTAATAATCAAGGAACTGTGCGGCTGTTCCATGAGTGCAGCAGGCGTAATGATATGACGCAGCGCCTGAAAATAGGTCTAATAGGTTAGACAAACTTAGTCCCGGTCACGTTGGAAGAAGTTACCGGGCTGGGGACTATTTTCAGGCGCTGCGTCATATCATTACGCCTGCTGCACTCATGGTACAGCCACATAGTTCCTTGATTATTACGCTGGAATGAGAGTAGTTCCTAGCCATATAGGCTTAGAAAATCGCAACTTTTCATTTTCCGTCGATCTTAGTACACGGTTTAACTACAGAAGAGTCAAGTTTTAAATAGGAAAAATATTGAAACTCTTTGGTCATTTTGAAAGAAATGCTACTGGACTCATCAGAATCAATGATCTGTGCTAAGCTATGCTAAAAGTGGTACCGTCAGACCCGGAGTTCGGCTGAATGGATTCTAAAACGGTAAAACTCAACTGTTTAACTCTGGGGGAGATGTAAAATGAGCTTATTTCCGAAAAAAGTGGAGTATCCCTTTAAGCATTTGTTTGATTGTCACCATTGTTGAGATTCATTTGTAGAATCTTGATGTCTGTGTGTGATTTTAAATCTTTCATATCTTTAAAACATTGCTGGAAGTAATTATTGTAGTTAAAAATTAATAAAATAATTAGATAATCAGTTTATAATGCTGGGTGACATTATTGAATCAGGTCACTAGTAATTTCATCATTGAAACATAACCAGGGCTGAATTTCCAAAAGCATCTTAAACTTAACTTGATTGCAGACCAACTGCAACAAATGGTCTATACGATCAAATTAGGCTTGCGATGTTGTCAGGAAACTACGGTGGCCGAGAGAGCTCAACGCGCTGCAACTGAAGAAAACACATGCAAATAGAAAAAACACCCGCAAATTAAGAAAACATCTTCATCAGTTTCACAACACATGTGTGCTCCAAATACTCACAACACAACCATACAGAAACGCGCTGCAAAAGTTCACAACACAACCAAATACAAAAACGCGCTGCAAATAGGACAGAACACAACGGAAATGTTTCCGGGGAACCCAATAAGTGACGGACGGACGGCTCGCGAGCTTTACCAGAGAGACGCGGGCTCTGGCTTTACCTATGCCCTACTCTCTTAAAAGGGCAGACGGCAGAGCCCTTGATTGGGCACTTTGGAGGGAGCGGGGCACTTGTGTGCCATTATGTTGATGAAGGGAGCAACGAAAGACAACGTAATTTCCTCATTATTTTCACCTGGGATGTTCCCATGACAACGCAGTGCGTGTCCATCAGCTGTTCTTACCAGAAATATAGTATTAATGCTGTTAACATAACTGTTGCAAATAAATATACATTTTATACAACAAAGTTTTTAAAATATGTGTTATCTTTGTGTGAGTGTCTCAACTTTACAACTTGCCGTCTCATATTTGGACCTATAGCTACATTCTAACATTTCTTATGAAACTTATTTTAACATAACATGACAAAATGTGTTCAATGTAACTGATGTATAGATTAATGTCTTTTCCTCTTTCTTTTTCTCTATCTTTTTTATTTATTTATTTATTTTAGTCTTCAGCTCATTGTTCTTTTTAGTATTCTTATGGCATTGAACATATCGCAAATACACATTTTGTAGGCCTATATTGTATACAAAGTTGTATGTCATAAACGTGTCATCTTTGTATGTTTTGCAAAAAAATAAAAAAATAATAAAAGTAGACAGCTGTAAGCACGTCCTAGCCGGGTCCGTCACTTATTACGTTCCCCGGAAACATTTCCGTTGTGTTCTGTTCTATTTGCAGCGCGTTTCTGTATTTGATTGTGTTGTGAACTTTTGCAGCGCGTTTCAGTATTTGCAGCGCGTTTCCGTATTTGGTTGTGTTGTGAGTATTGGGACGCACATGAGTTGTAAAACTGATGAAGATGTTTTCTTATTCGCTGGTGGGTTTTTTTCTATTTGCATGTGTTTTTTTCTGTTTGCATGCGTTTTTTTTTCTGTTTGCATGCATTTTTTTCTGTTTGCATGCATATTTTTCTGTTTGCATGCGTTTTCTTCATTTGCAGCGCGTTGAGCTCTCTCGGCCACCGTAGGAAACACATCCCAAATCATAGTTTCTCTTGCCACAACACATATGCTCTATAAGCACAGAGTTGGAACAGCCAGAGAAATACTAATGTTAAAAAGTAAAGGGTCAAGAGCCCAACTAAAGCAAACACTGGTCACCATAATGGTGACATGAAACGAAACATTCCATAAAACATTACCATCTAAACTTCTGTTAAATCTAAATAAGAACGTGTGTAGATGTATGACAGAAATAAAGTCAAACTGGTAAAATAATAGGTGCAATAATGGCTCGAAGTCAGTAGTTCTTGTGTTTCTCTTTTCTGTTCTTGTTTCTCTTTCCTTCAGTGAGTCTGCTTGTTATCATCAGGTGTCACCACTAATGCTCAATCATCACTTAATTAATCACTTAATTATCGCATTAACTTCAACACTGCTTCAGTGTTAACTTAATTATCTCATTAACTTCAACACTGCTTCAGTGTTAACTTAATTAACTCATTAACTTCAACACTGCTTCAGTGTTAATTTTTAACACCCTGTAGTGTGGACACATATAAACACTGAGGAGTGTTAATTTAACACTGGGGATTTTGCTGTGTAGACATACAATCCGTGTGTAACGTGTAGTTTGATATATTCCTTAGTTCGATGTATTAGTCCAATTATTAAATTCCATATGTCCTTGACTGACTCTGTTTTAATTGTCCTTGTTACGAAGTCACTGAAATGTCGATCTTAGCTATATGCTTTATCTTGGTACGATTTAAGTAACCTAATTTTACAAACACAGAGAGTTGTTTTTTTCAAGGCCTGGAAGGGATACTCTTTCTTGTGTTTGTAAGAAGGATAATTTTCCTTGAGAGTTAAGTTAATCCTACATGTAATGTTTGCTGGACAAACAGATTGTTTGATTAATTTAATTCAATTAAAGTTATCCCATAACTTCGAGCTGAAATAAGACTTGATGTATTAATGACGAACCATAACCCGTTATGGTAATCATTCATATATCAATCTAGTTCAGCTGCGATAAATTAATATAACTGTAATATGCAAAATATTAATCATATTCATGATTACTAAAATTCCCTATAGATCATTTGAATTAATATTAATATTAATGTACAACCCATTGTTGCTACAAGCATTATTGAAGACACCTGATGTTAACAAGGAGAAAAATCACAAATGTAGCCTAAGTCACCATTATGGCGATCAGTGTTTGCTTTAGTTGGGCTCTTGACCCTTACATTTTTAACTTTAGATTTAGTTTGGCTGCTGTAACTGAGTTATAACTGCCAGATAAACAAAGAGAAAAGATGATCTGATGGTGCTGGTTATGTTTTAACATAATCATTTTTGACTTGAATCACTGAACTCATTTAGAGCCTGATCTCTGAGTTAGATTTACTTTATTGATTGGAGCAGCACTGGCCTTGTACAGTACAATATTTTAGCCTTTTAAATGTAATCCAATGGATATCTTAAAGTTGTTCTGAAACCGATAGGAACCGGTATCATATGACTTTTAAAGGTGACTGAGGTGATCACGAATTAGTGTACAGTTAATAGCAAATTTTTAGGGGGGCTGGGTGGAAATTTAAGGGGGTTAAAGCCCTCCTAAAATCTTTAACGAGCATCATCATTAGCTGATGTTTTATCTGAACTCTGACTGCTAGTGTATGGCAACTGCGATACGCAAACGCCGCCCCTGAGTCACTCCAACTCGAAATAAACCAATATCTCTGAGTATGTTACTCCAATAACTCCAACAGTTCACTGAACCGAGAGATGTTGTGCTGAGACTGAGAGAACTCAGTGATAAGCAAGAGCAGCTGATACTGAGCATCAAAAAGTGACAATTTTAACATGCTATATAAAAATATCTGTGGGGTATTTTGAGCTAAAACTTCACATACGCACTCTGGGGACATCAGAGACTTATTTTACATCTTGTGAAAAGGGCATTATACCACCCCTTTAAATGAGGGGCTGAATTCGGTGAAATGTACGTTTATTTAATAACAAATAAAATAAAATTGATGAAGACCATTTATTCACTTTATATATTTAAGACATGTAAAACATCCGTGTTTGCACATCAACTGTAGGCTACAGGGTTCATTTGCAAAACTTAAATTTAAGAAACTTATCCAAGATGATTATGACAATGAGTCCTATTATTTAATTGAAGTTATGATTACAAATGCCTTTATTTGAATGTATTTTTATCCGCCTTGATGATAGAATTGATGCAATTATGTGAATACATAAGAACTGGTGAACTAGTTCGCGGAAAAGAACTGGACTTCCCATCACTACGTTACGACAACCAAAATAAATCTAATGATTAATATAATTTAAGGGTGACGAGCCCAACTAAATCAAACACTGATCGCCACAATGGTGACTTAAACAAATATTTTCTCTGTGATTCTGCTTGTTATCATAAGGTGCAGGGATGTAGTGGAGGCTAAACGCACGTAAACGCCATTTACGCACCTCCCAAAATTCGGAAATAGCGTTTACCCACCTCCAAAGTGCGTTTATCCACCTCTAAATTGCGTTTATCTACCTCTAAATTTCGCATTATTTGAGCGGACTTTGCTTTTCCAGTGCGTGATCGCCGATCGGTACATGATTCGAGCATTTGGGCCGTTAACGACAGAGCAGAACACGCAGCGCAAACACAGAGTGGAACATTGAGCAGAGAGCGCAGCACGCCGACACACACACACACACACAGACACACACACACGGAACAAAGAGAATGGCGCACACACGGAGCGGAAAGACACGCCCGTCAAATTACTAAACAAGCTGCGCGAGAATGAAACCTGATCGCCGAACACGGAGGGGCGCGGAACGGCATATTTTCGGCCTTTTCAACAGCAGCCGCAACAGGAAAGTTTTTTATTAATTTTTTATTCATTACAGGCAGCTGGTTTAATGTAGGGACTAGGGAGCATGTCGATACCCAACTGTACAAAAGATTCAGAGGGAATCAAGCCTGCACCAGGTTAAAGACTTTTCCCTATACAGAGAAACACTGATCCACATTTTTCTGACATATTATAGACCAAACAACTAATCGATGAATCAAGAAAATATTCAACAGATTAATCGACTATGAAAATAATCCCAAATCCCTAATCATTACGTACAAGTGCACTGCATTGGAAGCCCTGGATATAAGCCTTCCTCTCTATCTCTCTTAAATATTTTTGTTCTCTCTGTTTTGTCATTTAGTAAACTTGATAGATTTCAACTATATTATTCCTTCTTGAGTCTCTTTAACAAGAACTTAGATTAATGTATGAATTGAATAGTGAGTGTGTGACCTATGATGAGGGAACAACCAGTGATACACTTGGTAGTACCATCAAATGATAGCCTATAGCGATGTCATCAGGATACACACATACACCGGTAGGCAGTGGCCCACCTTACCGGGTGACCACGTCGTGGTCCACCAGAATTTATAGGCTGAGTCCCAATTCGCCTACTTATACTACGACCTAAAAGTATGTACTTTTTTTGTGAGGAAAAAGTACATACTTTTGAGTGTGTAGCAAAAAAGTATGCACGTTCTGGGACATACTTCGATGACGTCATGCAACGTGAACGAGAACGTGGTTGCTTAGTTACGCACACCATGACTGTTAACAAAACATTTTACATTTCATTCATTCTTATATGTCATATATAAATGTATTTACTATTCCCATCTTTTTTTCCAAAATACATTTACAATGTGTCCTACCAAATTAAGGAGTGAAGCAGGCTGTCGTCGTAGATCAACCAAACGCAGGTCGTTTGTGAGGCGGCTGGTTCTGACGTTCATGTGCAATGTGTGTAACGAAAGCTAAAATATTTAAAGTTTATAGTATAACTATTGTTTAACGTATTTTATACTTATGTATAATACTCAAAAATACCCGATGAAAATGAACCATGCTTTTACTATAGTAAAAGTGTAGTAACCATGTTTCTTTGGTTGGATTGATAAAGTTAACATTTGTACAGCCACAGTATTACTACAAATAAGTCAGTGTGGTTAAACTATGGTTAGTGTAGTAAAAGGTGTTTATTTTCATAAGGGTTTATAGTAAGGTAACTTATAAATCTAAGACAGAAACATCAGAAGAAATACATAAAAAAAAGACACTTGCATGACACTGTACTTTTTATTTCATCGGACCCTACAAGATAAACACGGTACTTTTTGGCACAACATAACCCCATTAATATTACGAGACAATAAAATATAACTTTAATAAGGGTTAAACATTTGAATTCTTACACTTAAAAACTGAGGGCGAATCTCCGCGGCTGCATCCGGCTGCCATGTTTACATCACCATAGATACCACCATCACCACAAAGCTTCTCCCTCCCGCACGCAATGGGTTGTGGGCAATATTAGCCGTTAGAGTGTGCATTGATCTGCACTTCGAATTCTAACCGGAAATAGTAGACCATCCGGGTATCTTTGGAATACTCTTTTCAACATACTACGATTTGGGACGTACTAATTCTAGTTTCGCATACTATTTAGGACGGATAGTATGCGAATTGGGACTCAGCAATAGTTTACCCACCTCTTTTTTTACCACTACACCTCTGATCAGGTGTCTTCAATAATGGTCAATCATCACTCAATTAATCACTTAATTATCTCATTAACTTTAACACTGCTTTAGTGTTAATTTAAAACTCATATTTTAACACTTTAACACTCTTGAGTGCCGAGCCAAATAAACTCCCAGAGTTTTTGTTATATTACTTGAAGAATGTTTGTTCATAAGAGAACTTGCCAGAATGTTGGTCAAAGTTACACTTTTGAGTCAAAAAGTTCAAAGTTTTAGATGATTAAACTCTCTCTGTCTCTCTGGTATATTTTTGCATATTTCTGGTATATTATCTGATCGGTGTTTGGATATTTTTCTGTTTACCTGCCTGTCACGGTGGCAGAGTTTCACTAAAGCTGCCATGGAAGTCTGCATTTGTGTTTGAACACTGACACAATACCTTGAAATTTGAGAATTCAGTTTAATTCCTCCCATTGTCTGTTTTTATGCTCTGAACTTGCTGTGAACAACAAACCATTTCTCATATTCCTTGGTGGGAATATATATTTATTTCTTTATAATATTTACCATACTTGGCCCTCATGTCACACTTATTTTTTCAACCCTTTTAACCCCACAGCAAAATCATTTAGTGTCCACAC
The DNA here is from genome assembly GCA_021464565.1 of Rutilus rutilus. Lineage (NCBI taxonomy): Eukaryota > Metazoa > Chordata > Actinopteri > Cypriniformes > Leuciscidae > Rutilus > Rutilus rutilus. The sequence goes on along the minus strand of JAJAQA010000001.1, from coordinate 63,815,671 downwards.
AACAAAGAGTCAAATTGACATTCACTAATAAAAATCATTCTGTGATGAAATAAATGCTACAAAAAAACAAATGTAATTTCTACATGAAAAAAATTTTTCAGACAAGAATAAAAAAAACAAAAACAAAGTCAATCCTATATTAGTACTCAAATCAAGCTTGTAGAAATTAAAGCGTAAATATTAATGATATAAAATTAAGTAAAACCTACTAAAATTTTCTAATACTGGTGTTCCCATCATGCACTGGGGTATGAATAATTATTAAGGTTGATTTTTCACTGTTATCCAGCTGAATTTACATCGTTTATCATTGCTTTTGTTGTTAGTTTTGGTAATTTGCCATTTTGTGACATCTGGATTCATTTTCTACTCAAAATGACACATTCATACCAAGTGTGAAAAGCCCTGAAAAGTGAAGCCAAAACGTCTTGATCGGTCAGCGCCATATCGGGACACTGGTGGCTTCAGTTCTCACCAATGGAAGTGAGCGAAGGGGCGTCGTCCATCTTTTTTTACAGTCTATGATTCATACTCAAAAAACTATCTATCGAATGTTACTGACATTGTGTATTGTGTACCAAGTATTGAGTTCTCTATGTTCAAATGTTAATTCTATTGTGTAAATGCACAATATCTATTGTATTATTTAATTTATTCAGTGATAGTGTTTCAGTTCAAATTTATTTTATTTATTTGACAGAACTAGATGTTACTTGATTCTATGTAATGAATTAAATGTTATTCAGTAATGCCTATTAACTGAATTGCTTCAAATAAATGGGTAACACTTTAAAATACGGATCCTTCGTTAATGAATAACTACACAGGAACAAATGAGTAACACAATATTAACAATCTAGTAACTACAATTAACTAACAAGTAACTCTGATTAACGAATTAGTAAGTAATAGCACACAGATTTAAGTGGTAGTTCACTATTAACTAATCAATAACTACTATTTTTTAATACTTCACAGAGAACTACTGAATTTTTTTACAGATTTAAGTGGTAGGTCACTAATAACTAATCAATAACTACTATTTTTCAATACTTCCCAGAGAAATAATGAAAAAAAAATCACAATTCATGCAAAACTAATTAATAACTAATGCAGGACAAATTACTAGCACTAGATTAACATTACTGCTAGATACTGTACACTAATTATCAATATGTAATAGCGTAGCAGACTTATGATTTGGGAAAGCTGTCAATAATTAGCCTATGCACTGCTGTCTTTTAGAGAACTATTCATAAACTAAATTATTTTTAAGAATTGTTTTTATAAATGCACTTGTCTGGAACACTTACCCTGTGGCCGATTTTCCGGCATTCCTCTGGACTGGCTTTGAATAACTTGATCATGGTGAGTACTGGAACATACTGAGTCATCAGCCATCCAAATACCAGTTATTTTATTATAGCTTGAGTCATTTGAGACACTTGAGTCATTACTAGTTAGTTAACATGATCTTCACTTTAGAATACGGATCCAAATAATTAGTAGTTCCTATAGAGGTATGTAGTAACACTTGAGTCATTACTAGTTAGTTAACATGATCTTCACTTTAGAATACGGATCCAAATAATTTGTAAGTCCTATAAAAGTATGCATTAACACTTGAGTCATTACTAGTTATCATGATTCCATGCTGTAGTTACTAATGAAGAGCCAACCCGAAAGGGTAGAATCATCTAATCATTCACAGGATATATACACACACATATTTATATACATATGAACAAAGAGACATACATAAAAACAATTTTGAGAGGTAGGTTAAATAATAAAATAACTGGTATTTGGATGGCTGATGACTCAGTATGTTCCAGTACTCACCATGATCAAGTTATTCAAAGCCAGTCCAGAGGAATGCCGGAAAATCGGCCACAGGGTAAGTGTTCCAGACAAGTGCATTTATAAAAACAATTCTTAAAAATTATTTAGTTTATGAATAGTTCTCTAAAAGACAGCAGTGCATAGGCTAATTATTGACAGCTTTCCCAAATCATAAGTCTGCTACGCTACTACATATTGATAATTAGTGTACAGTATCTAGCAGTAATGTTAATCTAGTGCTAGTAATTTTTCCTGCATTAGTTATTAAGTTTTGCATGAATTGTGAATTTTTTTCATTATTTCTCTGGGAAGTATTAAAAAATTGTAGTTATTGATTAGTTATTAGTGAACTACCACTTAAATCTGTAAAAAATTCAGTAGTTCTCTGGGAAGTATTAAAAAATAGTAGTTATTGATTAGTTAATAGTGAACTACCACTTAAATCTGTGTGCTATTACTTACTAATTCGTTAATCAGAGTTACTTGTTAGTTAACTGTAGTTACTAGATTGTTAATATTGTGTTACTCATTTGTTCCTGTGTAGTTATTCATTAACGAAGGATCCGTATTTTAAAGTGTTACCAATAAATGTTTAATGTCAATTAAAGCAGCACTCAGGGCCCTATCTTGCACCCAGCGCAATTGACTTTTCCCTCCACAGAAGCACGTCGGTTAACTAAGAAATACACTTGCGCTCCCCCGGGCGGTTCAGCGCAAAGAGGAGGCGTGTTCTGGCGCAAAAATTTCCCTCATGCTATTTTACAGGTTTAGAAAACAATTGCGCCACTAACCGAAAAAAAAACAGTTTAAAGTCAGTGGCGCGTTGCGCATGTTATTCATATGCTATTTTAAGGGCGCATGCTTGGCCTTAAACAATGTAGCGTGTGCACAACGCGCATGTACACTTTGATTCTCTCATCTACACACAGGCGCAGCAGTTCTCATTTTTGCAAATCATACATTATTACGAAAGATAGATAGGCTAGATAGATAGATAGATAGATAGATAGATAGATAGATAGATAGATAGATAGTTTATTATAAAAGCATACATCTAGCTTACACATTTACCCAAATTATCATACGCCTGTTTAACCGAAGTTAATTTGGGTGTGTTTCTCCATCCCCAACGTCCCTGACGGGAACGTCGGTCTCCTCGGCTGTGAAGCGCTCCTCGCGTGCGCCTGGCAAATCCGCCGTTATAATAGGAATCCGCTTTAGAACAAGCGCGCCTGCTCTTAAAGGGAATGTGAGATGTCACTTTGATTGGTTTATTTCACGTTACGCCCAAACCACACCTATGAATAATGAAGCTACTTCAGACCAACCCCTTTTAGATTTGCGCCAGGCGCTAGAGTAATTTATCCCACCGGGAAAATAGCAACAGCGTTAAGACCCGCCCACAAAGTTACTTGCGCTTTGCGCTTTGCGCTTTGACACTTGCGTTTCAGATCGTTAAAATAGGGCCCTCAGTAGCTTCGGGATTTCTTCGCTGTATTCTCGCTTTTTGCTCGCAGGTTTCTCTCTAGAGCTCCCCCCACAGCTTCGGAATAGATATTTGACAACACTGTTGTAAAAACTCGTTGGTGATTCTCAGACACCAGAGGCTAGCAGATCAAGTCAAGTATATTTGTATAGCGCTTTTCACAATACAGATTGTATCAAAGCAGCTTCACAGTATTAAATTAAAATAATACAACAAGGTTTGTTTCTAGTGGAATTTATTGATAAAATCAAATTAGATATCCAGAATATCCCCAACTGAGCAAGCCAAAGGCAACAGTGGCAAGGAACCGAAAAACTCCATCAAGTGACCTACTGGTGTCCTAAAACTCCATCAGGTGACCCAATGGAGAAAAAAAAACCTTGGGAGAACCCAGGCTCAGTCGGGGGCCAGTTCTCCTCTGGCGTTTATTAACTAGAGGCCGGATTGTAATTTGAACTGTAAGATTAAAAATATTATATGAATGCCTGGCTGAAGAGATGCGACTTTAATCTAGTTTTAAACTGGGAGAGCGAGTCTGAGCAACGAACACTATCAGGAAGACTATTCCAGAGTTTTGGAGCTAAATGTGAAAATGCTCTCCCTCCTTTGGTGGTTCTGGATATCCTAGGTATGACCAAAAGCCTTGAATTAAGTGATCTTAAAGAGCGCGATGGATTATAGGGCGATAGAAGATCCGTTAAATAGACTGGAGCTAAGCCGTTTAGGGCTTTATAAGTAAGTAGCAATACCTTGTAATTAATACGGAACTTTATAGGTAACCAATGCAGTGATGATAAAATCGGTGTTATATGATCATATTTTCTTGATCTAGTAAGAACTCTAGCGGCTGCATTTTGGACTAACTGTAGCTTGTTTATTGAGGATGCAGGACAACCGGCTAATAAAGCATTACAGTAATCTAGTCTCGAGGTCATGAATGCATGAACTAACTTTTCTGCATCAGAAACTGATAGCATATTACGTAGCTTAGCAATGTTTCTAAGGTGGAAAAAGGCGGGTTTTGTAACATATGAAATATGATTTTTGAAAGACAGGTTGCAATCGAGTATAACACCCAGGTCTTTTACTGTAGAGGATAAAGTAACAGGACATCCTACTATATTAAAGTTGTATTGCGAGAGGTTTTGTGGGCGGTTTTTTGAACCAATAAGTAGTACCTCTGTTTTGTCTGGATTTAATAAAAGAAAATTTTGCGTCATCCAATCTTTTATATCTTTAACACACTCTGTCAATTTGGATAATTTAGCGTTTTCATCTGGCCGTGATGAAATATATATTTGAGTGTCATCAGCATAACAATGGAAACTAATTCCATGTTTCCTTATAATATTTCCAAGTGGCATCATATATACTGAGAATAATAGAGGGCCTAACACAGATCCCTGCGGCACTCCATAGTTTACTGGAGTTATGATCGATTTTTCTCCATTTAAATAGACAAAATGGTAGCGGTCAGATAAGTATGATCTGAACCAGCTTAATGCTTGTCCTTGAACACCAGTATAATTTTGTAGTCGATCTAAGAGTATTGTGTGATCTATAGTATCGAACGCAGCACTAAGATCAAGTAAAACTAGTATTGAGATACAGCCTTGGTCAGAAGCTAAAAGTAAATCATTTGTGATTTTAACGAGCGCAGTTTCAGTGCTATGGTGCGGCCTGAATCCTGACTGAAACTTTTCATAGATATCATTTTCTTGCAAGAAAGAACGCAATTGAGCGGACACCACTTTTTCTAATATTTTAGACATAAATGGAAGATTTGAAATGGGTCTATAATTTGCTAGGTTATTATGATCTAATTGTGGTTTCTTAATGAGAGGTTTTATAACTGCCAGTTTAAATGTTCTTGGAACATGACCTAAAGATAAAGACGAGTTAATAATATTGAGGAGAGGCTCTTCCACTACAGGTAACACTTCTTTCAGTAGCTTAGTTGGTATAGGATCTAATAAACATGTTGTAGTTTTAGATGAAGTGATAAGTTTATTTAACTCTCTTTGTTCTATAGTTGTAAAGCACTGTAGTTGTTCTTGCGGGCTGTTAATTGAGGCTGAATTATAAGGCGCAATTGAAGATTGAACGTTTACAATTGCGGTTCTGATGCTTTCTATTTTCTCAGTGAAGAACTTCATAAAATCATTACTACTAAACTGTAACGGGATATTTTGTTCGGGTGACGTCTGTTTATTTGTTAGTCTAGCCACGGTGTTAAATAAAAACCTTGGATTATTTAGGTTATTTTCTATTAGTTTGCGGAGGTGCTCAGTCCTGGCTGCTTTTAGGGCCTTTTTATAACGTGACATACTGTCTTTCCACGCGATTCTAAAGACCTCTAAATTAGTTTGTTTCCATTTACGCTCTAAAATACGGGTTTCTCTCTTTAAAACATGCGTAGTATTGTTGTACCACGGTGCTCTAATTTTCTCTCTGACCTTTTTTAATCTAATAGGTACAACAACATCCAATGTTCTAGAGAGAATAGTGCTCATAGTGCTAGTTAGTTCTTCTAGTTCATCTGTTTGTTTGGGTTCAGGCAGCAACAACATCAAAGCAGATGGGACATTCTTTAAAACGTCTTCTTCATTCAGGTTCGGACAGCGTGAGTAGAGCAGTTGTTTACATCGCGAGACCTGATATCACGCTAGACTTCCTGACGCGGCGGCCAGCGGCCGGCCGCCCCAAAGTTGCAAGTGCGTATTTTCCGCTCACGGGCACCAGGGGGGTGCGAAACGACCACCATTCAACCCGAAATAAGTATTATAACCATTCCAATGACTCCGAAGCTGTTCAGTTAAGGTAAAAAAGTTACTTAGTTCACCTTTAAATTTCAAGTGACTGTTAAGTTCAATATTAAATAGATTTTACTTGATAATAAAAGGTAAATTGTACAGAGCAGTAGGAGTAAAATTGACTTAAAATGTGTTCGTGCAAATTGTTACAAAGATTGTATCAAGTAAATCCTACAAGTTTTTTTTTTTCTAAGTGTTGATGCTGTTACAGTGAGATAATTAAGTGAATATGTAAATGATTGTTGAGCAATAGTGATGAACACCTGATGTTTAACAAACAGAATCACTGAAGAAAAGAGGAACACAAGAACAGAAAATGTTATGGTTCCATCCATTACACATTATTACACTTTTTATTAACCTTTATTTCTGTCATACATCTACAAAAACTCTTATTGTGGATTAACAGAGGTTTAGATGTTAATGTTTAATTGAAAATGTTTGGTTTGAGGTTACCATTATCTAATGTTTAACAATGTATAAAAAAAATGTTTGTGTTAATCTTTTGAAAACATTATTAAAAAGCTAACTCTGAACAAACATTTTATAATGTTATACTGTAAGAATGTTTGTTCATAAGAAAACTTGCCAGAATGTTGGTCAAAGTTACACTTTTGAGTCAAAAAGTTAAAAACAAAGTTTTAGATGATTAAACTCTCTCTGTCTCTCTGGTATGTTTCTTCCTCAGAATGTCTTCATCTGCCCAATGTTTTTCTGTTTACCTGCCAATCACGGTGGCAGAGTTTCACTAAAGCTGCCATGGAAGTCTCTGCATTTGTGTTTGAACACAGACACAATACCTTGCAATTTGAGAGTCAGTTGAATTCAGTTTAATTCCTCCCATTGTCTGTTTTTTTCCTCCAAACTTGTTGTGAACAACAAACCTTTTGTCATATTCCTGGAATATTTATTTCTTTAGAATATTAACCCGACCAGGGCTAGTGGAATATGTTTGAATAACTTTAACACAATGCCAATATCATGACAGCATTGTGCATTTATATATTCTAAAAACGAAATATTAATTTATTTTTTCATTTTAAATTTGATCGTCAGACAAGTGGTAGGCGGAGATTTGTATTGGCCAAGCAGCCTATCAGTGTGCTTCTAGCAATTGCGTGATTCATCAGTGACGGCTAGATAGAATGATCGATTAAGACATATATACTCTTTGTTAAGACTACCATAACAGAATATAAAAATGGATATTCGAAAATATATGACAAGTCGGTGTCGGTCTCGTAGTTTTCCAGATGCGACCATGCAACAACAACCATCCAACAGAAACTCAGCAGACTTACCAGATGCCAACACAACACCAACACCGACTGATCGCCTGTTCTCGTCCTCCGGATTGAGCACATCTGAACCCCCAAGAATGCATCTCTACCTTGGTGAGGATAAACCGTATCAGATTAAGTTAAGACGTTATTTTCTTCGCCTTTGCGGCAACCAGCAACAGTCATTTGTTGCGTCATGGTTTACGTCACGGGAGTGGTTGGAATACTCTGTGGGCTTCAGTGATTGGAAGCACGCAGTAGAGGCGGGAAAAGGCCTAAACAAACATGCAGCGTCAAAAGAACATATGACAAGTATGGCGCTCTGGAAAGAGAAGAGAAAAACGGACTGAAAGTGGACTGGAGATTTCCACTCTAGTTAACAGTAACCAGTTAGCTAGGAATCGCTACTATCTCTCCTCTATAGTGGACATGGTTGAATTTCTTGTAGTGAATCATTTGCCGCTCAGGGGAAGCACAGATGCATTTGATAGTCTAACAGAGGGTGGGAGTGGACTTTTCCTTTCATTATTTGAATATACTCTCCGCAAAGACCCAGAGCTTAGGAGTGTTGTACAGACAATTCCACGCAATGCAACGTACACTTCTCACGACATTCAAAATGACGTTATTGTAAACATGAGCAGTCTGGTGACTGAAGAAATAGTTCGAGAAGTTGCAGACTCATGGTACACGATCAAAGTAGACGGGACACGTGACCCAACCGGAGTGGAAAATATTTCCATTATAGTTCGCTTTGTCAAGGACAATTATCAAGTCACAGAGCGACTTCTTTCCATGACAACAGCTGAAAAGGGGGATGCCCAAACCCTGAAAAAACAAAGTAATTGCAGAGCTTGAAAAGACTGGGCTCAGTACTTCTAAAATATTGAGCCAGGTGTATGATGGGGCCTCTGTTATGTCTGGGAAAAACGGAGGAGTACAGAAAATCTTGCAGGAAAAATTAGGAAGAGTGATTACGTACGTGCATTGCTTCAATCATCAGCTCCACCTTGTGGTCGTTCACGCAATATCCACTGAGCCTGCGGTTGAAGACTTCTTTAATGTGTGTAATTTGCTTTATAAATTCATTAAAAAGCCAACCGTCGCTGTCTTGTACGGCGAGCAGCAGCTTAAGAGACTACTTGAACAGCGGTGGACAGGGCATCTTCAAACAGTCAAAACAATTCTGAATTCTTTTCAAGACATTACTGAGTTGTTGGCACAGATCAATGGCAATCGCAGATACGAGACAGAGGTGCGCATGGAAGCAGTTGGCCTGATTAAGGAAGTATCAGAGACGAGCTTTAAATTCATTGCCCATATGGTCTATAAGATTCTCCAGCTGCTTGATGCTCCAAACAAACTGATGCAGTCAGAGGACATGAACCTGCTAAGTGCAGTCAAATTAGTTACATGTGCTTCAGAATGCCTTGCGAAATTGCGCTGTGAATCTGACTTCTTAGAGCTGTGGGAGAAGGCCGACGACAATGAAATGCCAAAACCTTCCAAACGAAAATGCACCATTAACAAAGGCCTTCAAGAATATCTGCTGGAGGAGAGCATTGCCCAGGCTCAAGGTGATTTGGGAAATGAAGAAGAGCTTCGACGATTGTACTACACAGACGCGGTGCTTGCAGAAATCTCTGAGCATTTCGGAGAAAGAAACAGCAAGTTAGTTGAAGCACTTTCAGCTTTTGATCCACAGAATGACAGCACTTTCTTGGATGCACAACTCGTTCAACGCATGCTGAACTTAACTAATTCGGAAGTGGTTCATTCAGAATGTGCTGTGGCCCGACAATTCCTGCATAAAGAACTGTCTGGATCGATTTCAAGAGGCGAGAAGATGACAGTTAAACAAATACTCCAGCGACATCATGCCACCCTTGAAGCTATGCCTAGTGTACTTGCTGCAATGATAAATGTGCACTGACATTTGGAGCTTCTACAGCTATGTGCGAAAACTCGTTTTCTACTCTAAAAAAATGTGTTCACGGACAATCGAAGGAGCATGCTACATCAGCGAAAGGCACATTTAGTGCAACTGGCATTTGAAAGGGACTTGACTAGAAAATTTCGGCATGAATGGAAAGACTCCATACTGAGAAGGTTCAATGACAGTAAGCACCGCAGACTCCAGCTCTTCTAGACTAGCAGGTTGGTGTAATTTTATTTATTTTGACAGTTTGTTTATAACGCCGTCTTGTATTAATCGTGATTTAATGTGAAAATGTGTGTGTATAGTATAGTGGGTATATATAATATAACCAGTCCTACTCAACCGGCTCCGAGCGGGATTCGAAGCGAGGTTTGCACGCACAGGTAGTTACGCAGTTTGAGCTAGTGCTGATGTGCGTCTTGGTCCAGTGCAAAATAAAAATACTGTTTTATTTTTTCTTTTGCGCAATAATGACGTAATGATAGGAATCGTTTTGTTGTATAGGCAAAATTACATGATACCGATAGGGCTGGGCGATATATATCGTGAGATTGTTATGCGCATCTTGTCAGTAAAGCCGGTTCCTTGATTAGTAGTAAATCGCCATCACCTGCTTTCAGATGGAGCGGCATTTACTACAAAGAGCCGTAGTTAACTGACAAGCTGAGCCATATCGCATTAATATCGAGGACGTATCGCCAGCTACGGCTGGCTTAACTACGGCTCTTTCACAGCAAAAACTCCAGTGTTAAATGAACACTCCTGGGAGTATATATGAGTCCACACTCAAGATTGTTGAAGGTAATGAGATAATTAAGTGATTAATTTAGTGATGATTGATCATTATTGAAGACACCTGATGATAACAAGCAGAATCTCTGAAGGAGAAAATCTCAAATTGTAAGCCACCATTATAGTGATGGGTGTTTGCTTTAGTTGGGCTCTTGACCCTTATATTATTAACTTTAGATTTTGTCTGGCTGCTGTATCTGAGTTATAACTGCCAGATGAACAAAGAAAGAAAGTGATCTGATGACAATCATCATTTGAACTATGTTTTTGATTCGTGTTGTTGTTTACAGCATAACTGTGATTCTGCATAAATATCCAGAATTTTAGATATAATACAAAGGATTTCTTAAAAGTTGTTTTAAAAAAAAACAAGAACTTTCTTTTAGGCACACACAGACGTCAAGATTCAGTCAATGCATCTCAACAATGGTGACAAGCAGAATATTCAATTAGGAAAAGTAAATTACATAGACAATTCAGATCATAATTTATTCATACCGCAATGCATGATGGGAGCCATTAATGAGTTGTGATTGGTGGCAGCCACTGCAACATGCTTTATTATTGTCACCATTGTTGAGATTCACAGGCTGATTATTGATGTCTGTTTCTGAATAAATACATTTGAAAGTATTTTGATCAGAACAATGTTTATTAAATATATTGGATTATAAGAAAAATGCTGATAATCATATGCTGTTGAATCACAAAGCTGCTGCTAACAAGTTAAACCATACTATCTCAATAAGTTTCAATTTTCAGATCACAGCATGATTATGTCAAAACATAACTAACACCATTAGATCACACTTCACTTTGTTTAGTTGACTGTTGTAAATCAATAACAGCAGACAAACAAAGTCTAAAGTTAATAATATACAGTAAGGGTCAAGAGCCCAACTAAAGCAAACACTGATCGCTATAACGGTGGCTTACAATTTGTGATTTTCTGGATATTTATGCAGAATCACAGTTATGCTGTAACCAACAACATAAATCTAAGTCAGAAATAAGGATCTTAATGAGTTCAGTGATCAAGTTCAAATGATGATTGTCATAATATAACCAACACCATCAGATCACTTTTTTTTCTTTGTTCATCTGGCAGTTATAACTCAGATACAGCAGCCAAACAAAATCTAAAGTTAATAATATAAGGGGTCAAGAGCCCAACTAAAGCAAACACCCATCACCATAACGGTGGCTTACAATTTGTGATTTTCTCCTTCAGTGATTCTGCTTGTTAACATCAGGTGTCTTCAATAATGTTCAATCATCACTAATTTAATCACTTAATTATCTTATGAACTTCAACACTCTTGAGTGTGGACTCATATACACTCCCAGGAGTGTTAAATTAACACTGGAGTTTTTGCTGTGTACAAAGAGCCGTAGTTAACTGACAAGCTGAGCCATATCGCATTAATTATCGCCAGCGATATTAATGCGATATGGCTCAGCTTGTCAGTTAACTACGGCTCTTTGTAGTAAATGCAATTGCAAATGCAAATGTAGTAAGTGATTTACTATTAATCAAGGAGCCAGCTTTACTGATGAGATGCGCATAACAATATCGTGCGATATATCGCCCAGCCCTACATGTAATATTGTACCACTTTGTGTCATATTCCATGTCATATTGTGTCATGTGTGTTATATTCCATGTAATATTTTGTCATGTGTCATATTGTGTCATATTCCATGTAATATTGTGTCATATTCCATGTCATATTGTGTCATATGTGTTATATTCCATGTAATATTTTGTCATGTGTCATATTGTGTCATATTCCATGTAATATTGTGTCATGTGTGTCATATTCCAGAGTATGACACACATATTCTACAATGTTTAAACTATTTTTCTTTGTTTCTAATAGTGATGTGTCGTTCGCAAATTCTTTGTAGCGAACGAGAAGAGCTGACTCCCAACGGAGAGAGCCGAATCTTCAGCTGGAGGCAGGGGCGGGACTTTATTCGGATGGGCACACCATGCGGCCAATCACATGGGAGGACAGACTAGGATTATACCATTATGTGAAAGAAGGAAGATAGTGAGTGTAGTGGTACAGGCCAGATGCACAGAGCGATAAAGGAAGGCAGGGGAGCCGGATTTAAATGCAAGCGCGTTGGTAGGAAGGAAATAAATATGTCTGAATGCCAACCTGCACTAAATACTAAAGTGTCTAAATGTTAACAATTGCTAGTAAATTGTGCTAAAATAGAAGGCTCTGAGTGATACTAAATGAAGAGCCATTTGGGAGCCCCAAGAGCCGGTTCTTTGAAAAGAGTCAGACTTCCCATCACTAGTTTCTAAACTCATCCCTGACCTAGTTATTATTTGTCAATAGATTTTCACCAAAAAATACTTTCTTGACACAGAACAAGATCATATGAACAACAATTAATAGCTTTTGTACAGTGATGAATAAATGCAATTATAAAGTAAAGGAATTACAAACCTGGAACACACTGTAATTAATTTCACACTAAAATGTTTAACAGTGCAACAGTTCTATTAGGGCTGGGCGATATATATCGTGAGATTGTTATGCGCATCTCGTCAGTAAAGCCGGTTCCTTGATTAGTAGTAAATCACCATCACCTGCTTTCAGATGGAGCGGCATTTACTACAAAGAGCCGTAGTTAACTGACAAGCTGAGCCATATCGCATTAATATCGCGGACGTATCGCCAGCGATAATTAATGCGATATGGCTCAGCTTGTCAGTTAACTACGGCTCTTTGTACACAGCAAAAACTCCAGTGTTAAATTAACACTCCTGAGAGTGTATATGAGTCCACACTCAAGAGTGTTGAAGTTAATGAGATAATTAAGTGATTAATTTAGTGATGATTGAGCATTATTGGAGACACCTGATGTTAACAAGCAGAATCACTGAAGGAGAAAATCTCAAATTGTAAGTTACCGTTATGACGATCAATGGTTGCATTAGTTGGGCTCTTGACCCTTATATTATTAACTTTAGATTTTATTTGTCTGTTGTTTTTGAATTATAATCACCAGTTGAATAAAGGAAGGTAACGCCTGGAAAATAAGACTTCCACAAAATACTCCTCATGCTGAATATAGGCCCAAAATATATGATAGAGTGTTATCCTTTTTAAGGAAAGTGAAAGTCTCTCATATTCCTTGTGAGAAAATAAATCGTGTAATTATTCAAGGTATGTTATGCCCAGGATTAGAGAGGATCACCCCAGTGGGAAAATTAATTGAATATGATTGTATTACAGTTTGGAAGAATGTAAACAATGGGTTTTTGTTCAACTCTCACAAAGATATTGCTTGGCAAGTAGTTCATCAATGCTTACCTACTCGGGTGTTTCTAGAAAAAAGGAGATGTACAAAGAGTCCACAATGTCCTAAGTTTAAATGTGGAGAAGACGAGTCTATCAGTCATTTATTTTGGTCTTGTAAATATGCTAGAGATGTCTGGTCCTTGGTACAAGAATGGATGGCTGAGTTGTACAGAGTACCAACTGAATTGGACCTTTTGTATGGTGAGTTGAAAAGTGTGGACTCTGATGAATGGATTAGATGGTGGACAGTTATTAATGTCATTAAAGAAGGGATATGGAAGGCAAGGAATATTTCTTGTTTTAAAGGATATGACATACCAGCGGAAATAGTAGTTTCTTCAAGCCTTGTTGCTATCCGGGACTATGTGTTAAGAGACAGGAAAACCCTCTCTTTTACGGAAATACTTAAGAAATGGAAATGTCCGATGAACTCTCAGATTCTCTTTTACTTTTGGGATGAAATGGAGGAATGAACTTCTGAAGGTCATTGATTCTATCCTTGTTTGCCCCTTGTCCCATTTATGATGTTATAATTAAGTATTGTGTGATTGTCTATATTAATATTTTAACAATACTTTGGAAAAAATATATAAAAAAAATTTTAAAAAGGAAAAAATTAGAAAATATAAAAAAATAAGAGAATAAAAAAGGAAAAAAGGTTACAGAATATGATGAATGGATTCTAAATACCGGTTCTCTTTCCGTGTTTATTATGACTTGTAAGGAATCCTTCTGATCTGTAAAAAAAAAAAAAAAAAAAAAAAAAAAAAAGTTGAATAAAGGAATAAAGTGATCTGATGGTGTTGGTTATATTATGACAATCATCATTTGAACTTGATCACTGAACTCATTAAAATCCTTCTTTCTGACTTCGATTTATGTTGTTGGTTAATGAATCTGCATAAATGCCCAGAAGTTTAGATATAATATAAAGGATTTCTTAAAAGTTGTTTAAAAAAAAAAAATCTTTCTTTTAGGCACACACAGATGTCAAGATTCAGTCTATGCATCTCAACAATGGTGAGGAGCAGAATATTCAATTAGGAAAAGAAAATTACATAGACAATTCAGATCATAATTTATTCATACCGCAATGCATGATGGGAGCCATTAATGAGTTGTGATTGGTGGCAGCCACTGCAACATGCTTTATTATTGTCACCATTGTTGAGATTCACAGGCTGATTATTGATGTCTGTGTTTTAAATGAATTTATTTGAATGTCTTTTGATCAGAACAATGTTTATTAAATATTTTGAATTATAAGTAAATAAAAGCGCGATATAAGTGCTGAATTGCTGCGGAGCTCTCCGGCATCCGGCAAAAATAGAAGCTCTGCGTATCTGCTCCGGAGGGCTGCGGATCGCCGGAGTCGGAACGCAGCTGTACCGCATTCAGTGGAAATACACTCATTGACTTTAATGGAAACCTATTGACTCCGCCGACGTGCCGGAGCCGTAACGCAGCCAGTGGAAATTGGGGGTTAGAGTAAACATGTAATGGTCAAGAGCCCAACTAAAGCAAACACCCATCACCTTAATGGTAACTTACAATTTGTGATTTTCTTCTTCAGTGATTCTGCTTGTTAACATCAGGTGTCTTCAATAATGCTCAATCATCACTCAATTAATCACTTAATTATCTCCTCAGCCCTAAATGCCGCTCCATCTGAAAGCAGGTGATGGTGATTTACTACTAATCAAGGAACCGGCTTTACTGACGAGATGCGCATAACAATCTCACGATATATATCGCACAGCCCTAAGTTCTATACCTCAATTAAACTCAGTACGAATATAGCCTGTTCACAGCAAAATCCCCAATGTTAAATTAACACTCCTCAGTGTACATATGTGTCCACACTACAAGGTGTTAAAATTAACATTGAAGCAGTGTTGAAGTTAATGAGATAATTAAGTGATTAATTAAGTGATGATTGGCCATTAGTGGTGATCCGCAGAGTCCATTTGAAAACACTACTGAGTTTCACGCTGAGAACGATGAGGTTGAGGTGCGCTAGTTTGAATTGTAGACATACATCACGACCAAACGTTAGCGATTGGTTATGGCAGATCCAGAGTGGCTCTAGGCAGATCCAATAGTTTTAAACTTCAACAGAGTACCCGCCTTCAAGGAAGTTAATGCTTTTCAATGGAGAGTGGCCAGACTCTCTGTACAAATCAAATTTACGAGAGTCTGGTAGGACCAGGCTAGCTGCCTGTGCCCATACTCTTGTTTGGGCATGGACTCTCAAGACGTGCTGCTTCAGAGCTCCAAGTGTTGGAGGGAGCTAGTCACTTTCTGCCCTATGTTTGCAGAAGAGATGCCATCACTTATCCAGTGGATTTGTATGGGATCGTGTGAATGGCAATGAAGAACCAGATGTTAAGGGGTCTGGCTCAACCGTTTCTGTGCTTCTTCTTTTCTGTCCACACTTTTTGGCAGTGTAGTGTCCAGTAGCTAAAGCATGTACATTGTGGTCTCTTGCACGTTGTATTTCAACCTTATTAGTTGCACTTGAGTGACAGGAGCGATGCCAGACTGCCTTCTCTGTGCACCCTGTTTCTAGTGTGCAGTTTTGCAGTCGCCTTTGTACATAGTTCCCATCATTCAAACTGGCCCTCTCTTGAACTACCTGAAGAATGAGACCATAGGACTCTAATCTAGGGTGTTAGACCACACTCTCAGAAATAGGGGTACAGCAGGAGTCCATTTCTGTCCCCCAAGCAGAGATGGCAAAAGTACTCACTTCTCGTACTCAAGTAGAAGTACAGATACTTGTGTTAAAAAATACTCTGGTAAAAGTAGAAGTACTGATTTAACTTCTTTACTCAAGTAAAAGTAACAAAGTAAAGGCTTGGAAATTTACTTAAAGTATAAAAGTAAAAGTAGCCTTACAAATGATAACCATTATTATAATGCAAAGCTACCTGGACCACACTAATGTTACTAGAGTGCAAGCTGAGAAACCTAAGTGAATATGGAAAAAAAGGTTCTTTATATGCCATTGCCTACATTTTAAATGGATGTCTGCCAATAGGCCTAAAACATCACATAGCCTATTTGATTATTGTGACACAGACTGGGACTCCAGGTTAATGAGATTCTGACTGAGTAGCAAGATATGAATTCAATTGTGAATTCAATTGTGATTCTGTGAGAATTCACAGACCCAGTTTCTCTTTTTTAATCTTCCCATAAACATTTAAAGGAATCTACATGTGGGCTTCGTAATGATTTTTCCGCGAATGAATGAACCATTCCCTTTAGTTACTGTTGTTATGTCCGACAAGCGACGCCGCTCTCACGCCACACATGTTCTCACGCAGTGAAAAATACATTGCGGAGCAGAGAGGACACTGACAGACAGGACAGGTCTTTCAAATGTGGTAATTTTTAAAGAAATTTAAACAATAAATACCGTTTTGTGGCTCTTTAATGTGTCGTGACAGATCACTGTAGCCTCAGTTAAAGCTGCTCGTGAACCGGTCATCTTTTCCTTCTAGTTAATTTATAGCATCAAATAAACATGAATGAACATATGAGGGAATGATGTTTTTTCCGCGAAAAGACGTCGGTAGGCTAGTACACTTCGTTTTTCAAGTTTAAATCCTCCAATGTTAATCTAATAACTCTCCTGACTGCTTTGTCGGACAAAATGGCGGATTATGATTGGTCAGATCGCCTGTCAATCAAACTCCTTTCAAAGGGTTGATGACGCAAAAATAATAACAAATAGTAACGAGCAAATTTTTTAAAATGTAAGGAGTAGAAAGTACCGATATTCATGTTAAAATGTAAGGAGTAAAAGTAAAAAGTCGGCACAAAAATAAATAGTAAAGTAAAGTAAAAATATCTGAAAAATCTACTTGAGTACAGTAACGAAGTATTTGTACTTCGTTACTTCCCATCTCTGCCCCCAAGGTACATATATGTACCCAAGCATTAAAAGGTACAAATATATACCGTTTCTTTTAAAGGTTAAGGTACAATATCAAAAGACAGCCTCTGCTAAGTTATTTTATTTTATTTTTTGTAAAAAAGGTTTTAATGATACCTTAATCATTTAATTTTAACTTATCACTATATTAGAGTAGCCTTGAAATAAAGGAAATAAAAGTTTTGTAAGTCAATTTACTGATATTAAATCATTATAACACAGCAAAAACTCCAGTGTTAAATGAACTTTCCTGGGAGTTTATTTGGCTCCAGACTCAAGAGTGTTAAAGTGTTAAAATATGAGTGTTAAATTAAGTGATGCTGTAATCAACAATATACATTTAAGCCTGAGATTAGATTCTAAATGAGTTAAATGACTCAGATTAAATTATGATTATGTCAAAACATAGCCAACACCACCTGATCAACTTTTCTCATTGTTCATCTGACAGTTATGTGACAGTCGTCAATGTGTTTTTCCTATTCCGTACTGGGGATGGCGCTGTTGGGCGTATATCCGGGGAACCAGGTGGGAAGTTATTTAAGGAAGTGTGATTGCGTCTCTCTCTCTCTCTCTTGCGCGCGCTCGCTGGCCTTTGTTGTCAGGTGCGGGTCGTTTCGGTCATGGCCGCGCTGGCGGATGGCTTGTGAGTATTGTCAGAGCCCGTCTACGGAGAGCCTGCCCACTCCCTATTAAGCCCTATTGTACCGAATTTTGGTTGTAGTACCACCAGAGTTCCACTGGGGGCGCACGCCATGAGTGCAAAATGAATGGGAGTCAATGGGGCTAGACGGCTAAATTTGTCTCTTTCACCCGATTGCCGTTGAGAAATCTCAGATCTGATTGTAGATTTTGCATGAGTTCAACATGGGTTTTAGGTCGAAAGTTGAATGAACGAGTACTTATGTCGTTTTGATTTCTTACAGGTTGAGTTGTTGTTGCCCATAACACGTTAGCATTCTGCTAATGACGTCAGCATTCTGACGTCATTGACATTTTGAAAGACTTTTTAAAGCAAATAAGTGACTCTAAAAAATCTAACACCCAGCAATGTGTAATTTCTTTGCATCTCCTTTCGAATACAACATTCAAATTACTAGACAAAAAATTATATCCTGAGAAAAGTGGATTTTGAGGAGTATACCGCCATTGACCTCCATTCATTCTGCACTCGTCCTGTGAGCGCCCTCATATGGAATCAGAGTGGAACTGCAACCAGTTCAGAAGCCGGAAGTTTACTGAGAGTGAAACTTCTCGCCATATTAGACATTCTCTGGTATTGTTGTGACCCGCGTGGCATCGATTGTGTTAATGCTGCGGTCTTTTCCTGTTTGAATGTTTACGATTCAAATTTTGAGGAATATGTTTCCCTCATTGAAATTCGTAAATCATTTGGAAGTTGTTTAGAGCGATTCGGTGTTTTGTGGGTAAATGGAGCGTTTGAGAGAGAGCTTGTTCCAATCCAGTATGTTGTGGTTTAGACGCTAATTTAGGGCATTATAGGTAGTATGTTTTGAGGAGGTTTTGGTGTAGGGAGGGTTTTCTTTTGGGGTTTATTTTTGGCGCTTGAGTTGCCGAATTATTTTTTGTAAAAATTGTTTGATGTAACGAATTGCATTTCAGGCCCAGTAGTTTTATGAGTGACATGGTAAGCAAACGTTTTTTCCTTATGTTCGTTTTCCTTTTATGCGGCTGCTGTGTTGTATTTTGATGCATTTATTGTTGTGAGGTAATTAAAAGGTAAATGTTTTTTGCATTGCAGTTAATTACATGAATTATTTGATATTCATTTATTGTTGTGAGGTAATTAAAAGGTAAATGTTTTTTGCATTGCAGTTAATTACACTAATTATTTGATATTCATTTATTGTTGTGAGGTAATTAAAAGGTAAATGCTTTTTGCATTGCAGTTAATTATGAGTTATTTATTTGATTTATCTGTCATTCATGTATTGTTGTGAGGTAATTAAAAGGTATTGTTTCTGGGCCTGAAATTAATAGGTGTTTTGATTTAACTAGTTTTTTTTTCTTTCGTTTATTTCTTTTTTTGAATTGAAGTCTTGATGTATTGAGTGGTAATATGACTGGAAAGGAATTTGAATAGAAAACTTAATTACTCTCAATTTTCTTGTGGTTCCTTGGTCTGTCATTTCATAAATGATTGTCAACCCTTATGTGTAGTATGAGGGATTAATTAAATAATTGTGGTGGTTTTTACCCCTGGCGCCCGAACTCAATCTTGTAAGGCCAAATACCGTCACAGTTATAACTCAGATATAACAGCCAAACAAAATCTAAAGTTAATGATTTAAGGGTCAAAAGACCCAACTAAAGCAAACACTGATCTCCATAACGGTGTCTTTAAAAATTCTATTTTCTCCTTCCGTGATTCTGCTTGTCTTCACATCAGATGTCTTCAATAATGCTCAATCATCACTCAATTAATCACTTAATTATATCATTACCTTCAACACTCTTGAGTCTGGAGTCATATAAACTCCCAGGAGAGTTCAATTAACACTGGAGTTTTTGCTGTTGGACCTCAAGGTACATATATGTAACTTTTTGAGGATCAAAAAGCATTAAAAGTTACATATAAGTACCGTTTCTTTTAAAGGTTAAGGTACAATATTGTACCCTTGAGGGTACAGCCCCAGTGACAAGCCATTGTACCCCTAAAGGTACAATTATGTTCTTTATTTTCTGAGAGTGTATGTAGAGCCAGCCCTGATTGGCTGCTTGAATCTGAATTTAAAAGAACGCCCAGTTCCGGGTCTTTCTTTCTTTTGGCCATCGGTGGAGAAGTTGTACAACGAAAGAAAATTGTACAACGTAACCAGAACAATCAAAAGTACAGACAAACTGAGGGAGAGGAAAGAGCAAAAGAGTGGTGCTTAAATCAAAAACTGAATATAACAAAAAGCCCCTTTAACTAAAGTTAAATAATTAAACTAACTATCAACAAAAGAGGTAGAAATAAACATCTTCAGCGTACAAGACGCTATAACTAAACTATACTAACTAAAACAAAAACATACATAATTAGCACCACTCCTAACACTAGTGTGTCTAATACATCTCAGTAAACTGCGTGTGCATTGTGTCGCGACCTGCTTACCTGACTCAAAACCTCTCCCGCCAGTCTACACAATGCTGAACGATGAACTGAGATGAAGATTTCATGACAGCAATAAACACTTAGCAGGCACTGCAAGCACGTAAGTTACCAAGGGCAACACAAAACATAAGCACATAAGTTACCAAGAGTAACACAAAACACATTAGCGTAAGTTACCAAGAGTAACACAAAACACATTCGAGCACCAACAAAGAGAACTGATCTAACTGCAAGATCACAAAAGCAGCGAACCCCAAACAATGATCAGTCTCTCAGACTGGTCTCTCGAACAAGAGCACCGTCTTCACAGAGCGTACAAACTCTTTCCCAACCCAGAGTCTGTCTCGACTGCCGCCATTGAAGTTAGAGCCATTCATAAACTGCACGGCGACATGCCATTGGTGGCGCGATTCCAGACGTCAGCATCCTACGTCAGCAGATTGACAGGCGGACTCTCCAATCGAGCTTCACACCTGAAACAAATAAAGTACACAGACATACACGACACGTATATGCAGCAACATACGCACAAACAAAAATTACGTAGCGCGGCGTACGGTTACTCATGGTTCTTACAGGACTTTCAACCGAGGATCGAGCTCCTTCAGAAAATATCAGAAGCAGGCATAGAAGTAACCGACGTCGAGATGAAAGGACATGAAATGGACTTTCAGGCAAATGACATTTACTCGGATGATAATAATTTATATGTCACAGTTAGACATTGAGTTTAAAATGAAATGTTGGAAAATGTGAAAATGAAAAGGATTTAATAAATTCTGATTTTAATTCAGCGTGTGTGTAATATAAAATATATATATATATATATATATATCAGAGTTTCCGCTAGAAAAAAATGGTGCCGGTCAAAGTGACCGGTAAGGATGGCTTACGCGAAACAGTCGTTCCGAAGCTTTGCGAGATCCCGAAGCGCAGATGTTTCGAAACACGATCCGAAGCGCGATTCAAAACACCCATGTCACGTGTCTACGGCCAAACGAAGCCTCGAAGTGTTTCATTAAGTGTTTCATCAGGTGTGGTCCGCCGAATCAGCGTTTGATTGACACGGTCGGGAACATTGACCTCGTGTGTTTTTGTGAGAGGAGTTTGATTTTGAGATAGCGGATTTTTGTTAATATAGTGACATAGTGCGATTTGATTAGTTATAGGCTATTTAGGCTTATATTTAAATTTACACAACACATTGACTGATAGGCTAGAGACAGACAGAGTATATAGATTACAAACTTTTGGGACACTGTTTAGAAAGTCCATAGCCCTGTGCCCTACAACCTAATGTCCCAATCACAAATGCCAATCATGTTAAAAATAGCTTCAATGTGAATATAATATAATATTGTGTGAATATACATTTTATGGTCTACGTATGAGTACCCAAAACACTGCCAGTGACGACATCATTTTGCTTTTCCTATTTGTTGTAGGTATACATTCCATTACATTTTTCTCTGCACACTGAGCATAAACGTTCATAACCTAACTTTGTTTGTTTTCATGATCCACTCATGATCCACTAACTTACTGGAAAGATAGAGCAGTAATATTTCCTCATTTGTATGTCCTAGCTAAAAAATATCTTTGCATGCCAGCAACAATTGTCCCTTGTGAGAGGATTTTTTCAAAGGCTGGAGAAATTATCTGTAAAAAAAGAAGTAGGCTAAGTCCTTCCACAGCAGAGAAATTAATATTTTTGAATAAAAATTTCTAAAAAAGTGAGACATTGTGGCTTGATTTCTTTTATTAATATTCATTTTGCAGGACCAAAATAACATTATGCACAGTGAGGAGCCAATAGGTTACAAGCTTCACATAGCCTATTAGAAAAAATAAAAAATAAAAATATATATTTTTTAATGGCTCGTCAAGGTTGTTTCAGATCAACACCTGCAAGTGACCACTAGGTGTCACCGTTGAGACGGGTGTCGGATTGATTCAAAGCCTCGAAACAATATGGCACATTTGGTTCAACTGTTTCATTGGTTCACGAGGCCTCGATCTGCCCATCACTAGTGACCGGCAGAGGTTTCGTTTTCCGGACATTTTGATGATATGCCGGTCAAATACCGCCTCTTAATTAGGGGGGCGGGATTATTACACGATTTATTATTTATAATATTACCATCTTACGTGACAGTTCTCCATTACGGACGCGTCGCGACCGTTCAAAGCGGCACTAAAAGACTGCTTTAAAACTTCCACAGAGACCTCAAACAGAAAGCACAAAGCTTTTCTTTAAAACGAATTTCGTTTTGTATTAATTGTATCTTAATTTTAATCAGTGTTTCATTATCCAATTTTCTCGATTTATTAAATAAAAAGTAAATATAGCAGACAATAAATAATCACGAAATGGAGGCGCCAGCGCCTGAACTGTCTGGAGCTAACGTTAAGCTATCATCTATGAACCGAAATTTAACGTATAGACCTAAGGTAGCCTACTCGCCTCACACACCAAAAAAAAAGAAGAAAAAAAAGAAATATATCTATTATCTACATAAATCTCTACTTTTAAACAGAACCATTCAAAATAAAATAAAACGATGTAATCTGTATGAAATGTCTATCTCTCTCCGGCGCGTTCACTACTGCGAAGATTGCGAGTCAGACTTCATCTTTGCAGCCGACACAGAAAACACTTGTTTATTAATAGACAATTAAAATGTCTCATTGAAATATTTTACATATTCATAATCATTACTTTTGCTGGTTCTTTGTGACAGTTATGAAAAATTGAGTGTGAGGGATTTGTTCACTTCACACAAAAAGATCTTGGAATGAGATGGCTAACTCCCAGCCAGCAGAGCCATGTGGGGCCCAAATGGGTTTGACCTGGGCTATCTAACTGGGACCCAGCCAGTTTTGTCCTCGGTTTCCATGTAGGCCCCACATGGATTAGCCTAGATGAAATGAACACTGCTTAGTGTGCACAGTACAGGCTATTTAATGTAACACTTAATCAGTGTTGGAGGTAATGAGATAATTAAGTGATTGAATAATGATAGTGCATTAATGATGAACACCTGCTGTTAACAAGCAGAATCACTGAAGGAAAGAGAAACACAAGAACTACTTCCAGCCACAGCCTTGGATGAAATCAACTGAAGATAAAATACATTACATCTCTTAAGATCTCATTAAACAACTCCACAAACAGCATTACCAGCTTCACTTATTACTAACCAGACTGACTTTATTTCTGTCAGACGTCTTCAGAAATTCTTATTAAGAATTAACAGAGGTTTAGATGTTGATTACTTATTTGAAAGTAATAGTTTGGTTTGATGTTACCATTGTGGCGATCAGTGTGTGCTTTAGTCGGGCTCTTGACTTTTTAACATTAGTTTTTCTCAGGCAGCTGTGTCTGTTTGTTATGGTGAGAACAGCAAAAGAAAATATAATCAGATGCTGTAAGCCGATTGATGATAAGAGTATAATCATCATATATTGGCTTAACTCATTGATATTATGTGGGAGGTTTATACGGGTAGTATGTTATTCATTCTGTTTTATTGTTGTGATTCTACAGCAAGAGAATTATAGAATTTAATCAGAACGTCAAACAATTTTTAACACACCATTTACATATTTTGGGCTCTTGTGAGTTTTACTCGCACACAGACATCAAGAATCAGCATATGAATCTCAACAATGGTGACATGCTTCATAGTGCAATGCATTCTGAGTGCATCATACGAAACTTATCCATGGCTCCCAGAATGCATTGCACCATGAAGCATGTCACCATTGTTGAGATTCATATGCTGATTCTTGATGTCTGTGTGCGCGAGTAAATCTCACAGGGGCCCAAAATATGTAAATGGTGTGTTAAAAATCATTTGATGTTCTGATTAAATTCTATTTTTCTCTTGCTGTAGAATCACAACAATGAAACAAAATGAATATCATACTACCCATATAAACCTCACAAATAATCAATGAGTTAAGCCACTATATGATGATTATATTCTTATCATCAATCAGCTTACAACATCTGATTATATTTTCTCTTGCTGTTCTCACCATAACAAACAGACACAGCTGCCTGAGAAAAACTAATGTTAAAAAGTCAAGAGCCCGACTAAAGCACACACTAGCCGTGTTTCCACTGTCGGGCCAGGGCCGGGCCAGGGCTTTAAACGGGCCGTGCCGGGCTAATAGCCTCGGGCCAATAGCACCGGGCATGCGTTTCCACTGTCGGGCCAGAAGCTCCACAGCGCTTCACTAAAACACGCCCGTAACACGCCTCTCTGGGACAACGTCACACTAACCCATCATCTCACCAACAAATGGAAGTTTTATCAGAAAACTAATCAGATATCACTGGAAACAGCGTTGAAAACAAACACGATAAAAGCGGCCGTTTGCTAGCTTTTTTTTTGTTTGTTTGTTTAGCAGCT
Source organism: Rutilus rutilus (assembly GCA_021464565.1). Taxonomy (NCBI): domain Eukaryota; kingdom Metazoa; phylum Chordata; class Actinopteri; order Cypriniformes; family Leuciscidae; genus Rutilus; species Rutilus rutilus. The sequence continues at coordinate 63,790,723 of JAJAQA010000001.1, read as the reverse complement.
ACTTGAATATTTTAAACCCAAGAATCGATGTTTTACCACAGGTTTACAATAAAAAGTGATACATTGATCATAATGAATTAATTTATGTAAAAATTGCACATTAGTCACGCAGAAATAAATTACAGTTAGTTCTATTTCACAAAAGAAAGAGGACACACTTACTTTTTCAGTCGCGTCTGTTTCTTTATCTGGTAACTTAGTTACAGGACATATTTACATCACATTTAGAAAAAATGATAATTTCTACAAATATATGCCATACGACCTGAGGAGCTTTAGCACTCTCTCGACTCCCATACAGATATTTTCAGTCAGAGAAACAGAGGAAGCTCCCGAAAAAAAAAGTTACTTTATTTTTTGATAGTCCGGTTTAAAGAGACGAGACGTAGGCTATGACAGATAAAATAAAAACATGACTGTGATAGCCTTTATGATTGGTCTGATTTCTACAAGCGTTCGCTATGTTGTTTTTTTTACTATGCGTATCTTCAAGCGTTTACTATGTTTACTATGGTAACGGTTAGCGCGCATAGTCTTTTGCATCACAAACAGAAGGCATTCAAACATGAACGCGATTTAAATTATTTTATTTTTAAGTCTTAAATGCTGACAGAATCATCCGGCGCTGCCGTCTCCCAACGGTAAACTCCTCCTCTGTTGGTAACCACTCCTCAAGCCCGAGCTGGCCCGCTTTGGCCCAAGGTATTCGACGGGCCAGAAATCCTGGCCGTTGGCCCCGAGTAAGCCCCGCTCAAGCCCCGGAAGTGACAGTGAAAACGCGACTGGCCCTGGCACGCACTAGCACGGCCCGGCCCTGGCCCGACAGTGGAAACGCGGCTACTGATCGCCACAATGGTAACATCAAACCAAACTATTACTTTCAAATAAGTAATCAACATCTAAACCTCTGTAAATTCTTAATAAGAACTCCTGTAGATGTCTGACATAAATAAAGTCAGTCTGGTTAGTAATAAGTGAAGCTGGTAATGCTGTTTGTGGAGTTGTTTAATCAGATCTTGAGAGATTTTATGTATTTTATCTTCAGTTGATTTCATCCAAGGTTGTGGCTGGAAGTAGTTCTTGTGTTTCTCTTTCCTTCAGTGATTCTGCTTGTTAACAGCAGGTGTTCTTCACTAATACAAAATCATTATTCAATCACTTAATTATCTCATTACCACCAACACTGATTAAGTGTTACATTAAATAGCGTGTAGTGTGTACACTAAGCATTGTTCATTTCATCTGGGCAAATCCATGTGGGGCCTACATGGAAACTGGGTGCAAAACTGGCTGGGTCCCAGTTAGATAGCCTAGGTCAAACCCATTTGGGCCCCACATGGCTCTGCTGGCTGGGCTGTACCCAGCCAACACAGCCATGTGGGGCCCAAATGGGTTTGACCTGGGCTATCTAACTGGGACCAAGCCAGTTTTGTCCTCGGTTTCCATGTAGGCCCCACATGGGTTTGCCCAGATTAAATGAACACTGCTTAGTGTGCACAGTACAGGCTGTTAAATGTAACACTGAATCAGTGTTGGAGGTAATGAGATAATTAAGTGATTGAATAATGATTGTGCATTAATGATGAACACCTGCTGTTAACAAGCATAATCACTGAAGGAAAGAGAAACACAAGAACTACTTCCAGCCACTGCCTTGGATGAAATCAACTGAAGATAAAATACATTAAATCTCTCAAGATCTCATTAAACAACTCCACAAACAGCATTACCAGCTTCACTTATTAGTAACCAGACTGACTTTATTTCTGTCAGACGTCTTCAGAAATTCTTATTAAGAATTAACAGAGGTTTAGATGTTGATTACTTATTTGAAAGTAATAGTTTGATTTGATGTTACCATTGTGGCGATCAGTGAGTGCTTTAGTCAGGCTCTTGACTTTTTAACATTAGTTTTTCTCTGGCAGCTGTGTCTGTTTGTTATGGCAAGAACAGCAAGAGAAAATGTAATCAGATGTTGTAAGCTGACTGATGATAAGAATATAATCATCATGTAGTGGCTTAGCTCATTGATTATGTGTGAGGTTTATACGGGTAGTATGATATTCATTTTGTTTTATTGTTGTGATTCTACAGCAAGAGAATAATAGAATTTAATCAGAATGTCAAATGATTTTTAACCCACCATTTACATATTTTGGGCTCCTGTGAGATTTACTCGCACACAGACATCAAGAATCAGCATATGAATCTCAACAATGGTGACATGCTTCATGGTGCAATGCATTCTGGGAGCTATGGATAAGTTTCGTATGATGCACCCAGAATGCATTGCACCATGAAGCATGTCACCATTGTTGAGATTCATATGCTGATTCTTGATGTCTGTTTGCGAATACAACTTTCAGTAGTCCAACATGTGTTTAATTGGGGTTTTAAAAATAATTTGATGTTCTGAATAAACTGTGCTGGATCTCTTGCTGTAGATTCACAACAATAAAACAAAATGAATGACATACTACCCGTACAAACCTTACACAAAATATCGGTGAGTTAAACCACTACATAACAATGCCTATATTCTTATCATCAATCGGCTTACAGCATCTGATTACATTTTCTTTTGCTGTTCTCACCATAACAAACAGATACAGCTGCCAGAGAAAAGCTAATGTTAATAAGTCAAGAGCCTGACTAAAGCACACACTGATCGCCACAATGGTAACATCAAATCAAACTATTACTTTCAAATAAGTAATCAACATCTAAACCTCTGTTAATTCTCAATAAGAATTTCTGAAGACGTCTGACAGAAATAAAGTCAGTCTGGTTAGTAATAAGTGAAGCTGGTAATGCTGTTTGTGGAGTTGTTTAATCAGATCTTGAGAGATGTAATGTATTTTATCTTCAGTTGATTTCATCCAAGGCAGTGGCTGGAAGTAGTTCTTGTGTTTCTCTTTCCTTCAGTGATTCTGCTTGTTAACAGCAGGTGTTCATCAATAATGCACTATCATTATTCAATCACTTAATTATCTCATTACCTCCAACACTGATTCAGTGTTACATTAAACAGCCTGTAGTGTGCACACTAAGCAGTGTTCATTTCATCTGGGCAAACCCATGTGGGGCCTACATGGAAACCGAGGACAAAACTGGCTGGGTCCCAGTTAGATAGCCCAGGTCAAACCCATTTGGGCCCCACATGGCTGTGTTGGCTGGGTAGTAGCGTTTAGTCCACTGCCTATAATAGCCTAATTTAGAGATCACTTTTTTTTTTTAACCGACTACCGACTAGAGAGTAAACTTGAGGCACTCGCAAGAAAATGGATAAGTAGCTACATAATAACATTCACAGATATTACACCATTTAAAAAATAGGCTACTGAGTAACTAAAATATTCTTTGTCAAATAATACACCTGTTTGTTCACAGTTTTAACGTTCATGTTTCCATTTGTTTAATTTCAAGATCTGAGGTGAATTATATCCATTGTTGCTTTTACAGCTTCAAAGCTGGAGCACTAAATGATATTCAAAGTCACATTTCACGCTTTTAACATGAAATAAAGCACATAAACAGTAGCCTACCAGAGATTATCATTGCCACACTTTGTGTTTGATGTTCCAGCGCGACGTCGCAGAAAAAAAGATACCGTTTCTAAATTAGAAATGTGGCGTGTCGCCATCGCGTCTGGTTTGGACAAAAACTCTGATTAACATGGAAAAGATAGGCCTACCTTTTATCGCGTCTCATGTAGTTAGTTAGGACACGGTGTTAGTTAGGACATCGGACAATTTGACCGGAGAGATTTTATTTTGTCGGACATTTAATTTTTTTTCCGGTCAATGTCCGGCAATTACCGGACAACGGAAACCCTGATATATATATATATATATATATATATATATATATATATATATATCATTGTTGTCAACGATTGTACCCTGTCAAAGCCAATTTTGTACCATTTTTGAAGGGTCCATTTTTGTATTGTTAAATAAAGGTACAAAATTGTCACCACAGGTACAAGATTGGTCTCTTAAGGTACAAATCACAAGGATACAAATTAGGGCTGGGCGATATATATCGTGAGATTGTTATGCGCATCTCGTCAGTAAAGCCGGTTCCTTGATTAGTAGTAAATCACCATCACCTGCTTTCAGATGGAGCGGCATTTAGGGCTGAGGAGATAATTAAGTGATTAATTTATTGAGCATTGAGCATTATTGAAGACACCTGATGTTAACAAGCAGAATCACTGAAGAAGAAAATCACAAATTGTAAGTCACCATTAAGGTGATGGGTGTTTGCTTTAGTTGGGCTCCATTATATGTTTACTTTAATATTTACTGTTGTTTGTCTGCTGTTATTGATTTATAGCAGTTAAATGAACAAAGTAAAATGTTATCTTATAGTATTGGTTATGTTTTGACATAATCATGCTGTGATCTGAAAAAGGCCAGAGATAGTTTATTGATAGCTTATAGAGATAGTTTGGTTTAACTTGTTAGCAGCAGTTTAGTAATTCTTCAGCCTATGATTATCAGTATTTTACTTATAATTCTAAATATTTAATAAACATTGTTCTGATCAAAAGCCATTCAAAAAAATTTATTTAGAAACACAGACATCAATAATCAGCCTGTGAATCTCAACAATGGTGATAATAATAAAGCATGTTGCAGTGGCTACCACCAATCACAACTCATTAATGGCTCCCATCATGCATTGCGGTATGAATAAACTATGATCTGAATTGTCTATGTAATTTACTTTTCCTAATTGAATATTCTGCTCCTCACCATTGTTGAGATGCATAGACTGAATCTTGACATCTGTGTGTGCCTAAAAGAATGATTTTTTTTTTTTAAACAACTTTTAAGAAATCCTTTATATTATATCAAAAATTCTGGGCATTTATGCAGATTCACAGTTATGCTGTAACCAACAACATAAATCAAAGTCAGAAATAAGGATTTTAATGAATTCAGTGATCAAGTTCAAATGATGATTGTCATAATATAACCAACACCATCAGATCACTTTTTTCTTTGTTCACCTGGTGATTATAATTCAGAAACAACAGACAAACAAAATCTGAAGTTAATAATATAAGGGTCAAGAGTCCAACTAAAGCAACCATTGATCGTCATAACGGTAACTTACAATGTGAGATTTTCTCCTTCAGTGATTCTGCTTGTTAACATCAGGTGTCTTCAATAATGTTCAATCATCACTAAATTAATCACTTAATTATCTCATTAACTTCAACACTCTTGAGTGTGGACTCATATACACTCCCAGGAGTGTTAATTTAACACTGGAGTTTTTGCTGTGTACAAAGAGCCGTAGTTAACTGACAAGCTGAGCCATATCGCATTAATTATCGCTGGCGATACGTCCGCGATATTAATGCGATATGGCTCAGCTTGTCAGTTAACTACGGCTCTTTGTAGTAAATGCCGCTCCATCTGAAAGCAGGTGATGGCGATTTACTACTAATCAAGGAGCCGGCTTTACTGACGAGATGCGCATAACAATCTCACGATATATATCGCCCAGCCCTAGTACAAATATGTACCCTATGCCAAGGGTACAATATTGTACCCTTGAGGGTACAGCCCCAGTGACAAGCCATTGTACCCCTAAAGGTACAATTATGTACTTTATTTTCTGAGAGTGCAGGACTCCTTTCTTTTTATCATCAGACTGGCAGAAAATGCACTGCTTCCAGTTAATGGACTCCTCAGCTTGACCATACCCCTTCTTAAATATATCTTAAAAAATATTATCTACCTTCTCCCTCTTGGCCATATTTTTCGTAAACATAACATCCAGTTCCATTGCTCGCCAGATGTGCACCCAGCTCTACCTATCCACTAAACCCACCACATCCCTCCCTCCCACCTCGCTATCCAACTGTCTTCAGGAAATCAGATTCTGGTTCTCCCTAAACTTTCTCAAGCTCAACAGTGACAAAACTGAACTCCTCCTTATTGCCACTAAATCCATCCTATCTAAAATAAATGACTTTTCCATCTCCATCGACAATTCATCTGCACAGCAAAAACTCCAGTGTTAAATTAACACTCCTGGGAGTGTATATGAGTCCACACTGAAAAGTGTAAAGTGTTAAAATATGAGTGTTAAATTAACACTCAAGAGTGTTAAAGGTAATGAGATAATTAAGTGATTAGTTTAGTGATGATTGAGCATTATTGAAGACACCTGATGTTAACAAGCAGAATCACTGAAGGAGAAAATCACAAATTGTAAGTTACCATTAAGGTGATGGGTGTTTGCTTTAGTTGGGCTCTTGACCCTTATATGTTTACTTTAAATTTTGCTTGTCTGCTGTTATTGATTTATAACAGTCAGATGAACAAAGAGACAATGTGATCTGATGGTGTTGGTTATGTTTTGACATAATCATGTTGTGATTCGTAAAAAAAAAACTTATTGAGATGGCTTAACTTGTTAATTACAGCAGCTCTGTGATTCTACAGCACATGATTTTCAGTATTTTTCATATAATCCAAAAGTATTTCATAACCATTGTTCTGATCAAAAGACTTTCAAATGAATTCATTTAGAAACACAGACATCAATAATCAGCCTGTGAATCTCAACAATGGTGACAATAATAAACATGTTGCAGTGGCTGCCACCAATCACAACTCATTAATGGCTCCCATCATGCATTGCGGTATGAATAAATTATGATCTGAATTGTCTATGTAATTTACTTTTCCTAATTGAATATTCTGCTCGTCACCATTGTTGAGATGCATAGACTGAATCTTGATGTGTGTGTGTGCCTAAAAGAAAGATTTTTTTTTTTTTTAAACAACTTTTAAGAAATCCTTTGTATTAGATCTAAAATTCTGGATATTTATGCAGAATCACAGTTATGCTGTAATCAACAACATAAATCTAAGTCAGAAATAAGGATCTTAATGAGTTCCGTGATCAATTTCAAATGATGATTGTCATAATATAACCAACACCATCAGATCACTTTTTCTCTTTGTTCATCGGGCAGTTATAACTCAGATATAACAGCCAAACACAATCTAAAGTAAACATATAAGGGGTCAAGAGCCCAACTAAAGCAAACACCCATCACCATAACGGTGGCTTACAATTTGAGATTTTCTCCTTCAGTGATTGGCTTGTTAACATCAGGTGTCTTCAATAATGATCAATCATTACTAAATTAATTCCTTAATTAGCTCATTAACTTTAACACTCTTGAGTGTTAATTTAACACTCATATTTTAACACTTTACACTCTTGAGTGTGGACTCATATACACTCCCAGGAGTGTTAATTTAACACTGGAGTTTTTGCTGTGTGTGTTCCCCTCCCCTCAGGTCAAGAGTCTGGGTGTCATCCTAGATAGCACTCTGTCATTCCAGTCCCACATTAATAACATCACACGGTCAGCATATTTCCATTCACGTAACATCTCTCGCTTACGCCCATCGCTTTCCCCCAGCAGTGCTGAAATTCTGGTTCACACACTGGTCACCTCCCACATAGACTATTGCAACTCTCTCCTCTATGGTCTACCTGATAAATCTATCCATAAACTACAATTAGTCCAAAACTCTGCTGCCCGTATCATTACCAGAACCCCCTCCATCAGTCACATAACACCAGTCCTGCAGCAACTTTATTGGCTCCCCTTCAAATACCGCATCATTTATAAGATCCTCCTCCTTACATTTAAAGCTATCAACAATTTTGCCCCTAAGTATCTCACTGAGCTCTTCCATATCAAGATACCCACTCGTTCTCTCAGGTCCTCTTCCTCCATTCAGCTCATTCTCCCACATGCTCGTCTGGTTACCATGGGGTTTAGAGCTTTCAGTCATTCAGCCCCACACCTCTGGAACTCTCTGCCCCACTACATTCAACACTCCACATCCATAACCATTTTCAAAACTCACTTAAAAACTTATCTTTTCAGACAGGCTTACTCTATTTAAATTTAAATTTGTTTTGATTGTAATGCCCCCACCTTTTCTCTTGTCCTTTTATTATTAATAGTATTTTCATGTTATTTTATTGCCTGTTTTCTCTGATTGCTTGTTTAATGGATTGAGTGTTTTATAATGTATGATTTTGTAAGGTGACCTTGAGTGTTGAGAAAGGCACCTATAAATAAAATGCATTATTATTATTTATTATTAGATTATTGTAATGCTCTATTGGGTGGTTGCCCTGCACGCTTAATAAACAGACTACAGCTGGACCAAAATGCCGCAGTTTGAGTTCTTACTAGAACCAGGAAGTATGACCATATTAGCCAGGTTCTGTCAACACTGCATTGGCTGCCAATAAACATCGTATACATTTTAAAATAGTGCTGATTACTTACAAAGCACTAAATGGTTTAGCTCCGCAGTACTTGAGCAAGCTCTTAACACATTATAGTCCTTCACATCTATTGCGATCTCAAAATTCCGGCCAGTTGATAATACCTAGAATACCAAAATCGACTGCTGGTGATAGAGTCTTCTCCTATTTCGCACCAAAACTTTGGAACAGTCGTCCTGCCATTGTCCGGGAAGCAGACACACTCTGTCAGTTCAAAGCTAGATTAAAGACACATCTCTTTGACATAGCATTCACATAATACATTATAGACTTCTATAATTCAATGTTAGGCTGCATAGATTAGGTCAGCCGGAACCGGGAACACTTCCCATAAATCCTGATGTATTCGTACATACAGTAGCCTAATATTAGCTAGCTAGTTTAGCTAGTGTTAGCTAACTATAAAGTAGGCTAGTTGTAGGGGAAAAATACTCTTTCAAACAATCGTCATTTATGACACTGACATGCACTCTACAGTAATGTTAGCGACCTGTTAGCAGCAGTCATAAATGTATATGTTGTTGGAATATAACATTCTGAGGTAAAAAAAATTAAGATATAGGCTACTTAATATACATGTACCAGATGCTCTGTAAAACAATGTTCTTGAGGGATGACACAGCTGATATAATATGTTGTGTGTTCCAAAACAACTATCCCAGTATATCAGAATATCATATATGACAGACACTATACAGTAATATTAGCTAGCTTAGTTAGCTGTAGTCATATATGTTAGGGCTGGGTGATATATCGCACGATATTGTTATGCGCATCTCGTCAGTAAAGCCGGTTCCTTGATTAGTAGTCAATCGCCATCACCTGCTTTCAGATGGAGCGGTGTTAAATTAAAACTCCTGGGGCTGGGAGTGTATATGAGTCCACACTCAAGAGTGTAAAGTGTTAAAATATGAGTGTTAAATTAACACTGAAGCAGTGTTAAAGTTAATGAGATAATTAAGTGATTAATTTAGTGATGATTGAGCATTATTGAAGACACCTGATATTAACAAGCAGAGTCACTGAAGGAGAAAATCACAAATTGTAAGCCACCGTTATGGTGATGGGTGTTTGCTTTAGTTGGGCTCTTGACCCCTTATATGATTACTTTAAATTTTACTGTTGTTTGTCTGCTGTTATTGATTTATAACAGTAAAATGAACAAAGTGAAGTGTGATCTGATGGTGTTGGTTATGTTTTGACATAATCATGCTGTGATCTAAAAAATGAAACTTATTGAGATAGTGTGGCTTAACTTGTTAGCAACAGCTTAGTGATTCTACAGCATATGATTATCAGTACTTTATTTATAATCTAAAATATTTAATAAACGTTGTTCTGATCAAAAGACTTTGAAATAAATTCATTTAGAAACATAGACATCAATAATCAGCCTGTGAATCTCAACAATGGTGACAGTAATAAAGCATGTTGCAGTGGCTGCCACCAATCACAACTCATTAATGGCTCCCATCATGCATTGCGGTATGAATCAATTATAATCTGAATTGTCTATGTAATTTACTTTTCCTAATTGAATATTCTGCTCGTCACCATTGTTGAGATGCATAGACTGAATCTTGATGTGTGTGTGTGCCTAAAAGTAAGATTTTTTTTTTTTTTAAACAACTTAAGAAATCCTTTATATTATATAAAAAATTCTGGCCATTTACACAGAATCACAGTTATGCTGTAACCAACAACATAAATCGAAGTCAGAAAGAAGGATCTTAATGAGTTCAGTGATCAAGTTCAAATGATGATTGTCCTAATATAACCAACACCATCAGATCACTTTTTTTTCTTTGTTCATCTGAGAGTTATAACTCAGATATAACAGCCAAACAAAATCTAAAGTTAATAACATAAGGGTCAAGAGCCCAACTAAAGCAAACAATGATCGCCATAACGGTGGCTTACAATTTGTGATTTTCTCCTTCAGTGATTCTGCTTGTTAACATCAGGTGTCTTCAATAATGTTCAGTCATCACTAAATTAATCACTTAATTATCTCATTACCTTCAACACACTTGAGTGTGGACTCATATACACTCCCATGAGTGTTAATTTAACACTGGAGTTTTTGCTGTGTACAAAGAGCCATAGTTAACTGAGAAGCTGAGCCATATCGCATTAATTATCGCTGGCGATACGTCCGCGATATCAATGCGATATGGCTCAGCTTGTCAGTTAACTACGGCTCTTTGTAGTAAATGCCGCTCATTCGATCTCTCCTATTATTACAGCTATAGTAAGTTCTTCATTATCTTCTGCTACTGTTCCTTCATCATTAAAAATGGCCTCTATCTCTCCAATTCTCAAAAAACCTGGTGCCGATCCTAATGATCTAAATAATTATAGGCCCATTTCTAACCTGCCTTTTATATCTAAAATCCTTGAAAGAATAGTAGCAACTCAACTAGAATCACATCTGCAAGATAACGACATTTATGAGCATTTTCAGTCGGGTTTTAGATCCAATCATAGTACAGAAACAGCTCTTATTAAGGTTACAAATGATCTTCTCTTGGCTGCTGATTCTGGTTTCCTGTCTATTCTTATTCTTTTAGATATTAGTGCTGCCTTTGACACTATTAGCCATTCAGTATTACTCGAAAGATTGGCCTGCATTGGAGTAGCTAATAATGTTTTACTTTGGTTTTCGTCTTATCTATGTGACAGAAAACAGTTTGTGATGATTAAGACTGCTCAATCAGAGCCTGTCTCGGTCACTCACGGCGTTCCGCAGGGGTCTGTTTTGGGTCCGCTTTTATTTATTATTTATATTCTACCCCTCGGTTATATTTTTCGTTCCTATGGTATTTATTTTCATTTCTACGCCGACGACACACAAGTATACATATCCACAAGACCAAATGCTTCTTATCCCTCTTCTAACCTTACTAAATGTTTGCAGGATGTTAATATATGGATGACTAATAATTTTTTAAAGTTAAATACAGGTAAAACTGAAGCCCTTCTTGTTGGATCTAGGTCTGCTTTATCTAAAGCTCAATCTTTCCCCTTGTTCATTGATAATTGCCCGGTTAACTTCTCTAGCCAGGTGAAAAGTCTTGGCGTTATTTTTGATGGTTTGCTTTCTTTTAGTTCCCATATTAATAATATTTCACGTACTGCATCTTTTCACTTACGTAATATTACTAGACTTCGTTCTTCACTTTCTCAACACTGTACTGAAGTTCTCATTCATGCCTTGGTTACATCTAGGCTTGATTATTGTAATTCCCTTTTATGTGAGATTCCGAAAAAACAGCTTCACAGACTACAGTTAATACAGAATTCAGCAGCCAGAATTGTAACTCATACACGTTCTTTTGAACACATAACTCCAATTCTTTACCATCTACATTGGCTTCCTGTTCATTTTCGTGTACATTATAAAATATTACTCCTTACGTTTAAAGCCCTTCATAATCTGGCACCTCAATATTTGTCAGATATTGTTCATTTGTATACACCTCTTAGATCTTTGAGATCATCTTCTGCAGACTTATTGTCTGTGCCAAACTTCAAGATGAGTTCCTTTGGTGGTAGAGCTTTTAGTTGTGTGGCGCCTAAGCTGTGGAATGCATTACCCTTGCACATTCGCCAAATGGATTCAATTTCCTGTTTTAAAGTTCAGATAAAAACGTATCTTTTTAGAATAGCTTTTAATGAAATGATTGTATGATGTGTAGCATCGATGTGTTTGTATGTTTTGTACTTATTGCTTTGTTCTATATTGTAAGGTGTCCTTGAGTGCCTTGAAAGGCGCCCATAAATAAAAGGTATTATTATTATTATTATTATCTGAAAGCAGGTGATGGCGATTTATTACTAATCAAGGAACTGGCTTTACTGATGAGATGCGCATGACAATATTGTGCGATATATCGCCCAGCCCTAATATATGTATGAATACGTTGTTGAAATGTATAACATATTATCTGAGGTAAAATGAAGATAATGCTTACTATACATGTGTTAGATGCTCTGTAGTCTGATATAGCAAGTCTGAGGAAGGGCCATTGGTTCGAAACATCACTGCAAATAAAATCTTTCAACAGGAACTACTTTGTGTGTGGATCACTCTCAGCACCCTTTCTAGTAGGTTTGCAATGTGCATGTCTTTTTAATTCCCAAAATAAATATTAAATGTTTTAATGAGTGATATAAAAAATATTTTTTTGAAGAACAGCTGGAATATGAAATGATAACTTTTCTTACAAAGAAAACTTTGCAAGAAAACAACCACATTTTCCTACTCATTTTTTTCCTACTCATGCATCGAAGGGTCAATATGGTAAAGTGTAACTAGCACCATTGGATTCCTTGACCCTTACAGTGTGAGTTTAGCAGTAAAAATCAACATTCCAGTTTATTCAGAAGTCAAGATATTACAATTTTATGGCGGCCATTTTTTTTTACTTCAATATGGCCGCCATATAGACATCTGAGCAAATGCAAACATTGATTTTCTGACTCCTTATACAATAGCCTTTCCAAAAATGTATAGTTTAGCAAATCCCCCAAAAATTCCCACAAAGGTTAAAATCGGAATATAATGAACGTGATGAAACTGGTGAACTAGTTCGCGGAAAAGAACTGGACTTCCCATCACTACGTTACGACAGCCAAAATAAATCTAATGATTAAAGGGTGAAGAGCCCAACTAAATCGAACACTGATCACCACAATGGTGACTTAAACAAATATTTTTCTCCTTTGGTGATTCTGCTTGTTATCATCAGGTGTCTTCAATAATGGTCAATCATCACTCAATTAATCACTTAATTATCTCAGTAACTTTAACACTGCTTTAGAGTTCATTTAACACTCATATTTGAACATTTTAACGCTCTTGAGTGCAGAGCCAAATAAACTCCCAGAGTTTTTGTTACCTTACTTAAAGAATGTTTGTTCATAAGAAAACTTGCCAGAATGTTGGTCAAAGTTACACTGTTGAGTCAAAAAGTTAAAAACAAAGTTTTAGATGATTAAACTCTCTCTGTCTCTCTGGTATCTTTCTTCCTCAGAATTAGGGGTGTGCTCAAAATATAGATTCTTAGATACATACCGATACAGTATCGACATTCTAGCCCTTAGTATCGATACTCCGCCCAGCCATTAGGGGGGCGCAGCGGCGCCTGCGAGTTTAAAAAACTCATGGAAAATGTCAAAGATTTTAGAAGCGCCGTTGTCCCTAAAGGCAGATGTTTGAACACATTTTGGTTCTCTTACGAGAGATACTCTCGTACTGCGTAGAATACGCTAGGGGAAAATCCTTTTCCACGAGAATACTGAAGCCAAAAAATTATCCTTTCATTTTGTATTAATGTAAAACGCCTATTGGCTGGTCTGCTGGCAACTGCTTGAGCCTATCGAGCGAGACCTAGAGTGACGTCAGACCCAATGAGGGCACTTTGCGCCCTCTGCGTCACGTCCCGCCGAAACAGGCGTGGCTTAGGTCTATAAATACGGCTCGCAGGCTTAATATCTCTAATTTTTCATCCTTCAGCGAAGCAACTCACATCGCTGGATCCGAGAAGAAGCCGTGCTGTTGAAGAAAGCACCTCAGCGGGACGAGTCGAGAAGCTGCTGGCCGCGCCGCCTTCATCGCCTTCCTGCTGCGCTATCCAGCGCCTATATCCTTTCACTGCATTGTGTGTGTGTGTGTGTGTTCGCCAGCGCGACACACACTGTCTAAAAGAGCTGCGTCTTTTTTAAGATGCCTTCCTGCGGCTCGTGCAGAGCCCCACTCAGCGACGGGGACTGCCACGTGGTATGCGCTTCCTGCCTGGGTGAAGAACATGCAGCTCTCGCGCTCGCTGACGGCGGCTGCCTTCTCCTTCAGTGATTCTGCTTGTTACCATCAGGTGTCTTCAATAATGTTCAATCACCACTAAATTAATCACTTAATTATCTCATTAACTTCAACACTCTTGAGTGTTCATATACACTCCCAGGAGTGTTAATTTAACACTGGAGTTTTTGCTGTGTACAAAGAGCCGTAGTTAACTGACAAGCTGAGCCATATCGCATTAAATATCGCTGGCGATACATCCGCGATATTAATGCGATATGGCTCAGCTTGTCAGTTAATTACGGCTCTTTGTAGTAAATGCCGCTCCATCTGAAAGCAGGTGATGGCGATTTACTACTAATCAAGGAACCGGCTTTACTGATGAGATGCGCATAACAATATCGTGCGATATATCGCCCAGCCCTAGTGAGGGTTGGGCGAGCTCTGAGGATCTCGCCCCTCCTGCCGTGCTTCAACGGGGAAGAGAGCGAGCATCGAGGCGGAGCTCATGCGCATGCTCACTCAGGCCACGGCGAGCCTCGGCCTCGAGTGGATTACGCCTGAGCAGCCTGCTCACAACCGGCTGGAAGGCTACTTCCTGCCTGGGGAGCGCACTTTACCTGCATCCAAGCCAGCGCCTTTTCTTCCTGAGCTTCATGAAGAAGTCGCTAAGTCTTGGAACTCCCCTTTTTCGGCCAGGACACGATCCTCTGTTTCTCTGGCGTTCTCTGCTGTCAACGACGCCAAAAACAGAGGCTACCACTACCTGCCGCCGGTCGAAGAGGCTATTGCAGCGCACTTATGCCCGCCCTCCGCTGGACGGCGTGCTAAGATGGCGCTGCCCTCAAAAGCCTGCCGCACGACGTCAGCCCTGCTCCGCCGCGCTTTCTCCGCCGCCGGGCAGGCCGCGTCAGCGTTGCACACCATGGCCACGCTCCAGATTTACCAGGCTGATCTCCTCCGCAAGCTGGATGAGAAAAGACCTGACGCAATCTGCGTGCCGGACCTGAGGAGCGCTACAGACCATCGCTCTCCGCTCTACCAAGTCGGCGGCACAGGCCATTGGACGGTGCATGGCCTCGCTCACCGTGTCTGAGAGACATCTGTGGCTGACGCTCTCGGACATGTCTGAGTCAGAGCGCACCGCGTTCCTCGACGCGCCGCTTTCCCCTGCCGGCCTCTTCGGAACCTCGGTCAAAGACTTCACCGATAGGTTCGCTGAGGTGCAGAAAGCGACCCAGGCCATGAAGCACTTCCTCCCGAAGCGCTCCAGTTCTGCAGCAGGCCATGCGAAACCGTCTGCTCAGAGCTCACAGCCTAAGCCTCCGCCCACTGCCTCCTCTTCACAACGCCACCAGAGCTCGAGACCGCGCTCTCGCTCATGCAGCCGCCGCCCCGCACAGCGTGGCCCGCGGCCAAAGGTTGCGTTGAAGCCAGAGGCCCCGAAATCGTCCTAGCACGCCTAGGAAAGCGACGGTGTCCAAGTCCCGCTGCGGCCAGACTTCCACCAAAGCTTGCCGCTCGTCCAGTTCCAAGAAATGTGACTGGTCCAGCATATTTAGCAGCCAACAAGCTGGTTCCATTGCCCGCTTGCCTGCACAAAAAAGCCGTTTTTATGGCTACCCAGATAAATCCCTTAAAGCAGTGGTTCCCAATTCCAGTCCTCGTGACCTACTGCTCTGCACATTTTGTATGTCTCCCTTATTTAACACACCTGAACCAGATCATCAGCTCATTAGGAGAGACTCCATGAACTGAACTGAGTGTGTCAGATAAGAGAGACATGCAAAATGTGCAGAGCAGCGGGTCACGAGGACTGGAATTGGGAACCACTGCCTTAAAGAGTGTATTTTCTGGTGTCCCGGCCACGGCCGATGGTGTTTCATGTGTAGAAAAAATGCCCACTACTCAGTGCCCATTCCTACACACAAGCACAGCCCTTCACACAGGGCTCGCGCACATAAAATTTACTAAGATCGATTGCGCTTTAAACGTAGCAAACGTGCCCACTACCCAGTGCCCACAAACGCTACTTCCCACATGTCTCACGGCCTCTGTAAAAACGAGACCAGTATGCATACGCTCTGCTCACGCGAGCAATGCTGTAAAAGTGGTATATGTGCCCGCTACCCTGCGCCCACGTACACACACAGACATGTCAGTTCCCATGGAACTAGCCCAGCCCTCCCCCTCTCGGTTAAACACTGCAGAGGAGTTGAGCGCGGGCATTTTGCCCGCTGTTATCAGCGCGCCCCCTGCCTTAGATGTCATGAGCGCAACGCTTATATCACAGCACACCGAAGCCACTGTATCGCGAGCTGATCAGAGCGCGCTTCGCATCCAGCCCTTAGCTACTCATGCACATGCGTGGGAAAAGCTTCCCGGGGTTTCGAGATGGGTGCTGAACATCATAAAAGAAGGCTATTCGCTGCAGTTTCGCCGGTGCCCTCGCCGCTACATGGCGGGCGTCGAGACCACGGTAGAATCGAAAGTAGCACACCTACTTCGAGCCGAGATTCTGAAACTGTTGAGCAAAGGGGCTATAGAACCCCTATCTCAAGCTCAAAGCGAAGGGGGGCTTTACAGCAGATACTTCCTGGTGCCCAAGAAAGACGGGGGTCTCAGACCCATACTAGATCTGCGGCAACTGAACAGAGCACTTGTGAAACGTCAGTTCAGGATGCTCACGACCAGAAAAATCCTCGCACATGTCCGCCGAGGGGACTGGTTTGTGTCAATGGATCTAAAGGACGCGTATTTTCAAATACAGATAGCTCACGCGCTTTTGTCCCCTGATAAGGGGACACCACGTGCTAGTACGTTCAGACAACGTCTCAGTGGTGTCCTACATAAATCGCCAGGGCGGCCTCAGGTCCCTGACTCTGTACAGGCTAACCAGGCGCCTCCTGATATGGGCTCGCAGCAACCTGCTCTCGCTGAAAGCAGCGCACGTGCCAGGGCTCCTAAATATAGGGCCAGACAGACTGTCCACCCAGATAGCAACATTGTTTCGGCCCGGATCTGGCCCACATCTGGCACTTGTGGAATGCGGATCTGGCCCACATGCGGCGTGGAATGATGGCACTTGGGCGGACCGCTCCTGTTTGCCAGATCTGGGCCACAAGCAGGCCACAGCAATGCCACATCTCAGCCAAGAGCAAAGAAATAAACCAGAACTGGACCTTATCTGAGTCACAAAGTCTGTGTATATTAAATATGGAGTCATTTCAGCCTTAATGAGCCTGTTAACAAGCAGAATCACTGAAAGAAAGAAGAGAACAGAAAAAGAGACGAGCAGAAACACAAGAACTACAACTGACTTCAGACACAGCCTCAGATGAAATCAACTGAAGAGAAAAGAAGACATTAAATCTGTGAAGATCTCAGCAGAGGAGGATTAAACAACTCCACAAACAGCATTACCAGCTTCACTATTACTAACCAGACTGACTTTATTTCTGTCAGACGTCTGAAGTTTTTATTGAGAATTAACAGAGGTTTAACTGTAATGTGTTTCTTTTTTAAGTCACCATAACAGTGATTAGTGTTTCCATTAGTTGGGCTCTTAACTCTTATTATATCTTATGTTTTTTTTGGCTGCTGTGACAGTGTGTTTGTTAAACACATTTGCAGCAGCAAAGAAAGCTAAAGTGAAACGAGATCAGGTGATGATGGTTACCTGTTGATGGTTTTAGTAATCATCATGAAATAACCTTTAATCACTGATGTTTTGTGGACTCTAACAATTGTGTTGATCCATTAATATTTTCACATCACAAACCCTGTGTTACTGCAGCACGAGATCCAGCAATATTATAACAATCAGTTAGAAGACTTTAACAAACATGAGTACGAAAAAGTCAGTTTAATATGACACACACAGACATCAACAATCAGCGTATGAATCTCAACAATGGTGACAATCAAAAGTACCTTGCTGCAATGCATGCTGGGTTACAGGATAGTACAAAACTCCCAGCATGCATTGCAACATGAATAAATTATGCAGCTGAATTGTCTTATAATTTTGTTTGATTCTAAATATTTGCTTTTATTTGTTGCTGTTGTTTTTGTTATGAATTATTAGCTTTTCAGTGATGTTCTGAATTAATCTGTTTATCTAAATATTTGTGATTGTCACCATTGTTGAGATTCATACGCTGATTGTTGATGTCTGTGTGTGTCATGTTGAACTGACTTTTTCGTGCTCATGTTTGATAAAGTCTTCTAACTTATTGTTATTATATTGCTGGATCTCATGCTGCAGTAACACAGGGTTTGTGATGTAACAATATTACTGGATCAACACAATTGTTAGATTCCAAAGACATCAGTGAAACAGGCTAATTCATGATGACTATAAAACCATCAACAGGTAACCATCATCACCTGATCTCATTTTACTTTAGCTTTCTTTGCTGCTGCAAATGTGTTTGACAAACACACTGTCACAGCGGCCAAAAAAGATAATAGGTATAATAAGAGTTAAGAGCCCAACTAATGGAAACATGAATCACTGTTATGGTGACTTTAAATGAAACACATTAGAGTTAAACCTCTGTTAATTCTCAATAAAAACTTGTGTAGACATCTGACAGAAATAAAGTCAGTCTGGTTAGTAATAAGTGAAGCTGGAAAATGCTGTTTGTGGAGTTGTTTAATCCTCCTCTGCTGAGATCTTCACAGATTTAATGTCTTCTTTTCTCTTCAGTTGATTTCATCTAAGGCTGTGTCTGAAGTCAGTTGTAGTTCTTGTGTTTCTGCTCGTCTCTTTTTCTGTTCTCTTCTTTCTTTCAGTGATTCTGCTTGTTAACAGGCTCATTAAGGCTGAGATGACTTCATATTTAATATACACAGACTTTGTGGCTCAGATAAGGTCCAGTTCTGGTTTATTTTTTTGCTCTTGGCTGACATGTGGCATTGCTGTGGCCTGCTTGTGGCCCAGATCTGGCAAACAGGAGCGGTCCGCCCAAGTGCCGTCATTCCACGCCGCATGTGGGCCAGATCCGCATTCCACAAGTGCCAGATGTGGGCCGGATCCGGGCCGAAACAATGTTGCTATCTTCCGACAGGAGAATGGTCTTTGCACCCACAGACAGTCCAGCTGCTGTGGAGGAAATTCGGCAGAGCGGAAGTAGACCTGTTCGCGTCTCAAGAAAACGCTCACTGTCCAGAATTTTTCTCGAAAAGCAAGGACGTGCTGACCCACGCCACCCAGGCCTCGCCGTCCTCTCTACGCTCTCTGCTTTCAGACAGACGGAGCAGCTCTTCGTTTCATTTAGCGGGCGTTCAAAGGGACTAGCCGCTTCGAAACAGAGCCTATCCAGATGGGTAGTGGACGCAATAGCGCTAGCTTACACAGCCAAGGGCATGCAGTGCCCACTGGGTGTCAAGGCGCACTCCACGAGAAGCATGGCTTCATCGTGGGCCTGGTCAAGTGGGATTGCCTTGCAAGATATTTGTATGGCGGCAGGCTGGGCCTCTCCGTCTACATTTATAAGGTTTTACAACCTAGAGGTTCCCGCACTAAAAACCAGGCTACTGTCGCGCCGCTACGCGAAGCGCCCTCATTGGGTCTGACGTCACTCTAGGTCTCGCTCGATAGGCTTAAGCAGTTGCCAGCAGACCAGCCAATAGGCGCGCGAGCTGTCTCGCCTATGTCTGTATGCTGCCGCAACGCGTTTTACATTAATACAAAATTAAAGGCTAATTTTTTGGCTTCAGTATTCTCGTGGAAAAGGATTTTCCCCTAGCGTATTATACGCAGTACTCGTTCCTCTCTCTAGAGAGAACCGAGGTTACGTTAGTAACCGAGTACGTTTTAAAGCAAAGAAAGGAAACCAAGGGATCGATAAAACAAATGCAATCTGCAAGCATTGCCAGGCTTCTATACGCTACACCGGTAAAACAACTAACCTGCGCGCCCACCTGCAAAGACACCATGCAGACAAGCTTCGCCGCAGCCCAAAAAAACACGGGACCCCACGCAAACTACTTTGGACAACACAACATCCAAGCTTCCATCTAACTCAGTCCGTGCACAGAAGATTACGGAGTCTGTGGTGCATTATATTTGCAAAGGTTTATGTCCCTACAGTGTTGTCGAGAATACAGGCTTTCGCTTTATGATCAACATGTTAGATCCCCGTTATGTGATCCCTACCCGCAGCTACATGACCGACAAAGCAGTACCGAGGATGTATGACAAAGTCAAAGACAATGTTAAGTCAGCCCTGAGTTCTGCCCCACGAGTGGCACTGACTTGTGATGGGTGGACATTGCGAGCCACGGAAGCTTTTGTTACAATCACTTGCCATTACGTTAACGAGGAGTATGCATTTATTTTTGCAGATCTGAATTGTCTATGTAATTTACTTTCCCTAATTGAATATTCTGCTCGTCAACATTGTTGAGATGCATTGACTGAATCTTGACATCTGTGTGTGCCTAAAAGAGAGTTTTTTTTCTTTTAAACAACATTTTAGAAATCCTTTCTATTATCTAAAATTCTGGATATTTATGCAGAATCACAATTATGCTGTAACCAAGAACATAAATGAAAAACAAAGTTCAAATGATGATTGTCATAATATAACCAGCACCATCAGATCACTTTTTTTCTTTGTTCATCTGAGAGTTATAACTCAGACACAGCAGACAAACAAAATCTAAAGTTAATAATATAAGGGTCAAGAGCCCAACTAAAGCAACCATTGATCGTCATTACGGTGGCTTACAATTTGAGATTTTCTCCTTCAGTGATTCTGCTTGTTAACATCAGGTGTCTTCAATAATGCTCAATCATCACTATATTAATCACTTAATTATCTCATTAACTTCAACACTCTTGAGTGTGGACTCATATACACTCCCAGGAGTGTTAATTTAACACTGGAGTTTTTGCTGTGTACAAAGAGCCGTAGTTAACTGACAAACTGAGCCATATCGCATTAATTATCGCTGGCGATACGTCCGCGATATTAATGCGATATGGCTCAGCTTGTCAGTTAACTACGGCTCTTTGTAGTAAATGCCGCTCCATCTGAAAGCAGGTGAAGGTGATTTACTACTAATCAATTAACCGGCTTTACTGACGAGATGCGCATAACAATATCACGATATCGCCCAGCCCTACTTATTAAGGCTGAGATGACTCCATATTTAATATACACAGGTTTTGTGTCTCAGATAAGGTCCAGTTCTGGTTTATTTCTTTGCTCTTGGCTGACATGTGGCATTGCTATGGCCTGCTTGTGGCCCAGATCTGGCAAACAGGAGTGGGCCACCCAAGGGCCGTCATTCCATGCTGCATGTGGGCCAGATCCGCATTCCACAAGTGCCAGATGTGAGTCAGATCTGGGCCGAAACAATGTTGCTATGTGGGATGTATGTATGTTCAGCACTCGATCCAAGATTCAAAGCTTTGCCCTTCCTTCCTGATGATGAACGAGAGGAAATATACTTGAGAATCACTGCAGAAGCTCGAAGAATTCAAGAACTATTTCAGGTAAGCCCTTTCACTGTGTCATTAACATTAGCATTACATGGTTAAAAAACATAAAAAACAAACAAACACACACACACACACACACACACACACACATACATATATAAATATATATACACACACCAAGTGTAATAAAACGAAATATTCAGTTCATAATTTCAAATTCATAATAGTATGTTAGAGCTTAAAAAACTAAATGGTTTCAAACATATACTTCATGTAAAGCACTATACTAGCAAAACAATATATTGTAAAGGTTTGTCAATTCATCGCATTAAATAAAAGGCAAACAAACTATTATATGTCTTTGAATATGCTCTTTATAGAATTAACTATGGGTTTATTGATAAAAAATCTGTATTTTGCATAATAGGAAGAGGCTGAAGTGATACCAGGAGAGGAGGACAATCATGTGGAAGACAAGGATGACATTCCTGCCAGCCCACCACCCAAGAAGAAAAAGGACTTGTGCTGTTTGGCTGATCTGCTTGGTTCAACTTACAGTGCAGGTCCTGCGGTGAGACACAGAACCACACAGGCCCAGGCAGAAGAGGAGATGTCAAGGTACAAGGAGGCACCACCCCTGTCTCTTGCTGAGGGAAGTCCACTCAGTTGGTGGAAAGAGCACCAGAATGAATATCCTCTAATGTCACGCCTTGCCAAAGTGTACCTGTGCATTCCAGGGACTAGTGTCTCCTCGGAGCGCGTTTTCTCTACGGCAGGCGATATTGTAACCGCACAGAGAAGTGTACTAAGCTCAAAGCATGTTGACCAACTTCCCAGCCAACACAGCCATGTGGGGCCCAAATGGGTTTGACCTGGGCTATCTAACTGGGACCCAGCCAGTTTTGTCCTCGGTTTCCATGTAGGCCCCACATGGGTTTGCCCAGATTAAATGAACACTGCTTAGTGTGCACAGTACAGGCTGTTAAATGTAACACTGAATCAGTGTTGGAGGTAATGAGATAATTAAGTGATTGAATAATGATAGTGCATTAATGATGAACACCTGCTGTTAACAAGCAGAATCACTGAAGGAAAGAGAAACACAAGAACTACTTCCAGCCACTGCCTTGGATGAAATCAACTGAAGATAAAATACATTAAATCTCTCAAGATCTCATTAAACAACTCCACAAACAGCATTACCAGCTTCACTTATTAGTAACCAGACTGACTTTATTTCTGTCAGACGTCTTCAGAAATTCTTATTAAGAATTAACAGAGGTTTAGATGTTGATTACTTATTTGAAAGTAATAGTTTGATTTGATGTTACCATTGTGGCGATCAGTGTGTGCTTTAGTCAGGCTCTTGACTTTTTAACATTAGTTTTTCTCTGGCAGCTGTGTCTGTTTGTTATGGCAAGAACAGCAAGAGAAAATGTAATCAGATGTTGTAAGCTGACTGATGATAAGAATATAATCATCATGTAGTGGCTTAGCTCATTGATTATGTGTGAGGTTTATACAGGTAGTTTGTTATTCATTTTGTTTTATTGTTGTGATTCTACAGCAAGAGAATAATAGAATTTAATCAGAACGTCAAATGATTTTTAACACACCATTTACATATTTTGGGCTCCTGTGAGATTTACTCGCACACAGACATCAAGAATCAGCATATGAATCTCAACAATGGTGACATGCTTCATGGTGCAATGCATTCTGGGAGCTATGGATAAGTTTCGTATGATGCACCCAGAATGCATTGCACCATGAAGCATGTCACCATTGTTGAGATTCATATGCTGATTCTTGATGTCTGTTTGCGAATACAACTTTCAGTAGTCCAACATGTGTTTAATTGGGGTTTTAAAAATAATTTGATGTTCTGAATAAACTGTGCTGGATCTCTTGCTGTAGATTCACAACAATAAAACAAAATGAATGACATACTACCCGTACAAACCTTACACAAAATATCGGTGAGTTAAACCACTACATAACAATGCCTATATTCTTATCATCAATCGGCTTACAGCATCTGATTACATTTTCTCTTGCTGTTCTCACCATAACAAACAGATACAGCTGCCAGAGAAAAACTAATGTTAAAAACTCAAGAGCCTGACTAAAGCACACACTGATCGCCACAATGGTAACATCAAATCAAACTATTACTTTCAAATAAGTAATCAACATCTAAACCTCTGTTAATTCTCAATAAGAATTTCTGAAGACGTCTGACAGAAATAAAGTCAGTCTGGTTAGTAATAAGTGAAGCTGGTAATGCTGTTTGTGGAGTTGTTTAATCAGATCTTGAGAGATTTAATGTATTTTATCTTCAGTTGATTTCATCCAAGGCAGTGGCTGGAAGTAGTTCTTGTGTTTCTCTTTCCTTCAGTGATTATGCTTGTTAACAGCAGGTGTTCATCAATAATGCACTATCATTATTCAATCACTTAATTATCTCATTACCTCCAACACTGATTCAGTGTTACATTAAACAGCCTGTAGTGTGCACACTAAGCAGTGTTCATTTCATCTGGGCAAACCCATGTGGGGCCTACATGGAAACCGAGGACAAAACTGACTGGGTCCCAGTTAGATAGCCCAGGTCAAACCCATTTGGGCCCCACATGGCTGTGTTGGCTGGGTTCTGTTTTTGTACAAAAATCTTAAGTCATAGGATAAAGCTAGCATTACCAAGAGTATCCTCAGGTTATTGTTTTGTTGCTGCAGTGATTTTTGTTCAACCTGCCTTTTTGAGGAGAAACCTGGTTTAGCCTTAATATTTAAAAAATCCATCCTGTTATGAGGTAGATTTGTTGTTGTGCCAAATGTTAAAGCAAGATGTAGCATTTAAGTGATTTCATAGTGAAATATGTTATGGCAGTACATGGTGTCACAAAAAAGAATTATAAGAAGATTTAATAAGAAGTTAAGAATAATAATAATAATAATAATATTAATAAGATTTTGTGCTTGTGTGAGCTCAGACTGTACCCTTGGAAAGTTAAATGTTGACTTGTGGTAATTTCCAGATTAATTCAATTTGTGTACAATTAATCAGAGCACTTAAAGTTGCAAATATTTAAGCAAAATGCACTTTGTTATAATGCACTTTTGTCTTCAATAAATTGAAGAAAAATGCAGAGTTCTGTTTGTTGAGTAAATGTGTTCAGCATTAACTAATTGGCTCTGGCCCATGTATTTTTATTGAATCGTATCGAATCGTGTCACATTGTATCAAATCGCATCGAGACAGCTCTGTATCGAGGTACGTATCGAATCGTGACCTGTGTATCGAGGTATGTATCGTATCGCCAGGTTCTCCAAGTTATACAGCCCTACTCAGAATGTCTTCATCTGCCCAATGTTTTTCTGTTTACCTGCCAGGCACGGTGCCAGAGTTTCACTAAAGCTGCCATGGAAGTCTCTGCATTTGTGTTTGAACACTGACACAATACCTTGACATTTGAGAGTATCAGTTGAATTCAGTTTAATTCCTCCCATTGTCTGTTTTTTTCCTCCGAACTTGTTTTGAACAACAAACCTTTTGTCATATTCCATGATAGGAATATATTTATTTATTTAGAATATTTACTCGACCAGGGCTAGTGGAATATGTTTGAATAACTTTAACACAATGCCAATATCGTGACAGCATTGTGCATTTATTATAGTGGTGATCTCCCTGAAGCAATCCTCTTTATCTTCACTGAACCTGAATGACCACACCACTACATTACATTAAACCGAATAAAAAAAAAAAAATGCTGAATGTTGAATAACTTATATAAAAAAAAGCTGAAAATTGCTTAACTTATTTTGATGAGTTAAAGCAATGTAAAAACATATGTTGTCATAACTTATTGTTCAAATCATTTTCTACAGTGTTGATCCTAAAGAGATGCTGGGGAACCGGGTGCAAAAGCACTTCCACAAAACATTGATTGTACACAGCAAAAAGTCCAGTGTTAAATTAACTCTCCTGGGAGTTTATATGGCTCCAGAGTCAGTGTTAAAATATGAGTGTTAAATTAACACTCAAGAGTGTTAAATGTAATGAGCTCATTAAGTGATTCATTGAGTGATAATTGACCAATATTGAAGACACCTGATGTTAGCGAGCAGAATCACCAAAGGAGAAAATCAAATTTTTTAAGACACCGTTATGGTGATGAGTGTTTGTTTTAGTTGGGCTCTTGACCCTTAAAGCATTAACTTCAAATTTTGTTTGGCTGTTGTATCTGAGTTATAACTCTCAGATGAACAAAGAGAAAAGGTGATCAGGTGGTGTTGGTTATGATTTGATAATCATAATTTGACCTGAATATCAAATCTCATTTAGAGAGTCAGATTTACCTTGTTGATTACAGCAGCCTGTGATTTAACAGCAAATGATTTTTATCGTTATCAATATAATCCAAAATATTTCTTAAATATTGTTCTGATAAAAAAAATACGTAGAAAATTACTTTATTTAGACACACTGACATCAATAATCAGCCTGTGAATCTCAACAATGGTGACAATAATAAAGCATGTTGCAGTGCATTCTGGGTGCCACCAATCAAAACTCATTCATGGCTCCCATCATGCATTGCGGTATGAATAAATTATGATCTGAATTGTCTTACTAATTTCCTTTTCCTAAATGAATATTCTGTTTGTCACCATAGTTGAGATCAATACACTGATTCTTGATGTCTGTGTGTGCCTAAAATAAAGATTTTGTTTTATCAGAACAGCTTTTAAGAAATCCTTAAAAAAAGATCTTATGCTGTAGAATCACAGTGATGCTGTAATCAACAATATACATTTAAGTCAGAGATTACACTCTAAATGAGATCAGTGATTCAGGTGAAATTATGATTATGTCAAAACATAACCAATAAAACCTGATCAACTTTCTCTTTGTTCATCTGGCAGTTATAACTCAGATACATCAGCCAAAGATAATCTAATGTTTACAGTTTATGGGTCAAGAGCCCAACTAAAGCAAACACTGATCTCCATAACGGTGTCTTAATTTTTTTTATTTTCTCCTTTGGTGATTCTGCTTGTTATCATCAGGTGTCTTCAATAATGCTCAATCATCACTCAATTAATCACTTAATGAGCTCATTAAGTTTAACACTCTTGAGTGTTAATTTAACACTCATATTTTAACACTGACTCTGGAGCCATATAAACTCCCAGGATAGTTAGTTTAACACTGGACTTTTTGCTGTGTATGTGCTGAAAACTGAGACATTTCTTGGAGTCCTTCTCAATCGTACCCAGTCAACACTGATCTCACAATGATCTCTCTATATGATCACAATGTGAGTCACCTCAGCTAGAAATATTATTGGACATGGACTCAAACGTCGCTCAGACGTAAAATTTTGGTTGAAAATGAACATTGGGTTGACGTCGAAACATTTGTTTGATGTCAGGCTCTAATGTCATTAAACAACTCCACAAACAGCATTACCAGATATTAACAGAGGTTTAGATGTTGATGATTTATTGAAAATAATAGTTTGGTTTGATGTCGTCATTATAGTGATCAGTATTTGATTTAGTTGGACAGTTTAACTCTTGATGTTTTAATGTTAAAATTTCTCTGACTGCTGAAACTCTTTTATTATGGCAAGAACAGTAATGCTGGGGCCACACCAAAATACATTTAAAATCTTATATACGATTTTCAAAATCTGAGAAACCACAAACGTAGGGGACAAAAAATCCTAGATTTAACAGTTTTGCTCCTATAGTGTGTGGTGTGCCGTGATGTGAAGAAGACAACACACACGAACAGATTTTCGACCAGAGTCCTGACATTTTTAACTTTAGTTTGGCTGCTGTAACTGAGTTATAACTAGGGCGGGGCGATATATCGCACAATATTGTTATGCGCATCTCGTCAGTAAAGCCGGTTCCTTGATTAGTAGTAAATCACCATCACCTGCTTTCAGATGGAGCGGCATTTACTACAAAGAGCCGTAATTAACTGACAAGCTGAGCCATATCGCATTAATATCGCGGACGTATCGCCAGCGATAATTAATGTGATATGGCTCAGCTTGTCAGTTAACTATGGCTCTTTGTACACAGCAAAAACTCCAGAGTTAAATTAACACTCCTGGGAGAGTATATGAGTCCACACTCAAGAGTGTTGAAGTTAATGAGATAATTAAGTGATTAATTTAGTGATGATTGATCATTATTGAAGACACCTGATGTTAACTACAGAATCACTAAAGGAGAAAATCTCAAATTGTAAGCCACCGTTATGGCGATGGGTGTTTGCCTTTGTTGGACTCTTGACCCTTATATGTTTACTTTAGATTTTGTTTGGCTGCTGTATCTGAGTTATAACTGCCAGATGAACAAAGAAAAAAGGTGGTCTGATAGTGTTGGTTATATTATGACAATCATCATTTGAACTTTGTGTGTTTGATTTGTGTTGTTGGTTACAGCATAACTGTGATTCTGCGTAAATGCCCAGAATTTTTTTATATAATATAAAGTTTTTCTTAAAAGTTGTTTAAAAAAAAAAAAATCATACTTTTAGGCACACACAGACATCAAGATTCAGTTTATGCATCTCAACAATGGTGACAAGCAGAATATTCAATTAGGAAAAGAAAATTACATAGACAATTCAGATCATAATTTATTAATACCGCAATGCATGATGGGAGCCATTAATGAGTTGTGATTGGTGGCAGCCACTGCAACATGCTTTATTATTGTCACCATTGTTGAGATTCACAGGCTGATCTCATGTTTATTAAAAGCTTTAAACTGACTGTTATAATATTGATCTCATGCTGCAGAAACACAGGGTTTGTGATGTGATAATATTAATGATCAACACAATTGTTAGATTGCAAAGACATCAGTGTAACAGGTTATTTCATGATGATTATAAAACCATCATCACCTGATCTCATTTCACTTTACCTTTCTTTGCTACTGCAAATGTGTTTGTCAAACACACTGTCACAGCGGCCCAAAAACACAAAATATATAATACGAGTTAAGAGCCTAACTAATGGAAAAACGAATCACTCTTATGGTGACCTAAAATAAAACACATTAGATTTAAACCTCTGTTAATTCTCAATAAAAACTTCTGTAGCCGTCTGACAGAAATAAAGTCAGTCTGGTTAGTAATAAGTGAAGCTGGTAATGCTGTTTGTGGAGTTGTTTAATCCTCCTCTGCTGAGATATTCACAGATTTAATGTCTTCTTTTCTCTTCAGTTGATTTCATCTAAGGCTGTGTCTGAAGTCAGTTGTAGTTCTTGTGTATCTGCTCGTCTCTTTTTCTGTTCTCTTCTTTCCTTCAGTGATTCTGCTTGTTAACAGGCTTATTAATAGGGCTGGGCGATATATATCGTGAGATTGTTATGCGCATCTCGTCAGTAAAGCCGGTTCCTTGATTAGTAGTAAATCGCCTTCACCTGCTTTCAGATGGAGCGGCATTTACTACACAGCAAAAACTCCAGTGTTAAATTAACACTCAAGAGTGTTAAAGTTAATGAGATAATTAAGTGATTAATTTAGTGATGATTGAACATTATTGAAGACACCTGATGTTAACAAGCAGAATCACTGAAGGAGAAAAGCACAAATTGTAAGCCACCGTTATGGCGATCAGTGTTTGCTTTAGTTGGGCTCTTGACCCTTATACATTCACTTTAAATTTTGTTTGTCTGCTGTTATTGATATATAACAGTCAAATGAACAAAGAAAAGTGTGATCTGATAGTGTTGGTTATGTTTTGACGTAATCATGCTGTGATCTGAAAAATGGAACTTGTTGAGATAGTTTGGTTTAATTTGTTAGCAGCAGCTCTGTGATTTTACAGCATATGATTTTCAGTATTTTTCTTATAATCCAAAATATTTAATAAACATTGTTCTGATCAAAACACTTTCAAATTAATTTATTTAGAAACACAGACATCAATAATCAGCCTGTGAATCTCAACAATGGTGACAATAATAAAGCATGTTGCAGTGGCTGCCCCCAATCACAACTCATTAATGGCTCCCATCATGCATTGCGGTATGAATAAATTATGATCTGAATTGTCTATGTAATTTACTTTTCCTAATTGAATATTCTGCTCGTCACCATTGTTGAGATGCATTGACTGAATCTTGACATCTGCGTGTGCCTAAAAGAGTTTTTTTTTTTTAAACAACATTTTAGAAATCCTTTCTATTATCTAAAATTCTGGATATTTATGCAGAATCACAATTATGCTGTAACCAAGAACATAAATGAAAACCAAAGTTCAAATGATGATTGTCATAAAATAACCAGCACCATCAGATCACTTTTTTTCTTTGTTCATCTGAGAGTTATAACTCAGACACAGCAGACAAACAAAATCTAAAGTTAACAAAATAAGGGTCAAGAGCCCAACTAAAGCAAACATTGATCGCCATAACGGTGGCTTACAATTTGAGATTTTCTCCTTCAGTGATTCTGCTTGTTACCATCAGGTGTCTTCAATAATGCTCAATCATCACTAAATTAATCACTTAATTATCTCATTAACATCAACACTCTTGAGTGTGGACTCATATACACTCCCAGGAGTGTTAATTTAACACTGGAGTTTTTGCTGTGTACAAAGAGCCGTAGTTAACTGACAAACTGAGCCATATCGCATTAATATCGCAGACGTATCGCCAGCGATAATTAATGTGATATGGCTCAGCTTGTCAGTTAACTACGGCTCTTTGTAGTAAATGCCGCTCCATCTGAAAGCAGGTGAAGGTGATTTACTACTAATCAATGAACCGGCTTTACTGACGAGATGCGCATAACAATATCACGATATCACCCAGCCCTACTTATTAAGGCTTAGATGACACCATATTTAATAGACACAGGTTTTTTGTGTCTCAGATAAGGTCCAGTTCTGGTTTATTTCTTTGCTCTTGGCTGACATGTGGCTTTGCTATGGCCTGCTTGTAGTGATGTATGTCTCGAGACCACTTTTACGTCTCGGTCTTGTCACGGCCTTGACGGTCTTTGGTCTTGGTCTTGTCTTGGTCTCGGACCTCTCGGTCTTAGGTCTCGCTGTCTCAGACCGACATAGTGGTCGGGGATTTAGCAATACAATAGGCTACTACAATATCCACGACGACACAACGTTCGATAATGCAACATTATTATCCGCAACGGAACGGATTGAAGCGCGCGTCCGAGTGAAGACAGTGCGGCGTGTGCGCCCAATATACGAGAAAACACTTTATCCGCGCCACTGATCGTAGCGGCAACGAGCACTTTGATCACTTGATTTAAAAAACACATATCAGTGACATGATGGGTTTTAACTTCATTCAGGAGATTTTGGGTAACTGCACAACTGACAGATGACTTTGAGCGCATCGCCAACGGTGTGTGTGTGTGTGTGTGTGTGTGTGTGTGTGTGTGTAACCATAGCGACAAAACGGCCAACTTTCGGATCCTGCACTTAAGCCTATAATTTCGTTTTTAAACATTTTATTATGTATTTAAAAGATGCAGAATGGATTAATTTAGAGACTCCGAAATCGGCAGAGATAGGCAGGCATTTGCTTAGATGAATTTGTGTCTTTGATATCTCTCTCTCTGTGTGTGTGTGTGTGTGTGTGTGTGTGTGTGTGTGTGTGTGTGTGTGTGTGTGTGTTGTTTGATTACAGTATTGTATTTAAGATGGTGTTAGACTAAATAAATGGTCTTTTAAATATCATCTGCATATCTCCGTTGTGTTGACTAACCATTAGGCCTAATCCAAGTTTATAATTGGAGTCTCAATCCTTTAGTAGTGCAGTAACAGCTGTCATGCAATTGCTACACATAGTTGATCTCACCCTGCAAAAACATTTACAGTGAGCTCACAGTCACACACATGACATGGTCTGTCTCTGTATTGTTCTGCCTGTGTAGTTGAAGTAATACCATCTAATTTGTATTGAATGTAAACTGCGGCTGAACCCTAGTACACAGCAAAATCCCCAGTGTTAAATTAACACTCCTCAGTGTTTATATGTGTCCACACTACAGGGTGTTAAAAATTAGCACTGAAGCAGTGTTGAAGTTAATGAGATAATTAAGTTAACACTGAAGCAGTGTTGAAGTTAATGAGATAATTAAGTGATTAATTAAGTGATGATTGGCCATTAGTGGTGACACCTGATGTTAATAAGCAGAATCATTGAAGGAAAGAGAAAAAACAATAACAGAAAAAAGAGAAACACAAAAACTACAACTGACTTCGAGTCATTACACATTATTGCACTTATTATTACCAGTTTTACCACTTTATTTCTGTCATACATCGACAAAAGTTCTTGAGATTCAACAGAAGTTTAGACGGTAATATTTTATGGAAATTTTCTTTTCAAGTTACCATTTTGGTGGTCAGTGTTTGCTTTAGTTGGGCTCTTGACACTTTTCATTTTTTAATATTAGTTTTTCTCTGGTTGCTACAACTCTGTGTTTATAAAGCACATTTGTTACTGCAAGAGAAAACATGACCTGCTCACAATATGTTTTGATGATAAAAACATTATCATGTAGTATCCTGATTCACTGATGTAATTCAGAGTCTAAATTTTTTACTATATTCTTGATGTCTTGTTTTAGTATTGGTGGTTGTAGCTCTGAGATTCTACAGTTTGAGATTCAACAGCAATATGAAAATTTTTGAAAATACTTTGAGCAAAGAAGTTATTGTGTTTAAACACACAGACATCAATAATCAGCATATGAATCTCAACAATGGTGACAATAAACAAACTAGTGATAAACAGATCAACTCTGAACATCACAAAACAAGCTACTAAAGTCAGAACAAAACAATAGCAAAATAAAAGCCAACAGAAAAAACAATGAAAATTACAGGACAATTCAGCTGCATAATTTATTCATGCTGCAATGCATGATGTCAGCCATTGATGCGTTCTGATTGGTGGCTCCCATCATGCATTGCAACATTAAGCATTTGTTTGATTGTCACCATTGTTGAGATTCATATGTAGATTCTTGATGTCTGTGTGTGATTTTAATTTTTTCATATCTTTAAAACATTGCTGGAATTAAGTATTGTAGTTAAAAATTAATAAAATAATTAGATAATCAGTTTATAATGCTGGGTGATATTATTGAATCAGGTCACTAGTAATTTCATCATTGAAACATAACCAGGGCTGAATTTCCAAAAGCATCTTGAACTTAACTTGATTGCAGACCAACTGCAACAAATGGTCTATACGATCAAATTAGGCTTGCGATGTTGTCAGGAAACACATCCCAAATCATAGTTTCTCTTGCCACAACACATATGCTCTATAAGCACAGAGTTGGAACAGCCAGAGAAATACTAATGTTAAAGGGATACTCCACTTTTTTCGGAAATATGCTCATTTTACATCTCCCCCAGAGTTAAACAGTTGAGTTTTACCGTTTTAGAATCCATTCAGCCGAACTCCGGGTCTGACGGTACCACTTTTAGCATAGCTTAGCACAGATCATTGATTCTGATGAGTCCAGTAGCATTTCTTTCAAAATGACCAAAGAGTTTCAATATTTTTACTATTTAAAACTTGACTCTTCTGTAGTTAAACCGTGTACTAAGATCGACGGAAAATGAAAAGTTGCGATTTTCTAAGCCTATATGACTAGGAACTACTCTCATTCCGGCGTAATAATCAAGGAACTGTGCGGCTGTACCATGAGTGCAGCAGGCGTAATGATATGACGCAGCGCCTGAAAATAGTCCCCAGCTCGGTAACTTCTTCCAACGTGACCGGGACTAAGTTTGTCTAACCTATTAGACCTATTTTCAGGCGCTGCGTCATATCATTACGCCTGCCCAGCCAACACAGCCATGTGGGGCCCAAATGGGTTTGACCTGGGCTATCTAACTGGGACCCAGCCAGTTTTGTCCTCGGTTTCCATGTAGGCCCCACATGGGTTTGCCCAGATGAAATGAACACTGCTTAGTGTGCATAGTACAGGCTGTTAAATGTAACACTGAATCAGTGTTGGAGGTAATGAGATAATTAAGTGATTGAATAATGATAGTGCATTAATGATGAACACATGCTGTTAACAAGCATAATCACTGAAGGAAAGAGAAACACAAGAACTACTTCCAGCCACTGCCTTGGATGAAATCAACTGAAGATAAAATACATTAAATCTCTCAAGATCTCATTAAACAACTCCACAAACAGCATTACCAGCTTCACTTATTACTAAGCAGACTGACTTTATTTATGTCAGACGTCTTCAGAAATTCTTATTGAGAATTAACAGAGGTTTAGATGTTGATTACTTATTTGAAAGTAATAGTTTGATTTGATGTTACCATTGTGGCGATCAGTGAGTACTTTAGTCAGGATCTTGACTTTTTAACATTAGTTTTTCTCTGGCAGCTGTGTCTGTTTGTTATGGCAAGAGAAAATGTAATCAGATGTTGTATGCTGATTGATGATAAGAATATAATCATCATGTAGTGGCTTAGCTCATTGATTATGTGTGAGGTTCATACGGGTAGTATGATATTCATTTAGTTTATTGTTGTGATTCTACAGCAAGAGAATAATAGAATTTAATCAGACCGTCAAATGATTTTTAACACCACTTACATATTTTAGGCTCCTCCTAATCTTGCTCACACACAGACATCAAGAATCAGCATATGAATCTCAACAATGGTGACATGCTTCATGGTGCAATGCATTCTGGGAGCTATGGATAAGTTTCGTATGATGCACCCAGAATGCATTGCACCATGAAGCATGTCACCATTGTTGAGATTCATATGCTGATTCTTGATGTCTGTTTGCGAATACAACTTTCAGTAGTCCAACATGTGTAAATGGGGTTTTAAAAATAATTTGATGTTCTGAATAAACTGTGCTGGATCTCTTGCTGTAGAATCACAACAATAAAACAAAATGAATGACATACTACCCGTACAAACCTTACACAAAATATCAGTGAGTTAAACCACTACATAACAATGCCTATATTCTTATCATCAATCGGCTTACAGCATCTGATTACATTTTCTCTTGCTGTTCTCACCATAACAAACAGACACAGCTGCCAGAGAAAAACTAATGTTAAAAAGTCAAGATCCTGACTAAAGCACACACTGATCGCCACAATGGTAACATCAAATCAAACTATTACTTTCAAATAAGTAATCAACATCTAAACCTCTGTTAATTCTCAATAAGAATTTCTGAAGACGTCTGACATAAATAAAGTCAGTCTGCTTAGTAATAAGTGAAGCTGGTAATGCTGTTTGTGGAGTTGTTTAATCAGATCTTGAGAGATTTAATGTATTTTATCTTCAGTTGATTTCATCCAAGGCAGTGGCTGGAAGTAGTTCTTGTGTTTTTCTTTCCTTCAGTGATTATGCTTGTTAACAGCAGGTGTTCATCATTAATGCACAATCATTATTCAATCACTTAATTATCTCATTACCTCCAACACTGATTCAGTGTTACATTAAACAGCCTGTACTGTACACACTAAGCAGTGTTAATTTCATCTGGGCAAACCCATGTGGGGCCTACATGGAAACCGAGGACAAAACTGGCTGGGTCCCAGTTAGATAGCCCAGGTCAAACCCATTTGGGCCCCACATGGCTGTGTTGGCTGGGTGCTGCACCCATGGTACAGCCGCATAGTTCCTTGATTATTACGCCGGAATGAGAGTATAGTTCCTAGCCATATAGGCTTAGAAAATCGCAACTTTTCATTTTCCGTTGATCTTAGTACACGGTTTAACTACAGAAGAGTCAAGATTTAAATAGTAAAAATATTGAAACTCTTTGGTCATTTTGAAAGAAATGCTACTGGACTCATCAGAATCAATGATCTGTGCTAAGCTATGCTAAAAGTGGTACCGTCAGACCCGGAGTTCGGCTGAATGGATTCTAAAACGGTAAAACTCAACTGTTTAACTCTGGGGGAGTTGTAAAATGAGCTTATTTCCGAAAAAAGTGGAGTATCCCTTTAAAAAGTAAAGGGTCAAGAGCCCAACTAAAGCAACCACTGGTCACCATAATGGTGACATGAAACGAAACATTCCATAAAACATTACCATCTAAACTTCTGTTAAATCTAAATAAGAACGTGTGTAGATGTATGACAGAAATAAAGTCAAACTGGTAAAATAATAAGTGCAATAATGGCTCGAAGTCCGTAGTTCTTGTGTTTCTCTTTTCTGTTCTTGTTTCTCTTTCCTTCAGTGAGTCTGCTTGTTATCATCAGGTGTCACCACTAATGCTCAATCATCACTTAATTAATCACTTAATTATCGCATTAACTTCAACACTGCTTCAGTGTTAACTTAATTATCTCATTAACTTCAACACTGCTTCAGTGTTAATTTTTAACACCCTGTAGTGTGGACACATATAAACACTGAGGAGTGTTAATTTAACACTGGGGATTTTGCTGTGTATGCTGCTGTTCTTGAATTCATATTGCTTAGCTTCAACACTAGTCTATTTTTTTTCCCTCCAGTCTACTAAAATGACATCAATTGGTTTTGTAATACAGTAGTAAATGTTTATTTTGTGAATTCTTCATTGACACAATTATTCAACCCCTTAAAGACTACCACTCTGAAGAACAGAGGTTCATTGAAGTGTTTTCAGTCAGGTATTGAAAACACCTGTGGATATCAGGGAGCAGCAATAAAGCCTAATAAGCACCAATTAGGCAGCTTTAAAATGACTGTGATACTCAGCTCCTTCTAGACTTTTACTGGTGTGGTTACAAACATGGTGAAGTCAAGAGAATGGTCCAGGAAGACAAGAGAAGAGGTGATTACTCTTCACAGGAAGGGCAATGGCTATAAGAAGATTGCAAAGATGTTAAACATACCAAGAGACACCATAGGAAGCATCATTCGCAAATTCAAGGCAAAGGGCACTGTTGAAACGCTACCTGGTCGTGGCAGAAAGAAGATGCTGACTTCGACTGCTGTGCGCTACCTGAAGCGTAGAGTGGAGAAAAGTCCCCGTGTGACTGCTGAGGAACTGA
This sequence comes from Rutilus rutilus, assembly GCA_021464565.1. Lineage (NCBI taxonomy): Eukaryota > Metazoa > Chordata > Actinopteri > Cypriniformes > Leuciscidae > Rutilus > Rutilus rutilus. The sequence goes on along the minus strand of JAJAQA010000001.1, from coordinate 63,754,069 downwards.
GAAAAGATTTGTCAGATGTAGGTACTGAAGTTTCTGCTCAGACAATACGGCGCACCCTGCGTAATGAAGGCCTCCATGCCAGAACTCCCAGGCGCACCCCCTTGCTGTCTCCAAAGATTAAGAAGAGTCGACTGCAGTATGCCAAAAGTCATGTGGACAAACCACAGAAGTTTTGGGATAGTGTTCTGTGGACTGATGAAACAAAATTAGAACTGTTTGGGCCCATGGATCAACGCTATGTTTGGAGGAGGAAGAACAAGGCCTATGAAGAAAAGAACACCTTGCCTACTGTGAAGCATGGCGGGGGGTCAATCATGCTTTGGGGCTGTTTTGCTTCTGCAGGTACTGGGAAGCTTCGGCGTGTGCAAGGTACCATGAATTCTCTTCAGTACCAGGAGATATTGGATGACAATGTGATGCAGTCCGTCACAAACCTGAGGCTTGGGAGACGTTGGACCTTTCAACAGGACAATGATCCCAAGCATACCTCCAAGTCCACTAGAGCATGGTTGCAGATTAAAGGCTGGAACATTTTGAAGTGGCCATCGCAGTCACCAGACTTAAATCCGATTGAGAACCTCTGGTGGGACTTAAAGAAAGCAGTTGCAGTGCGCAAGCCTAAGAATGTGACTGAACTGGAGGCTTTTGCCCATGATGAATGGGCGAAGATACCCGTAGATCGCTGCAAGACACTTGTGTCAAGCTATGCTTCACGTTTAAAAGCTGTTATAACTGTAAAAGGATGTTGTACTAAGTACTAAGATTGAATGTCACTTGGGGGTTGAATAAAACTGATAATAATGTGAGCACAGAAAAGACATTTGTGGTTATTTCATTATAAATGTTATGTTATATTTGTCTGACCTACACGTGCCTCTTTGATTTAATTGTAAGCAGGATGACTGAATGATCAAAATCAATGTCAAACCGGCCAAAACAATCAATTTCAGTGGGGGTTGAATAATTTTGAACACAACTGTATGTTCAGCACTCGATCCAAGATTCAAAGCTTTGCCCTTCCTTCCTGATGATGAACGAGAGGAAATATACTTGAGAATCACTGCAGAAGCTCGAAGAATTGAAGAACAATTTCAGGTAAGCCCTTTCACTGTGTCATTAACATTAGCATTACATGGTTAAAAAACAAACACAAAACACACACACACACACACACACACACACACACACACACACACACACACACACACACACACACACACACACACACATATATATATATACACACCAAGTGTAATAAAACGAAATATTCAGTTCATAATTTCAAATTCATAATAGTATGTTAGAGCTTAAAAAAACTAAATGGTTTCAAACATATACTTCATGTAAAGCACTATACTAGCAAAACAATATATTGTAAAGGTTTGTCAATTCATCGCATTAAATAAAAGGCAAACAAACTATTATATGTCTTTGAATATGCTCTTTATAGAATTAACTATGGGTTTATTGATAAAAAAATCTGTATTTTGCATAATAGGAAGAGGCTGAAGTGATACCAGGAGAGGAGGACAATCATGTGGAAGACAAGGATGACATTCCTGCCAGCCCACCACCCAAGAAGAAAAAGGACTTGTGCTGTTTGGCTGATCTGCTTGGTTCAACTTACAGTGCAGGTCCTGCGGTGAGACACAGAACCACACAGGCCCAGGCAGAAGAGGAGATGTCAACGTACAAGGAGGCACCACCCCTGTCTCTTGCTGAGGGAAGTCCACTCAGTTGGTGGAAAGAGCACCAGAATGAATATCCACTAATGTCACGCCTTGCCAAAGTGTACCTGTGCATTCCAGGGACTAGTGTCTCCTCGGAGCGCATTTTCTCTACGGCAGGCGATATACTATATTTAATAAACATTGTTCTGATCAAAAGACTTTCAAATGAATTAATTTAGAAACACAGACATCAATAATCAGCCTGTGAATCTCAACAATGGTGACAATAATAAAGCATGTTGCAGTGGCTGCCACCAATCACAACTCATTAATGGCTCCCATCATGCATTGCGGTATGAATAAATTATGATCTGAATTGCCCATGTAATTTACTTTTCCTAATTGAATATTCTGCTCGTCACCATTGTTGAGATGCATAGACTGAATCTTGATGTCTGTGTGTGCCTAAAAGAAAGTTTTTTTATTTATTTTTTTCAAAACAGCTTTTAAGAAATCCTTTGTATAATATCTAAAATTCTGGATATTTATGCAGAATCACAGTTATTCTGTGATCAACAACATAAATCGAAGTCAGAAAGAAGGATCTTAATGAGTTCAGTGATCAAGTTCAAATGATGATTGTCATAACATAACCAACACCATCAGATCACTTTTTTTCTTTGTTCATCTGTCAGTTATAACTCAGATATAACAGCCAAACAAAATCTAAAGTAAGCATATAAGGGTCAAGAGCCCAACTAAAGCAAACACTGATCACCATAACGGTGGCTTACAATTTGTGATTTTCTCCTTCAGTGATTCTGCTTGTTAACATCAGGTGTCTTCAATAATGATCAATCATCACTCAATTAATCACTTAATTATCTCATTAACTTCAATACTCTTGAGTGTTAATTTAACACTCATATTTTAACACTTTACACTCTTGAGTGTGGACTCATATACACTCCCAGGAGTGTTAATTTAACACCGGAGTTTTTGCTGTGTAGCATTACCAAGAGTATCCTCAGGTTATTGTTTTGTTGCTGCAGTGATTTTTGTTCAACCTGCCTTTTTGAGGAGAAACCTGGTTTAGCCTTAATATTTAAAAAATCCATCCTGTTATGAGGTAGATTTGTTGTTGTGCCAAATGTTAAAGCAAGATGTAGCATTTAAGTGATTTCATAGTGAAATATGTTATGGCAGTACATGGTGTCACAAAAAAGAATTATAAGAAGATTTAATAAGAAGTTAAGAATAATAATAATAATAATAATAATAATAAGATTTTGTGCTTGTGTGAGCTCAGACTGTACCCTTGGAAAGTTAAATGTTGACTTGTGGTAATTTCCAGATTAATTCAATTTGTGTACAATTAATCAGAGCACTTAAAGTTGCAAATATTTAAGCAAAATGCACTTTGTTATAATGCACTTTTGTCTTCAATAAATTGAAGAAAAATGCAGAGTTCTGTTTGTTGAGTAAATGTGTTCAGCATTAACTAATTGGCTCTGGCCCATGTATTTTTATTGAATCGTATCGAATCGTGTCACATTGTATCAAATCGCATCGAGACAGCTCTGTATCGAGGTACGTATCGAATCGTGACCTGTGTATCGAGGTATGTATCGTATCGCCAGGTTCTCCAAGGTATACAGCCCTACTCAGAATGTCTTCATCTGCCCAATGTTTTTCTGTTTACCTGCCAGGCACGGTGCCAGAGTTTCACTAAAGCTGCCATGGAAGTCTCTGCATTTGTGTTTGAACACTGACACAATACCTTGACATTTGAGAGTATCAGTTGAATTCAGTTTAATTCCTCCCATTGTCTGTTTTTTTCCTCCGAACTTGTTTTGAACAACAAACCTTTTGTCATATTCCATGATAGGAATATATTTATTTATTTCGAATATTTACTCGACCAGGGCTAGTGGAATATGTTTGAATAACTTTAACACAATGCCAATATCGTGACAGCATTGTGCATTTATTATAGTGGTGATCTCCCTGAAGCAATCCTCTTTATCTTCACTGAACCTGAATGACCAAACCACTACATTACATTAAACCGAATAAAAAAATTAAAAAAAAATTGCTGAATGTTGAATAACTTATATAAAAAAAAGCTGAAAATTGCTTAACTTATTTTGATGAGTTAAAGCAATGTAAAAACATATGTTGTCATAACTTATTGTTCAAATCATTTTCTACAGTGTTGATCCTACACAGCAAAATCCCCAGTGTTAAATTAACACTCCTCAGTGTTTATATGTGTCCACACTACAGGGTGTTAAAAATTAACACTGAAGCAGTGTTGAAGTTAATGAGATAATTAAGTTAACACTGAAGCAGTGTTGAAGTTAATGAGATAATTAAGTGATTAATTAAGTGATGATTGAGCATTAGTGGTGACACCTGATGATAACAAGCAGACTCACTGAAGGAAAGAGAAACAAGAACAGAAAAGAGAAACACAAGAACTACTGACTTTGAACCATTATTGCACTTATTATTGTACCAGTTTGACTTTATTTCTGTCATACATCTACACACGTTCTTATTTAGATTTAACAGAAGTTTAGATGGTAATGTTTTATGGAATATTTCGTTTCATGTCACCATTATGGTGACCAGTGGTTGCTTTAGTTGGGCTCTTGACCCTTTACTTTTTAACATTAGTATTTCTCTGGCTGTTCCAACTCTGTGCTTATAGAGCATATGTGTTGTGGCAAGAGAAACTATGATTTGGGATGTGTTTCCTGACAACATCGCAAGCCTAATTTGATCGTATAGACCATTTGTTGCAGTTGGTCTGCAATCAAGTTAAGTTTAAGATGCTTTTGGAAATTCAGCCCTGGTTATGTTTCAATGATGAAATTACTAGTGACCTGATTCAATAATGTCACCCAGCATTATAAACTGATTATCTAATTATTTTATTAATTTTTAACTACAATACTTACTTCCAGCAATGTTTTAAAGATATGAAGGATTTAAAATCACACACAGACATCAAGAATCTACATATGAATCTCAACAATGGTGACAATCAAACAAATGCTTAATGTTGCAATGCATGATGGGAGCCACCAATCAGAACGCATCAATGGCTGACATCATGCATTGCAGCATGAATAAATTATGCAGCTGAATTGTCCTGTAATTTTCATTGTTTTTTCTGTTGGCTTTTATTTTGCTATTGTTTTGTTCTGACTTTAGTAGCTTGTTTTGTGATGTTCAGAGTTGATCTGTTTATCACTAGTTTGTTTATTGTCACCATTGTTGAGATTCATATGCTGATTATTGATGTCTGTGTGTTTAAACACAATAACTTCTTTGCTCAAAGTATTTTCAAACATTTTCATATTGCTGTTGGATCTCAAACTGTAGAATCTCAGAGCTACAATCATCAATACTAAAACAAGACATCAAGAATATAGTCAAAAATTTAGACTCTGAATTACATCAGTGAATCAGGATACTACATGATAATGTTTTTATCATCAAAACATATTGTGAGCAGGTCATGTTTTCTCTTGCAGTAACAAATGTGCTTTATAAACACAGAGTTGTAGCAACCAGAGAAAAACTAATATTAAAAAATGAAAAGTGTCAAGAGCCCAACTAAAGCAAACACTGACCACCAAAATGGTAACTTGAAAAGAAAATTTCCATAAAATATTACCGTCTAAACTTCTGTTGAATCTCAAGAACTTTTGTCGATGTATGACAGAAATAAAGTGGTAAAACTGGTAATAATAAGTGCAACAATGTGTAATGACTCGAAGTCAGTTGTAGTTTTTGTGTTTCTCTTTTTTCTGTTATTGTTTTTTCTCTTTCCTTCAATGATTCTGCTTATTAACATCAGGTGTCACCACTAATGGCCAATCATCACTTAATTAATCACTTAATTATCTCATTAACTTCAACACTGCTTCAGTGTTAACTTAATTATCTCATTAACTTCAACACTGCTTCAGTGTTAATTTTTAACACCCTGTAGTGTGGACACATATAAACACTGAGGAGTGTTAATTTAACACTGGGGATTTTGCTGTGTAAAGAGATGCTGGGGAACCGGGTGCAAAAGCACTTCCACAAAACATTGATTGTATGTGCTGAAAACTGAGACATTTCTTGGAGTCCTTCTCAATCGTACCCAGTCAACACTGATCTCACAATGATCTCTCTATATGATCACAATGTGAGTCACCTCAGCTAGAAATATTATTGGACGTGGACTCCAACGTCGCTCAGACGTAAAATTTTGGTTGAAAATGAACATTGGGTTGACGTCTAAACATTTGTTTGATGTCAGGCTCTAATGTCATTAAACAACTCCACAAACAGCATTACCAGATATTAACAGAGGTTTAGATGTTGATGATTTATTGAAAATAATAGTTTGGTTTGATGTCGTCATTATAGTGATCAGTATTTGATTTAGTTGGACAGTTTAACTCTTGATGTTTTAATGTTAAAATTTCTCTGACTGCTGAAACTCTTTATTATGGCAAGAACAGTAATGCTGGGGCCACACCAAAATACATTTAAAATCTTATACGATTTTCAAAATCTGAGAGACCACAAACGTAGGGGACAAAAAATCCTAGATTTAACAGTTTTGCTCCTAGTGTGTGGTGTGCCGTGATGTGAAGAAGACAACACACCACACACGAACAGATTTTCGACCAGAGTCCTGACATTTTTAACTTTAGATTTAGTTTGGCTGCTGTAACTGAGTTATAACTAGGGCTGGGCGATATATCGCACAATATTGTTATGCGCATCTCGTCAGTAAAGCTGGGGCCTGTACCATGAAGCCGGATTAGGTGGCTAGCCGGCTATGTTTCAGCTTAGTTTCCGCCAACCCTGGGTTTTAGGTACTATGAAAGTAGCTCGGCTTAAATCGGTGTTCGTTGCCATGGTATCTAACGCTGCACGGCTAACCGGCTCCGGGGCAGGTTATGATCTGGATTCGAGATCTCAGACTGAAGTTTGACCAATCAGCTGAGAGCAAAGAAACATATAGGTGACGTAACTTATTCCAAGTGTTTGTTGCAATGGCTTCACCTTTTCTTCCAAATCCGGTGGACATCTCAGCGCAAATTGTTAAACGAGCACTTTGTAAAGAAAGAGTTTTTAGCCTGACAAAATCCCCTTGCCTTTCCTGATAGTTACTTGTATGATAGATACAGATTTTCTGCGGAAGGAATGTCTTATCTTTGCGAACTTCTTGAGCCGCACATAAATAATTTAACACGTCGAATTCATGCACTTACTGTACAGCAAATGGTATTGCGTTTGTGTTTTTTTGCAAGTGGTAGCCTACATACTTGCACGGTGGGTGACGCACAGAAGCTGGGGGAAAACACGGTTTGTCGAACCATTCGCAAGGTGGTCCTTGCTCTGCAGGAGTACATGAATAGTTTCATTAATAGTGTTCCCCGGACATTTATCGACTATGTCCATAAAAGAGGGCTTTTATAAAATTGCCGGTAAGATATATTGACAGGGTGACATCACATGAACACTTTTTTTTTTTTTTCAAAATGCACATTTCACAAATGTACTATACAATATAATACATGTTAAGAATTATTTTAAATCTTTATTATTATTCTGTTAATCTTATGATAGGATTCCCTATAATTGCTCCAGTCTCCACTGCTCTAAGAGAACATGAGGCAGATGTTAATAGGAAATCCTATCACTTCAGGTAGAGATGTGAATTTGTGAGATGATTATTTTCTGTGAGATGAATCTTTAAATTAGTAACATTAACAGATATAAAAACATTTCATCTGCTGATGACTTGTGGTCATGAACGTATGATCACAAGTTTGGATGCTAAATGGCCTGGCTCCAGTGCTTGACTCACAAATTTTCCATGAGTCTGTGTTGTGTCAGCGCTTTGAGGAAAGCAAGTTAAATTTGTTACAGTACAAAACACTTAATTTGAACTGAGATAGAAAAACCTACACAATAACCCCCTGACCTCAGACAGGGCCACAGCACCGCTTCAATGTGGCCCTCAGTTAAACCAGAGTGAAGATAGAGATGACCTTTGGCATCCTAAAGGCACGTTTCAACTGTGTTCAGCCCTTAAGAGTCACCAGAGCGGGCATCAGAGATAGTGGCTGCATGCATGTGCCATTCTGCACATTATAGCCACCAGTAGAACAGAGCGAGAACCACCACAAAACCAGCTTCTCCCCGATGAAACTGACCCGATCACACTTGACCACCCAGCTGGTGCAGATGTAGATGCAATCACCATACAATATTACACTTAATAAAAGCACAATGAAACTGCAGATAAGTCTCAAACTGTTTTATTGGTTTTGTGGGATGAGAGGGAGAAAGAGAGCAAGAGAAAGTTTCATTAATAAATATTAATACTAAAGTGTTACTTGGTTAAATAAGTTCACATACTGAGATCAGTTTTATTCAGCTGTTTGATCTCCATTTTATTTTTTTCTCAGCTCACAGTCAGCTCCTAGTGAACAGTCTAGTTCAAGTCTCCTTTAGTGTGCAGTCTAGTTCAAGTCTCCTTTAGTGTGCAGTCTAGTTCAAGTCTCCTTTAGTGAACAGTCTAGTTCAAGACTCCTTTAGTGTGCAGTCTAGTTCAAGACTCATTTTGTACAGGGCCCTGACTGAGTCTGTTTCCACCTGAAACATAATTCCACCACAAACATGATCATTACAAGTTTTCTGGAGGCTCATCAAATCACAAAAAGTTCCTTGACTTCCTACAAACACAGGACTGACTGTAATTTATGTCAAGGGTTTTAAATCCTTACACATTTCTTCTGAAGCCCATTGAGGTAGAGGCCTCAGTTTCTGGGGCAGGTTGTGAAAAATCCTACAATAAAAGAGATGTGTAAGGGCCAGTCCCTTTATGCCACACATTCAAATGTTTGCCATAATAAAAAGCCCAGTGCATTCACATCAGCAACTGTCTGAGAACACACAGACAGAGTGTCTTCATTTCCTCCACCCTAATAAATAAAAATAGGCCAATGTAAAGCATAACTGTTGTAAAGCAGGTTATGTTTCTGGTGTTCTGTCTGCTGCATACTGACCTCTGTGTGGGAGACTGTGTGTGTGTGTGCTGGCTTCAACAGGGACACTGTATTTCCCTCTACTGCAGAACATACAGTCAGCCATATTTAAAACTTAAAAGTAGTAATGTATTGCACATGTACCCAGTGTTACTTGCTTAGAGGAGCCAGCACCAGCGTCAGATTGTACAGCACCTGTAATCCCATCCATAATCGGCCGCCCCTTATTGCCCACTCAGAGCCAACTCCTCCGCCAGTGTATTCTGGTTTTCTGAATTTCACTCTTTATTTCTGTTTGCTGCAAACAAGTGTTTGTGATCAAATGTTCACAGAAGTAATAAAAGGTTGTGGTAAATACTCACCACTTTGAATTATTATTTTTATATTTTGTCTTTATCTGCTGCCAAGAACATTTGGAGTTGGGGTTGCATTTAAAAAGCATTTAAGGAATATTAATCTTTCTTAGTATGTACATTTTTTATATATTATACAAATAGGCTATAGGGTATAGTAAACATATAGGCTACATATACATAATTTTACATAAATATAGAACGTATTTGTTTAACTTACACATTAACAATCAGCAATCTTTCTCCAACAGTCTTCTCTTGCTTTGGCACAGAGACCGTATTGTTTCGAGCTTGAAATACATATTTAAATTCATCGTAATTCTGAATAATTATCTCTTGCTCCTCCGCGGAAAAATATAACGCTCTCGCTCTACTACCCGCGATTGGCTGTTCAGTGTCGACGTCACTCTTTTATGTGCACGCGCGCGTGGAATAATCATAGCTTAAGGATCAAAGCCTGAGTTGACAGAGAAAGTCGATGAGCTGCATCATGGTACCAATAAAGCCTGATCGCAACGGTTTGGATTTGTCAACTCAAAACCAATCCTGTAACCCCGAGTTTGTTCAGCTACCTTCATGGTACAGGCCCCAGGTTCCTTGATTAGTAGTAAATCGCCATCACCTGCTTTCAGATGGAGCGGCATGTACTACACAGAGCCGTAATTAACTGACAAGCTGAGACATATCGCATCAATATCGCGGACGTATCGCCAGCAATAATTAATGCGATATGGCTCAGCTTGTCAGTTAACTACGGCTCTTTGTACACAGCAAAAACTCCAGAGTTAAATTAACACTCCTGGGAGAGTATATGAGTCCACACTCAAGAGTGTTGAAGTTAATGAGATAATTAAGTGATTAATTTAGTGATGATTGATCATTATTGAAGACACCTGATGTTACCAAGCAGAATCACTGAAGGAGAAAATCTCAAATTGTAAGCCACCGTTATGGCGATGGGTGTTTGCCTTTGTTGGACTCTTGACCCTTATATGTTTACTTTAGATTTTGTTTGGCTGCTGTATCTGAGTTATAACTGCCAGATGAACAAAGAAAAAAGGTGATCTGATGGTGTTGATTATATTATGACAATCATCATTTGAACTTTATGTGTTTGATTTGTGTTGTTGGTTACAGCATAACTGTGATTCTGCGTAAATGCCCAGAATTTTTTTATATAATATAAAGGATTTCTTAAAAGTTGTAAAAAAAAAAAAAAAATCATACTTTTAGGCACACACAGACGTCAAGATTCAGTTTATGCATCTCAACAATGGTGACGAGCAGAATATTCAATTAGGTTTACTTTTCCTACATAGACAATTCAAATCATAATTTATTCAAACCGCAATGCATGATGGGAGCCATTAATGAGTTGTGATTGGTGGCAGCCACTGCAACATGCTTTATTATTGTCACCATTGTTGAGATTCACAGGCTGATCTCATGTTTATTAAAAGCTTTAAACTGGCTGTTATAATATTGATCTCATGCTGCAGAAACACAGGGTTTGTGATGTGAAAATATTAATGATCAACACAATTGTTAGATTGCAAAGACATCAGTGAAACAGGTTATTTCATGATGATTATAAAACCATCATCACCTGATCTCATTTCACTTTACCTTTCTTTGCTACTGCAAATGTGTTTGACAAACACACCGTCACAGCAGCCCAAAAAAAACCAAAATATATAATACGAGTTAAGAGCCTAACTAATGGAAAAACGAATCACTCTTATGGTGACTTAAAATAAAACACATTAGAGTTAAACCTCTGTTAATTCTCAATAATAACTTCTGTAGCCGTCTGACAGAAATAAAGTCAGTCTGGTTAGTAATAAGTGAAGCTGGTAATGCTGTTTGTGGAGTTGTTTAATCCTCCTCTGCTGAGATCTTCACAGATTTAATGTCTTCTTTTCTCTTCAGTTGATTTCATCTGAGGCTGTGTCTGAAGTCAGTTGTAGTTCTTGTGTATCTGCTCGTCTCTTTTTCTGTTCTCTTCTTTCCTTCAGTGATTCTGCTTGTTAACAGGCTTATTAATAGGGCTGGGCGATATATATCGTGAGATTGTTATGCGCATCTCGTCAGTAAAGCCGGTTCCTTGATTAGTAGTAAATCGCCTTCACCTGCTTTCAGATGGAGCGGCATTTACTACACAGCAAAAACTCCAGTGTTAAATTAACACTCAAGAGTGTTACCCCCAATTTCCACCAGATGCGTAACGGCTGCGTAACGGCTCCGCTGCGTGACAGCTCCGTGTTCCGTCGTCCGTCAATACCCACCAGGTCCGTATTTGTTGCGGAACGGCTGCGGTCATGACTGACAGCTGAAGTCACAAGGACCCACGAGATCTCGCAAATTCACGTATGATCGCGCGATATAAGTGCTGAATTGCTGCGGAGCTCTCCGGCATCCGGCAAAAATAGAAGCTCTGCGTATCTGCTCCGGAGGGCTGCGGATCGCCGGAGTCGGAACGCAGCTGTACCGCATTCAGTGGAAATACACTCATTGACTTTAATGGAAACCTATTGACTCCGCCGACGTGCCGGAGCCGTAACGCAGCCGGTGGAAATTGGGGGTTAAAGTTCTCTTACGAGAGGTCTCTCGTACTGCGTAAGATATCTTACGCTAGGGGAAAATCCTTTTTCCGCGAGATATTGAAGCCAAAAATTATCCTTAATTTTGTAATAATGCAAAACGCGTTGCGGCAGCATGCAGACATAGGCGAGACAGCTCGCGCGCCTATTGGCTGCTCTGCGGCAACTGCAGCAGCCTATCGAGCGAGGCCTGGCGTGACGCCAGACCCAATCAGGGCACTTCGCGCCCGCTGCGTCACGTCCCGCCGAAATGGGTGTGGTCTAGGCCTATAAATACCGCTCGCAGGCAGCTATTATCTGATTTTTCATCCTTCAAGCGAAGCACACGCATCGCTGGAGCCGGAGAAGAAGCCGCGCCGTCTGAGAGAGAGCACCTTCAGCGGGACGAGTCACTGAAGTCGCTGGCCGCGCCGCCTTCCTGCCTTCCTGCTGCGCTTTCCGGCGCTTATATCCTTTTATTACTCTGTACTTTTGTGTGTGTGTGTCGCCGCCGCGACACACATTCTAAAAGAGCTAGCGTCTTTTTAAAGATGCCTTCCTGCGGCTCGTGCAGAGCCACACTCAGCGACGGGGACCGCCATGTGATTTGCGTTTCCTGCCTGGGTGAGGAACATGCAGCTCTCGCGCTCACTGACGGCGGCTGCCCTCACTGCGAGCTGATGGCAATGGCGACTCTGAGGACTCGCCTAGCCTTCTTCACCGAGACTGCTCCCCCGCCCGCCGCGGCATCGCGCCGTAAAAAGCGCCGTGCCCAGCGGGCCCCGGAACCCTCCCTCAGCCGCCAAAGCTCGCCGGTTCGCCCGCTTCCTTCCCCGGCTTCGTCAGCCTCGCTTCTTGACGGACAGAGGCTGCCGTCTGCCGCCGCTTCCGTTGACATCGTGGATGAGGAAGCCCTGCTGGGAGAGGATGATTCCTGCTCTATCCTGGCGTCAGGCAGTGAGGATTGGGCGGGCTCTGAGGACCCCGCGCCCCCTGCCCGCATGTCTTCAGGCAAGAGAGCGTCCATCGAGACGGAGCTCATGCGAGTACTCGCACAGGCCGCGGCGAGCCTCGGCCTCGAGTGGTCTTCGCCTGAGCAGCCCGCTCACAACCGGCTGGATGGATTTTTCCTGCCTGGGGAGCGCGCTTCGCCTGCGTCCAGACTGGCGCCTTTTCTTCCTGAGTTACACGAAGAAGTCGCCAAGTCCTGGAACGCCCCCTATTCGGCTAGAGTGCGTCCTGCTGTTTCTTTGGCATTCTCCGCTGTTGACGATGCCAAGAACAAAGGATACCTTTCGCTGCCGCCGGTCGAAGAGGCGATAGCGGCCCACTTATGCCCGCCCTCTGCTGGACGGCGTGCTAAGTCGGCCCTACCCTCTAAAGCTTGCCGCACGACGTCAAGCCTGCTCCGCCGCGCTTTCTCCGCCGCCGGGCAAGCTGCGTCAGCGCTGCACACCATGGCAACGCTTCAGATCTTCCAGGCCGATCTCCTCCGTAAGCTGGATGAGGAAGGGCCTGACGCGATCTGCGTGCCGGACTTAAGGAGTGTCACGGACCTCACTCTCCGTGCTACTAAGTCTGCAGCGCAAGCCATTGGACGGAATATGGCCTCTCTCACCGTGACTGAGAGACATCTTTGGCTGACGCTCCCGGAAATGGCCGAGTCTGAGCGCACCGCGTTCCTCGACGCCCCGCTTTCCGCCACAGGCCTCTTTGGATCCTCCGTCAAGGATTTTGCGGAGAGATTCGCAGAGGTACAGAAAGCGCCACAGGCTATGAAGCACTTCCTCCCGAAGCGCTCCAGCTCTGCAGCAGGCCGTGCGAAACCGTCTGCTCAGAGCTCACAGCCACAGCCACCGTCCACTGCCTCCACTTCACAGCGCCGCCAGGCCCGAAGCGCGAGACCGCGCTCCCGCTCATCCGGTCGCCTAGGATTACGGTGAAGCCCGAGGCCCCGAAGTCGTCCTAGCACAGCTAGGAAAACGACGGTGTTTAAGTCCCGCTGCGGCCAGACTCACACCAAAGCTATTCGCTCGTCCAGTTCCAGCAAATGTGACTGTTCCAGTGTTTTCTGCAGCCAACAAGTCGGTTCTGTCACCCGCTTGCCTGCACACAAATGCCGTTTTCACGGCTACCCAGATAAATCCCCAAAAGAGTGTATTTTCTGGTGTCCCGGCCACGGCCGATGGTGTTTCATGTGTAGTAAGAAAGCCCACTGTCCAGTGCCCATCCCTACACACAAGCACAGCCTGTCACACAGGGCTCGCGCACATAAAACCGACTCAGATCGGTTGCGCTTCAAACATGGTGAAAGTGCCCACTACCCAGTGCCCACTAACACCGCGTTGTGCATGTCTCATGGTTTCTGTAAAAACGAAACCAACGTGCACTCGCTTCACGCAAGCGAACGATGTTTTCGGTGTGATAGATGTGCCCGCTGTCCCGCGCCCACATCCACACATAGACATGACAGTTCCCACGGGAACCGCCCAGCCCTCCCCCTCGCGGCTGACCACCGCAGAGGAGTCGAGCGCGGGCAATCTGCCCGCTGTTATCAGCGCGCCCCATGCCTCAAATGTCACGAGCGCGATGCTTGTGTTGCAGCACGCCGAAGCCTCTCCATCGCTGAGCGAGCGGAGCGCGCTTCGTATTCAACCCCTAGCTATCCATGCAGACGCATGGGCAAAGCTGCCCGGGGTTTCGAAGTGGGTGCTGAACATTATAAAAAGAGGCTATTCGCTGCAGTTTCGCCGACGCCCTCGCCGCTATATGGCGCGCGTCGAGACCACGGTAAAAACAGAAGTAGCACATTTACTTCGAGCCGAAGTGACGAAACTATTGAGCAAAGGGGCCATAGAGCCTCTCTCTCAAGTTCAGAGCGAAGGAGGGCTATACAGCAGATACTTCCTGGTACCGAAAAAAGACAGGGGTCTCAGACCCATACTAGATCTAAGGCAACTGAACAAAGTGCTTGTGAAGCGACAGTTCAGGATGCTCACGACCAGACAAATCCTTGTGCAGATTCGCCAAGGAGATTGGTTTGTGTCAATAGATCTGAAAGACGCGTATTTTCAAATACAGATAGCGTCACGTCACAGGCGATATTTGAGATTCGCCTTCGAGGGCCAGGCATATCAGTACACAGTCCTGCCATTCGGTTTGTCCCTGGCACCCCGTACATTTACGAAGTGCATGGACGCGGCGCTCGCACCCCTCAGAATGAGAGGCATACGAGTGCTGAACTATTTGGACGATTGGCTGATTCTAGCGCAATCTCGCGCAGTGCTCATAGAACACACGACCATTTTACTCGATCACCTCGAGGATTTGGGTCTCAGTGTCAATTGGGCGAAGAGCTCTCTGTTACCCAGTCAGAAGATATCTTTCCTGGGCACAGAATTGGACTCGCTGTCCATGATAGCGCGACTATCACCACAGCGCGCGGTAGACATTCAGCGCACAGCGAACGCATTTCGCTGCGGCGCGTCTGTCCCGCTCAAGAAATTTCAGAAGATGCTAGGTCTCATGGCCTCAGCATCGTCAGTGCTCCAGCTGGGCCTGCTCCGCATGCGCCCGCTGCAGTTTTGGCTGAAAGCGCGAGTCCCACGCAGAGCGTGGGCATCCGGTTCGCTTCGCCTCAGGGTCAATCAGAAGTGCGTCACAGCTCTGAAACCTTGGAGAGCGAACGACTGTGTAAGAACTGCTAAAACAAAACGCACCCTGCAATAAAGCCATAAAATGCACCCTGGACAGCAGATAGCAAAGACAGAGCACAGAACCTTGTCCTGCCCAAACTTATCTCATTGTCCCCTTGTTTGACTTCAACTCATCCCCCCTCTCCCTCCTCAAGGCACTGAAAGTTCATTAAGAATGTCTATATAACACATATGGTGTATCTTGTGAATGTGTTGTTTTTCCTTTTCATGTTTGGTGTCATTTTAAGGGTCTCAGTGCGATTGGTAAAATGGTCTTAATTTCATTGCAGTCATTGGTTTAATGAGAAAGATTGAGAACTTAGGAGAATCCTGTATCTCCTCTCTGGCTGATATCTCTTTACGATATCTTAAGAAACCAGGTGCTACCCCCCTGGGGTACAGGGATTGGCCCAAACAACTCTAAACAACATTTGTTTAACCCCTGTTGTTCTGGTCTGGTATTTAAGGTGAGGGGACAGAGCAATCTTTGGGAATCTTTTACCAGGATCACCCCCACACAGTAATGCATGTCAGTATTTTCCTGTTGGAAAACCCTAACACATTACTGCGTGTCTCTGTCAGGAAAACATTACTTACTTTTAGAGTCATCTTTGAGTAAATTATGTCATATATTTTTTGAATTGGCTTTTAATAATTTACTTCTGTAATTGGCATGAAACAATTTTTAACAATTTACCTGACAAATAAATGTTAACCTTGATTTATTCTGTATTCTTCTGAAATCATTATTTCCAGTAGATTAATGTGTAGTCTGGTGTTTCCGCAAACTTTGTCCAGAATAGATCAAACTGGAGGCACTTTGAATGGACCATGGGGCACATCTTAGGAAGACCTCCTGATTTCTGACTATTCCCTGACTTAGCATGTTGTACGCTGCAAATATTATTAAAAAAATTACACCTATGGGTCTGCAGTGAGCGGCTGCATTGGGTAAAATATTTGCACTGCACCCTCTGACTATTTCAGGACTGGCTAGTTTGTGATCGTGAGCGCGCAGTCGCGACGTGACGTCTCAAAGCGACACTAGGTCAGTGATGAACGAATAATTGAAAGTATGGGATAATCAGAATAATCAAAGATCTAAATTAATTCATAATCAATATTTATGATTATTTTCTAATCAGAAATACGATCTAAATTTGATTATCATTTGAAATTGGAGTCAGATTACGCATAGAGCTAAAGTAAGACTAAAACTAAGTTCCAATAAATTAAGTGAACATCACTGGAGTACTGAAAAGACATACACGCTTTAAACCTTCGCCAGGCCGTTGGATTCCGTCGTTGGGCTAATGGATGGTCCTTACAAAGTGGTGACAGTCCCTCCGTGATTCTCCAGGTTGCGAGTGTCTTTTCAGCGAAATATTGGGACTTGCAACAAGTAAGAGAAAAAAGATGTCCTTCTCTTTCTTCAGCCGTTTGGTAAGTCAATTCTCTTTTGCCTTTTAGAAGTGTTGAGGGAAAATTCAGACGCACCTCATATAGACACATTTGTAGAATGGGTCGGCATACCCAGTTAGACCGGAGAACGCGAAATCCGGTGGGGCTTGAGAATTAAATACAACCACATATCAGGGACATGATAGCGGCAGTGTAGATGAGAAAAGATATCCCTTGCTTTAACTTTAAATGTGACCCGATCTGGCGAAATGAGTCGGAAGTCGCAACGTTCCATTTTAAGATATGGGCCGTTAATGTGGAAAAACAATGAAATAATTTTTTTTTTTTTTTGTGCTAAATTTCAAAGAACAGACATTCAAAAATAATCTCCTAAAGTTTCGTAGTCCAGATAATTGAGTAAAGGTATTTAAATGACTATTAAAGTTTACAAAGTTTTACTAAATTCGCTGGAAATGAATATTGATTTTCTCAACTCCTCTCGTCACCTCTGAGCATTTCCCGGGTGTCCCCTGAAACGTCTCTGCTCTCCAAATATGGTGTTACACGTTGTATAGAACCAATCAAAAAGCTTAGAAATGTACACAAACGCTGATCATTTGTCAATGGGAAGCCCCATTTCGACTGACCGGCACGCGATTGGTCCAGCCATCCTCCTGTCAGACTCGCGGCGCTCTGTGTAAACAAGCTAGCAGATCTCCTCAGAAAGATTAAATATTATTAATTTGAGAAATGTCGCTGTCAAAAGAGAGCAAAGTCGCCAAAAAGTCGCCAAAAGCGTTGAACTCACTTGAGGCTTC
Organism: Rutilus rutilus; assembly: GCA_021464565.1. NCBI lineage: Eukaryota > Metazoa > Chordata > Actinopteri > Cypriniformes > Leuciscidae > Rutilus > Rutilus rutilus. The sequence goes on along the minus strand of JAJAQA010000001.1, from coordinate 63,736,489 downwards.
TAACCTAAGCTCTGCTGCTGGTCATCAAGAGTGGCTAAGGCTAGTCAGTGATTGTTTTGGATCTGGAGACGTGTCATCCTCTGATGATTTATCGTGTATGGATGTGAGTGAGTGCAATTATTTTGTGAGTGTATTTATCTGCAAGGAGAATCCATTACAATGTGTTTGATTTATTTTAACCCAATATTTAACTGTTGGTATATCCGTTATGAATATGTTACACTGTTATTGTCAACTAGCCTACACAAAGATATGATTGCATAGGCTAACATTATTTGTTCTCGGTTTCCTTGTCTCTCTGCCTCTCTCACTTTCTCTCTCTCTCTCTCTCTCTCACACACACACACACACACACACACACACACACACACACACACACACACACACACACACACACACACACAGAGACACACACACACACACACACACACACACACACACACACACACACACACAGAGAGAGAGACACACACACACACACAGACACAGACACACACACACACACACACACACACACACACACACACACACACACACACACACCCTCTCTCAAGCAAAACTGTAGCACCTCTGTTCAATCTTTCTGATTTTAGTAAATGTTTGTAAAAGTGCCTTTTAAATTATTTATTCAAATAAAAACTTTAAAATAATTTGAGCTTCAGCCTGGTATAATAGCATATATTAATGTCTTTGGTCAAATTAAGCTGTACAATAAATAGTTCATCCCTTTAAATGCAATGGATTTTGAAAGATATCAACAAAAAATGGGCAAAAAACTTTAAAAGCGATTTTCTCAGGTTTTCAATTGGAAAAAGAGGGCAGACGACCATAATTCAAATGTGTATATATTTACAACCATTCAAGGTATGACTTTGACTAGGATATCATTTGAAAGCTTATGGTCTCCTCTTTCCAGTAATACCAAAATATCAGTTTTGAAATTTGGGTCACTGTGACTCATTTTGCTGGATCAGGTCACAAATACCTCCTTGTTTGTCTATGCAACAAGTGATGAAACCTAAATTGGGATAACATCATCCACATTTTATTCTGGTACTCAACAGAGGGTTGAAAACTAAAAACTTAAATTCTGAGGTAAATAATGTTGTAACATTTAATTATTTGCTTTGCTGCAACAACATTGCAATAATGGAAATAAGAAAATGGTCACGCTAACTTGTGAAAAACCTTGTGAATTGATGAGCTAAAAGATAACAAGTAAAACTGTCTCACTTGAATCCTTTGTGTGTGAGTAAAGTTGGACAAAACAGTGTAATTTAAAGTAGAATATTTCAAAAGAAATTATCTGAGAAAATTATCTCAGTCCTAGAGAACAGCTGCTATGCAGAAGTCCTAGAGGCTGAAATTTGGAAAAATACGCTAAATTTTAAAACTGATGCATATAATGACAATTATTGTGTTACTAAGAGGCTTGTAACCAGGCCTGATAGTTTCAGAGGACATGCACAGCTTGTCCTTATCTTATGAGATAATTTAGACAAAGACCTATATGAAATACATCAAAGTAATCATGGTTCTTTGAAAATCTTTTAATAGTGTCAAAAAGTTCATGACTGATGTCCCATATATGGTTTAAACAACACCATTTAAGGCTCAGTCTTATAAAACATAGCTTTTAATTTGGTTTTATACCAGACTTTGCAATCACTGCATTATTGTATGCTTTCGAGGTCTCAAAAGAGACTGATAAAAGCAACAAACCATAAAACAATCTTGGCGCCCTCCATGAGACCTGTTTGTCCAACCTTTATTTCATATTCAAATAAGATTCTTAAAAGAATGCAACTGATAACATCTCAGCCTAAAATAAGATAATTGTGTCCAATTCTAAATTGTAGTCACAAAAATCTTTAAATTGAGCAATGATTTGACCCATGTTTCTCAATGCCTGCAGTCCATTGAATGTTCACAGCATCAAAGCAGCTGTAACTGGTTTCCAGTTTGGTTGTTGCTGTGTACACAATGCTCATGCCAGCACAGCTGGAGCTGCAGGGCCAATCACCTTCTAAAAGATCAGTGAGAAGATAACAAGTCAGTTTGGACAAATTACTCAGTAGAAACCCCCGAGACCAGTAAATAAAATTGGTTTGATTTATACAATTTTATAAAATATAATTTATATTATGACCAGATTGTAATATATATTATATTGTAATGGCCAAGAATGGCTTTAATCTCGTGATGATTCAGCATTGGGTTAGAAGAGAAAAGAATGTTTAATGAGAATTAAAAGAATCAGAATGTAGAAAGATGGTACGTGTATGTACACAGTAAATTCCACAGTGTTAAATCAACACTGCTCAGAGCAAATATGGTCCCACTCTACAGAGTGTTAAAGTAACACTAAAGCGGTGTAAATGTTAATGAGATAATTAAGTGATTAATTGAGTGATGATTGAGCATTATTGAAGACACCTGATGTTAACAAGCAGAATCACTGAAGGAGAAAATCATAAATTGTAAGTTACCATTATGGTGATGGGTGTTTGCTTTAGTTGGGCTCTTGACCCTTATATGTTTACTTTAGAGTTAGTTTGTCTGTTGTATCTGAGTTATAACTGCCAGATGAACAAAAAAAAAAAGTGATATGATGGTGTTGGTTATATTATGACATTCATCACTTGAACTTGATCACTGAACTCATTATGATCCTTATTTCTGACTTCGATTTATGTTGTTGGTTACAGCATAACTGTGAATCTGCATAAATGCCCAGAACTTTTGATATAATATAAAGGATTTCTTAAAAGTTGTTTAAAACAAAAAAAATCTTTCTTTTAGGCACACACAGACGTCAAGATTCAGTCTATGCATCTCAACAATGGTGACGAGCAGAATATTCAATTAGGAAAAGTAAATTACATAGACAATTCAGATCATAATTTATTCATACCGCAATGCATGATGGGAGCCATTAATGAGTTGTGATTGGTGGCAGCCACTGCAACATGCTTTATTATTGTCACCATTGTTGAGATTCACAGGCTGATTATTGATATCTGTGTTTCTAAATAAATCAATTTGAAAGCGTTTTGATCAGAACAATGTTTATGAAATATTTTGGATTATAAGTAAAGTACTGATAATCATATGTTGTTAAAATCACAAAGCTGCTGGTAACATGTTAAACCAAACTATCTCAATAAGTTTCATTTTTCAGATCACAGCATGATTATGTCAAAACATAACCAACACTATCAGATCACACTTTACTTTGTTCATTTGACTGTTATACATCAATAACAGCAGACAAACAACAGTACAATTTAAAGTAAACATATAAGGGTCAAGAGCCCAACTAAAGCAAACACCCATCGCCATAATGGTAACTTACAATTTATGATTTTCTCCTTCAGTGATTCTGCTTGTTAACATCAGGTGTCTTCAATAATCCTCAATCATCACTCAATTAATCACTTAATTATCTCATTAACTTTAACACAGCTTTAGTGTTACTTTAACACTCTGTAGAGTGGGACCATATTTGCTCTGAGCAGTGTTGATTTAACACTGTGGAATTTACTGTGTAGGGAACAAAAAGGAGGAACACTACTAGTGTTGGGAGGAATGAGATAATAAATGGTTAGAGAAAGTATTGGTAAGAAAGGAAACTGAAAGGAATAATGAATCAGAAAGAACTTCTTTACCTTCTATTTGTGCAAAAATCTTTAATGAGAGAAATTACAATGCTCAGTATATACCAACTAAAATGATCAACCTGATTACCATGTCTTAAATATCCATCCAAATCCACAGGATGATTTAATTTTGATCTAATAGATCTTTAACCCAGTAACAAGGGGAGGTACAAATTTAAATTTTCTCTTGCAACAAAACCACAAACAAAGTGGTGCAAGTGTTAAAAAACTCCTCTCTGGGAGCTTCAGCTTACATGGAATCTGATCAGGGAAGGTATTTTACTGCACATGTACAGTTTGTGTGAAATGTAAACATCAGGCAGAAAATCTACAGTCTTTATGGACCACTGAGATCCAAATGGTCAAGAGTTGAATGGCACCATAAATTCCAAAGGCTAAAACAAACAAGCACAGCACCACACCTGGTGATCTAATGCTCTAAACACAGATCTGGCTAGTGTAAATAAACATCATCATGTAAAGAGATTTCCCTAGCAGACCTGAGGGTCCTAATGCTCACAACACAGCAGACTGTGTGAGTTAAGATGCAATAGCAGTCAGATCTGACCATTATCACTGTTTAATTGACCTTTTCTTTACTAAAACATGATCATGATAATGATGCATGTCTTTGTAAACTAAAACAAATTTTCTTCTAATGGCGTAAAATCTTAACAGATCAAAGCCATCAGTAACAACTGTCTGGCAAAGGCAATCAAATAAATATTGAGATCGACCATCTATCTTAATGCAATTTGTATAAAGGCTCAAGATTAAACTGTGTTTTCCTCTCTAGGTCTATTTCCCTTACAGGCTGACAAATGACTTTCTTTAGAACCAGATTCCATAAGGGTCTGGTCTCGCCTGCCTTAAGCAGGACACACAGCTTTACATTAGGAGATGGGGATGGAGAAACTTCAAGGGGCCGCTCACACCTCATAACACTACAGAAGTAGCTCCTGTATGTGGCCTCCCAGTTTAGAACTGGAACTAAATTATGCAACACAAATTATGGTAGGATAAAACACCACCCATCTCCTATACACAAACATACACAACAATACACACCATCACTATGGCAATCTTAGAACATCTCTACCTGGCATAGATCATAAGACTATCCAGGCCAAAATTATTCACATCATGCAATACATCATTTACCTTCATACATATAGGACAAGGGAAATTATTTTAATAATTTCTTTTCAGCATTACAGTCTTGTCAACTTCCTGTATGTAAATACTGTGCTGTGCATAGGACATGCATGGCTGTGGTCACACATCAATTGATTTAAATCCACATAAAAAATCTAATTGAGACCCATTAATACAACTGGTCTTTGGACAAAATATTTATTATGTCCAGTCGTTGGCAATTGTTGAAAACCAGGAGGGCCCCCTAGTTTCCAACAAATGACTAATGACAATATCTAAGCAGCTAAATCTAAAATGCAGGCATTTCTATTTGTCAACTATACAATTCAGACCTGCACTATTGAGTGTGACCTAGTCTGTACATCAAATGCACAGAGGATGATTACAAAGTTAAACCAGACAATTTAAATCTCTGTTTCTATACATTTCATTCTCTAATTTAATCTATTCAAACATTAAGTTTCATTGATGATTTGCACTTATAACAACTAACGTAGACAATTTTATAATTATGAAATTGTGTATTTCCATGTTTAATTATGTGATATACTCTAATTACTTTAATTATGCATACTGCTAGTAAATATACTAGTTATGGTGACTTTCTTCTACCCCTCCCTTAATTATCCAGACCAAGTCTAAATTCCACTACCAGATCACTGCGGTAGTGAAGAATTTGGTGATGAAATTACACCTGTTCATTAAATATATGATTCTGAAAAAGAGACCATATTTACCACTCGCACCTTTGACTTTTGAGTTTCATATTTTTGAGTACATCATGTTTTGTTATCTTGTGTTCTTGTGTTTATCCAATAACTTTTTTCCTCATCTTACAATAACCACAAATACATCAGTGTTCAATTATTGCATGGTCATTCAGAAGTTGTTCAGGTGTCTCACACGCAATGGAGCGTCATCAGTGAAATGATTCCTTCAACTATGGAGTTCTGATCTGCCCGGCAAATGAAACCTTCTGCTTGAAGGTGACCGAGGACTTCTCAAAGGGTCAGTTAAAACATCCTAGGGAGGACAAAGATGTTTCCGCAAAGCGTTATAATGACACTTTCCACTGACATTTTCTGATCATGCTGACCAAAGCAAACAGACTTGATACAACAAGATCATTCTACAGACTGAATACCAACGCAGCCAAGTATAGGTGAAAGCGAACCCGGCCAAGAGGGTCATGTGACACCCTGTCCAGCTGCTGCAGCATCCACGCATTCTTCCATGCTTTCATTTTAAAGTTCAACCTGTCTTAATGCTGTTATTTCAGGTGACGACTGGATTCCTGCATCAACCGACTAACGCTGCAAACTAAAGTGGTCAGGTCTATGAACACTGAAAATGTGGAAACAGGAAAATGTCCAAAAAAATGTCCCCTTAGGCCTGATCTAAATCTGTCCCAAGGGGCCAGGGGCCGTCTGTAAGAACTGATTTTCCTGCTAAAACAAAACGCACCCTGCAATAAAGCCATAAAATGCACCCTGGTCAGCAGATAGCAAAGACAGAGCACAGAACCTTGTCCTGCCCAAACTTATCTCATTGTCCCCTTGTTTGACTTCAACCCATCCCCCCTCTCCCTCCTCAAGGCACTGAAAGGTCATTAAGAATGTCTATATAACACATATGGTGTATCTTGTGAATGTGTTGTTTTTCCTTTTCATGTTTGGTGTCATTTTAAGGGTCTCAGTGCGATTGGTAAAATGGTCTTAATTTCATTGCAGTCATTGGTTTAATGAGAAAGATTGAGAACTTAGGAGAATCCTGTATCTCCTCTCTGGCTGATATCTCTTTACGATATCTTAAGAAACCAGGTGCTACCCCCCTGGGGTACAGGGATTGGCCCAAACAACTCTAAACAACATTTGTTTAACCCCTGTTGTTCTGGTCTGGTATTTAAGGTGAGGAGACAGAGCAATCTTTGGGAATCTTTTACCAGGATCACCCCCACACAGTAATGCATGTCAGTATTTTCCTGTTGGAAAACCCTGACACATTACTGCGTGTCTCTGTCAGGAAAACATTACTTACTTTTAGAGTCATCTTTGAGTAAATGATGTCATATATTTTTTGAATTGGCTTTTAATAATTTACTTCTGTAATTGGCATGAAACAATTTTACCTGACAAATAAATGTTAACCTTGATTTATTCTGTATTCTTCTGAAATCATTATTTCCAGTAGATTAATGTGTAGTCTGGTGTTTCCGCAAACTTTGTCCAGAATAGATCAAACTGGAGGCACTTTGAATGGACCATGGGGCACATCTTAGGAAGACCTCCTGATTTCTGACTATTCCCTGACTTAGCATGTTGTACGCTGCAAATATTATAAAAAAATTACACCTATGGGTCTGCAGTGAGCGGCTGCATTGGGTAAAATATTTGCACTGCACCCTCTGACTATTTCAGGACTGGCTAGTTTGTGATCGTGAGCGCGCAGTCGCGACGTGACGTCTCAAAGCGACACTAGGTCCGTGATGAACGAATAATTGAAAGTATGGGATAATCAGAATAATCAAAGATCTAAATTAATTCATAATCAATATTTATGATTATTTTCTAATCAGAATTACGATCTAAATTTGATTATCATTTGAAATTGGAGTCAGATTACGCATAGAGCTAAAGTAAGACTAAAACTAAGTTCCAATAAATTAAGTGAACATCACTGGAGTACTGAAAAGACATACACGCTTTAAACCTTCGCCAGGCCGTTGGATTCCGTCGTTGGGCTAATGGATGGTCCTTACAACTGGTACCAATTAGGTGTAAGCCTGGGGACTTCCTCGAGGGTGAAAGTGGTGTCCACGGACGCGTCCACCTCGGGATGGGGAGCGCTGCTCGAGGGCAGACCGTTCTTCGGCCAGTGGTCGGAACGGGAGAAGCTCCTGCACATAAACTGCCTCGAAATGCTGGCAGTAGACAACGCGCTGACGCGTTTTTGTCCCCAGATAAAAGGACGCCACGTCTTGGTCCGTTCGGACAACATGTCTGTGGTGTCCTACATAAATCGCCAGGGCGGCCTCAGGTCCAAGAACCTGTACAGGCTGGCAGAACGCCTCCTGGTATGGGCTCAGTGCAACCTGCGCTCGCTCAGAGCAGCGCACGTGCCAGGGCTCCTGAACATAGGACCGGACAGACTGTCCAGGAACAATGTTCCGGCAGGCGAGTGGTCTCTACACCCACAGACAGTCCAACTGCTGTGAAAGAAATTCGGCAGAGCGGAAGTAGACCTGTTTGCATCTCAAGAAAACGCTCACTGTCAGGAATTTTTCTCAAAGAGCAGGAGCGCGCTGGCCCATGTGTGGCCCCGCCGCCCGCTCTATGCTTTTCCCCCCGTCTCTCTCCTGCCTCAGGTGATAGAACGGATCAGGGAAGAAGGATGCTCAGTACTGCTGGTGGCACCGTTCTGGAAAAACCAACCTTGGTTCCCAGTCGTGATGCAGTTAGCAAGTACTGCCCCGTGGCCAGTACCAGTGAGGAGAGACCTCCTCTCACAGGCCCACGGTTCGATCTGGCATCCTCACCCGGAACTGTGGTCCCTTCATGTCTGGGCCATCAACGGGTACATGTTGGACTCCCTGAAGGAGTATTAAACACGATCACGCAGGCTAGAGCTCCGTCTACGAGACGACTCTATTCCTCGAAATGGTCAGTGTTTTCGGGCTGGTGCACAGCCCGTGGTGTGTCACCCACAGACTGTGGTGTGGCGGAGGTGCTTTCCTTCCTACAAGAGCTGTTGGATGGGGGCAGGGCCCCCTCCACGCTCAAAGTTTATGTGGCGGCTATAGCAGCGTTCTCAGAAACAACGCTTGGTCAGTCAATAGGAAGGAACGATTTAGTCATCCGCTTCCTTAGAGGGGCTAAGAGACTGAATCCTCCCAGACCTCCCTCAGTCCCCGTATGGGACCTTTCTACGGTTCTGGAAGCCATGAAAGGTGCGCCATTTGAGCCTTTACAGTCAATCGATTTGAAACACCTGTCTTTCAAGACGGTGTTTTTGCTGGCTCTCGCTTCGGTGAAGCGCATAGGGGATCTGCACGCGCTCTCTGTGAGCGCGGCGTGCATGGAGTTTGGGCCTAATGACTCAAAAGTTATACTCAAACCTAAGCACGGGTATGTTCCGAAATCCCTCAACACACCGTTTAGGGCGCAGGTTATCTCCCTGTCAGCCCTACCGGTCCCTGATGAGGAAAGAGACGCGAGCCTCCTCTGCCCAGTCAGGGCATTACGAGCTTATGTGTCTCGCTCGTCTGGTTTCAGACAGACGGAGCAGCTCTTTGTTTCGTTTAGCGGACGTTCTAAGGGACTAGCCGCGTCGAAACAGAGCCTATCCAGATGGATAGTTGATGCTATAGCGCTGGCATACGCCTCCAAGGGCATGCAGTGCCCGTTGGGTGTCAGAGCGCACTCCACGAGAGGCATGGCCTCTTCGTGGGCCTGGTCAAGTGGGATTGCCTTGCAAGATATTTGTATGGCGGCAGGCTGGGCCTCCCCGTCTACATTTATAAGGTTTTATAACCTAGAGGTTCCCGCCCTGCAGGCCAGGCTGCTGTCGGTCTAAGTTTACCAGTATTATCTGACCTGATCCCAGCCAGCAATGACATGTGGGGCCCAGATGAGGGCTTCATGGGCGGCAAATATGGGCCCCATTATGGGCTTGCACCCGGGATCCACATTGGGGCAAGCCGTGGAAGCCCAGACGTACTGAAAGTGGGACATGTCAGACCCATTTGGGCCCCACATGTCATTGCTGGCTGGGTGGTGACTAGCGTGACTTGAAATGTATTGAGTTACAATTACACTGTAAAAAATAAAATCGTAAAAAAACGGTCAATGACTGTCAGCTGCGGCTGCCAAACAAAAAATGTAAAAATAAAGTAAATTATACTAATTTAAATAAGTGCAAAATACTTTTACAGAAATCTTCATAAATCTTTTTTAACAGAAACACACAGTTAAAACACAGTTATTTCACATTTATTATCTGAAATTTTTTACTGAAAAACATGCAGTTAATTACATGCATGATTTGTTGTGACTATACATCACTACATCAGCAACTACACAGTTACTGTCTGTTAATTAAAGCAACATGCAGCATTTCATCAGTGTTCTGCTGCTCATCCTGGACTGAAGCTCAGGCTCTACTCTTCAACACAATGGTGACACACAACACACACCATACAGAAACACTTTAAACCCCAACAGAACATTAAACACTACCAGATCTCTCAGGATCTCAGCATCTTCACTTATTATAATCCAGACTTTATTTCTTTCATACTAACATTCTTATTGAGAATTAACAGAGGTTTAGAAGTTGAAGCTTTATTGAAAAGAATAAAGTTTGATGTCACCATGATGGAGATCAGTGTTTGCTTTAGTTGGGCTCTTGACCTTTTAGTGTTTAACTTCAATGTTTTTCTGGCTGCTTTAACTGTGTATTTGATATACATTTGTTTTAGCAATAAATGCAGGAGAAACCATCAGATGGTTTTGGTCATTCTTCATTGATGGTGTTATAATCATCATATGAGGATCTGATTCACTGATGTGTCAATCAAATCCCTGAACATATTAGCTTAGATTACATAATATGTAGATGGAGTTTAGTTTTATACAAAATCAACAATAATGTCATAATTTTTCACACAACCCTTGACATATTGTTGCATCAGTATTATAACAATCTGAAAAAATAATAATAATATATATATATATATATATGTATTGTACAGAAAAAGTTTTGAGCTGGTTCATTTTATAATAGTATAGAGACATCAAGAATCAACATATGAATCTCAACTATGGTGACAACCAACAAAGCCTTTTTGTGACTTTATAGTAGGTCAGATTTTTTTTTTCATTGTCACCATTGTTGCGATTCATACGCTGATTATTGATGTCTGAGTGAGTCTATATGATCCTGTCAAAACATCTTCTGTATAATGACTTCATAAAATCATAAAATCTGAGTATCACAGCACTGCAGGATCTTCTATAGCAGTTTTATAATGCAGAATGAACAACTAATATTTAATTACTTAATCAGATATTTCACTTCAGGTGGTATTAATAAAGCAGGACACTACATGATGACTATTATCACTAAAAAGTGACCAACATCATCTGATCTGAGTTTCTCTTGGATTCCTGCAATAGCAACTATGCATCAAAGACACACAGTTAATGCAGCCAGAGAAACATTAAAGTTAAACACTAAAAGGTCAAGAGCCCAACTAAAGCAAACACTGATCTCCATCATGGTGACATCAAACTTTATTCTTTTCAATAAAACTTCAACTTCTAAACCTCTGTTAATTCTCAATAAGAATGTTAGTATGAAAGAAATAAAGTCTGGATTGTAATAAGTGAAGATGCTGAGATCCTGAGAGATCTGTTAGTGTTTAATGTTCTGTTGGGGTTTAAAGTGTTTCTGTATGGTGTGTTTTGTGTGTCACCATTGTGTTGAAGAGTAGAGCCTGAGCTTCAGTCCAGGATGAGCACAGAAATGCTGATGAAATGCTGCATGTTGCTTTATTTAACAGACAGTAACTGTGTAGTTGCTGATGCAGTGATGTATAGTCACAACAAATCATGCATATAATTAACTGCATGTTTTTCAGTAAAAACAAATCAGAAAATAAATGTGAAATAACTGTGTTTTAACTGTGTGTTTCTGTTAAAAAAGATTTATGAAGATTTCTGTAAAAGTATTTTGCACTTATTTAAATTAGGATAATTTACTTTATTTTTACGGTTTTTGTTTGGCAGCCGCAGCTGACAGTCATTGACCGTTTTTTTACGATTTTATTTTTTACAGTGTAATTGTAACTCAATACATTTCAAGTCACGCTAGTCACCACCCAGCCAGCAATGACATGTGGGGCCCAAATGGGTCTGACATGTCCCACTTTTAGTACGTCTGGGCTTCCACGGCTTGCCCCAATGTGGATCCCGGGTGCAAGCCCATAATGGGGCCCATATTTGCCGCCCATGAAGCCCTCATCTGGGCCCCACATGTCATTGCTGGCTGGGATGCGGTCAGCTCAGAATGCTGCGTCTACTGAGCACAGCTCAATGTTCGACAGTAAAAAAGTAGCAGCACGAGATGTGCCTGGGCAAACTGTGTAAGACCCACATTCCCCCATCAGTTCAGGCCGTACCCCGCCCTGTCTGTATGATGAAATTCGCGTCTCAGTGACGCTACCATATGTGGAAGAGTGCGGCTTCGCCCCTCCCTCTTCCTGGACTCCCTGTGAGTTCCCTGAGTGATTCCCACCCAACATGTTTATCTCACAGTGATCTCTCCATATGACCACAATGTGAGTTCACAGTGAGCTAAAAGTGTAACCGCACTGTGCACTCACTGTGTGCTCATATTATGGACACTAGGGCTGGGCGATTTAAATCGCGATATTGTTATGGCATCTCGTCAGTAAAGCCGGTTCCTTGATTAGTAGTAAATCACCATCACCTGCTTTCAGATGAAGCGGCATTTAGGGCTGAGGAGATAATTAAGTGATTAATTTAGTGATGATTGAGCATTATTGAAGACACCTGATGTTAACAAGCAGAATCACTGAAGAAGAAAATGACAAATTGTAAGTTACCATTAAGGTGATGGGTGTTTGCTTTAGTTGGTCTCTAGACCATTTTATGTTTACTTTTAATTACTGTTGTTTGTCTGCTGTTATTGATTTATAACAGTTACATGAACAAAATAAAATGTTATGTTATAGTGTTGGTTATGTTTTGACATAATCATGCTGTGATCTGAAAAAAGGAAACTTATTGATATAGTTTGGTTTAACTTAGCAGCAGTTTAGTGATTCTTCAGCCTATGATATCAATACTTATAATTCAAAATATTTCATAAACATTTTTCTGATCAATAGACATACAGATAAGTTCAATTAAAACACAGACATCAATAATCAGCCTGTGAATCTCAACAATGGTGACAATAATAAAGCATTTTGCAGTGGCTGCCACCAATCACAACTCATTAATGGCTCCCATAATGCATTGCGGTATGAATAAATTATGATCTGAATTGTCTATGTAATTTACTTTTCCTAATTGAATATTCTGCTCTCTCACCATTGTTGAGATGCATAGACTGAATCATGAAATCTGTGTGTGCCTAAAATAATGATTTTCTTTTTTTTTACAACTTTTAAGAAATCCTTTATATTATATAAAAAAATTCTGGGCATTTATGCAGATTCACTAACCAACAACATAAATCGAAGTCAGAAAGAAGGATTTTAATGAGTTCAGTGATCAAGTTCAAATGATGATTGTCATAACATAATCAACATCATCAGATCACTTTATTCTTTGTTCAACTGGTGATTATAATTCAGAAACAACAGCCAAACAAAATCTAAAGTTAATAATATATGGGCCTAGAGCCCAACTAAAGCAACCATTGATCGTCATAACGGTAACTTACAATTTGTGATTTTCTCCTTCAGTGATTCTGCTTGTTAACATCAGGTGTCTCCAATAATGATCAATCATCACAAAATTAATCACTTAATTATATCTCATTAACTTCAACACTCTTGAGTGTGGACTCATACACTCCCAGGAGTGTTAATTTAACACTGTAGTTTTTGCTGTGTACAAAGAGCCGTAGTTAACTGACAAGCTGAGCCATATCGCATTAATTATCGCTAGCGATACGTCCGCGATATTAATGCGATATGGCTCAGCTTGTCAGTTAACTACGGCTCTTTGTAGTAAATGCCGCTCCATCTGAAAGCAGGTGATGGTGATTTACTACTAATCAAGGAACCAACTTTACTGACGAGATGCGCATAACAATATCGCGATTTAAAGCGCCCAGCCCTAGTCAAGACCAAAGAGCCCAACTACAGCAAACACTGACCTCTACAATGGTGACCAAACCAAACTCTTCAAACAAACTTCAACATGTAAACCTCTTAAACATAGTTTCTAAACATCGAAACTTCCCGCTATAACTGTCTAAGAATGTTAGGGGGGATAATGTTCTATCAATGTCATCACTAAACATGTTTGAAATGTTTATAGAGAGTGTTATCCTACCTTTTAGGAGAACATTCTGGTTACAAAAATAAAATTAACTACAGAAAATATTACAAGAACATAACATAATGCTCTCAAAACATTCATAGAACAATAACATTTCTAGCTGGGATGAGCTCATATTGTGGTCATAGTTTGAGCACACAGTGAGAGCGCTGTGCGGTTACACTTTTAGAACACTGTGAACTCAGATTGCAGACGTTGTGACCACATGGTGACATCACTGTGAGATCATAGTGTTGACTGGGTTGTGCACTATATGTACCCCGGGCTTTCGCCCTTGGGTCTTTGGTGTCAGATCTTAGCATGCACGGCGTTTTGCATTGGGTCCCCTAGCGTAAGATATCTTACGCAGTACGAGAGACCTCTCGTAAGAGAACGTACTCGGTTACTAACGTAACCTCGGTTCTCTCTAGAAGAGGGAACGAGTACTGCGTATCTTGCCGTGCATGCACACGCTCTGGTTGCTTCGATGATGAAAAAACAGATAATAGCTGCCTGCGAGCGGTATTTATAGGCCTAGACCACGCCCATTTCGGCGGGACGTGACGCAGCAGGCGCGAAGTGCCCTGATTTGGTCTGGCGTCACGCCAGGCCTCGCTCGATAGGCTGCTGCAGTTGCCGCAGAGCAGCCAATAGGCGCGCGAGCTGTCTCGCCTATGTCTGCATGCTGCCGCAACGCGTTTTGCATTATTACAAAATTAAGGATAATTTTTGGCTTCAATATCTCGCGGAAAAAGGATTTTCCCCTAGCGTAAGATATCTTACGCAGTACTCGTTCCCTCTTCTAGAGAGAACCGAGGTTACGTTAGTAACCGAGTACGTTAATGAGATAATTAAGTGATTAATTTAGTGATGATTGAACATTATTGAAGACACCTGATGTTAACAAGCAGAATCACTGAAGGAGAAAAGCACAAATTGTAAGCCACCGTTTTGGCGATCAGTGTTTGCTTTAGTTGGGCTATTGACCCTTATACATTCACTTTAAATTTTGTTTGTCTGCTGTTATTGATATATAACGGTCAAATGAACAAAGAAAAGTGTGATCTGATAGTGTTGGTTATGTTTTGACATAATCATGCTGTGATCTGAAAAATGGAACTTGTTGAAATAGTTTGGTTTAATTTGTTAGCAGCAGCTCTGTGATTTTACAGCATATGGTTTTCAGTATTTTTCTTATAATCCAAAATATTTAATAAACTTTGTTCTGATCAAAACACTTTCAAATGAATTTATTTAGAAACACAGACATCAATAATCAGCCTGTGAATCTCAACAATGGTGACAATAATAAAGCATGTTGCAGTGGCTGCCCCCAATCACAACTCATTAATGGCTCCCATCATGCATTGCGGTATGAATAAATTATGATCTGAATTGTCTATGTAATTTACTTTTCCTAATTGAATAGAATCAGAATAGAATAGAATCAGGCATTTATATAGCGCTTTCATATGTACTACTGTACACCCAAAGCGCTTTACAATCATGTCAGGGGATCTCTCCTCAACCACCACCAGTGTGCAGCATCCACTTGGATGATGCGACGGCAGCCACAGTACAACGGCGCCAGTGCGCTCACCACACACCGGATATAGGTGGAGAGAGGAGAGAAAGTGATAGAGCCAATTCAATGTAAGGGGATTATTAGGAGGCCATGATTGGTAAGGGCCAATGGTGGAATGTGGCCATGACACCGGGGTTACACCCCTACTCTTTACGAGAAATGCCATGGGATTTTTAATGACCACAGAGAGTCAGGACCTCGGTTTGACGTCTCATCCGAAGGACGGTGCTCTTTCTGCTCGTCACCATTGATGAGATGCATTGACTGAATCTTGACGTCTGTGTGTGCCTAAAATTCTGGATATTTATGCAGAATCACAATTATGCTGTAACCAAGAACATAAATGAAAAACAAAGTTCAAATGATGATTGACATAATATAACCAGCACCATCAGATCACTTTTTTTCTTTGTTCATCTGAGAGTTATAACTCAGACACAGCAGACAAACAAAATCTAAAGTTAATAATATAAGGGTCGAGAGCCCAACTAAAGCAAACATTGATCGCCATAACGGTGGCTTACAATTTGAGATTTTCTCCTTCAGTGATTCTGCTTGTTAACATCAGGTGTCTTCAATAATGCTCAATCATCACTAAATTAATCACTTAATTATCTCATTAACTTCAACACTCTTGAGTGTGGACTCATATACACTCCCAGGAGAGTTCATTTAACACTGGAGTTTTTGCTGTGTACAAAGAGCCGTAGTTAACTGACAAGCTGAGCCATATCGCATTAATTATCGCAGGCGATACGTCCGCGATATTAATGCGATATGGCTCAGCTTGTCAGTTAACTACGGCTCTTTGTAGTAAATGCCGCTCCATCTGAAAGCAGGTGAAGGTGATTTACTACTAATCAATTAACCGGCTTTACTGACGAGATGCGCATAACAATATCACGATATCGCCCAGCCCTACTTATTAAGGCTGAGATGACTCCATATTTAATATACACAGGTTTTGTGTCTCAGATAAGGTCCAGTTCTGGTTTATTTCTTTGCTCTTGGCTGACATGTGGCATTGCTATGGCCTGCTTGTGGCCCAGATCTGGCAAACAGGAGTGGGCCACCCAAGGGCCGTCATTCCATGCTGCATGTGGGCCAGATCCGCATTCCACAAGTGCCAGATGTGAGCCGGATCTGGGCCGAAACAATGTTGCTATGTGGGATGTATGTATGTTCAGCACTCGATCCAAGATTCAAAGCTTTGCCCTTCCTTCCTGATGATGAACGAGAGGAAATATACTTGAGAATCACTGCAGAAGCTCGAAGAATTCAAGAACTATTTCAGGTAAGCCCTTTCACTGTGTCATTAACATTAGCATTACATGGTTAAAAAAAAAAAAAAAAAAAACACACACACACACACACACACATATACATATGCTCTTTATAGAATTAACTATGGGTTTATTGATAAAAAATCTGTATTTTGCATAATAGGAAGAGGCTGAAGTGATACCAGGAGAGGAGGACAATCATGTGGAAGACAAGGATGACATTCCTGCCAGCCCACCACCCAAGAAGAAAAAGGACTTGTGCTGTTTGGCTGATCTGCTTGGTTCAACTTACAGTGCAGGTCCTGCGGTGAGACACAGAACCACACAGGCCCAGGCAGAAGAGGAGATGTCAAGGTACAAGGAGGCACCACCCCTGTCTCTTGCTGAGGGAAGTCCACTCAGTTGGTGGAAAGAGCACCAGAATGAATATCCTCTAATGTCACGCCTTGCCAAAGTGTACCTGTGCATTCCAGGGACTAGTGTCTCCTCGGAGCGCGTTTTCTCTACGGCAGGCGATATTGTAACCGCACAGAGAAGTGTACTAAGCTCAAAGCATGTTGACCAACTTCTGTTTTTGAACAAAAATCTTAAGTCATAGGATAAAGCTAGCATTACCAAGAGTATCCTCAGGTTATTGTTTTGTTGCTGCAGTGATTTTTGTTCAACCTGCCTTTTTGAGGAGAAACCTGGTTTAGCCTTAATATTTTAAAAATCCATCCTGTTATGAGGTAGATTTGTTGTTGTGCCAAATGTTAAAGCAAGATGTAGCATTTAAGTGATTTCATAGTGAAATATGTTATGGCAGTACATGGTGTCACAAAAAAGAATTATAAGAAGATTTAATAAGAAGTTAAGAATAATAATAATAATAATAATAATAATAATAAGATTTTGTGCTTGTGTGAGCTCAGACTGTACCCTTGGAAAGTTAAATGTTGACTTGTGGTAATTTCCAGATTAATACAATTTGTGTACAATTAATCAGAGCACTTAAAGTTGCAAATATTTAAGCAAAATGCACTTTGTTATAATGCACAAAAATGCAGAGTTCTGTTTGTTGAGTAAATGTGTTCAGCATTAACTAATTGGCTCTGGCCCATGTATTTTTATTGAATCGTATCGAATCGTGTCACATTGTATCAAATCGCATCGAGACAGCTCTGTATCGAGGTACGTATCGAATTGTGACCTGTGTATCGAGGTATGTATCGTATCGCCAGGTTCTCCAAGGTATACAGCCCTACTCAGAATGTCTTCATCTGCCCAATGTTTTTCTGTTTACCTGCCAGGCACGGTGCCAGAGTTTCACTAAAGCTGCCATGGAAGTCTCTGCATTTGTGTTTGAACACTGACACAATACCTTGACATTTGAGAGTATCAGCTGAATTCAGTTTAATTCCTCCCATTGTCTGTTTTTTTCCTCCGAACTTGTTGTGAACAACAAACCTTTTGTCATATTCCATGATAGGAATATATTTATTTATTTAGAATATTTACTCGACCAGGGCTAGTGGAATATGTTTGAATAACTTTAACACAATGCCAATATCGTGACAGCATTGTGCATTTATTATAGTGGTGATCTCCCTGAAGCAATCCTCTTTATCTTCACTGAACCTGAATGACCAAACCACTACATTACATTAAACCGAAAAAAAAAAGAAAAAAAAAATTGCTGAATGTTGAATAACTTATATAAAAAAAGCTGAAAATTGCTTAACTTATTTTGATGAGTTAAAGCAATGTAAAAACATATGTTGTCATAACTTATTGTTCAAATCATTTTCTACAGTGTTGATCCTAAAGAGATGCTGGGGAACCGGGTGCAAAAGCACTTCCACAAAACATTGATTGTATGTGCTGAAAACTGAGACATTTCTTGGAGTCCTTCTCAATCGTACCCAGTCAACACTGATCTCACAATGATCTCTCTATATGATCACAATGAGAGTCACCTCAGCTAGAAATATTATTGGACGTGGACTCCAACGTCGCTCAGGCGTAAAATTTTGGTTGAAAATGAACATTGGGTTGACGTCGAAACATTTGTTTGATGTCAGGCTCTAATGTCATTAAACAACTCCACAAACAGCATTACCAGATATTAACAGAGGTTTAGATGTTGATGATTTATTGAAAATAATAGTTTGGTTTGATGTCGTCATTATAGTGATCAGTGTTTGATTTAGTTGGACAGTTTAACTCTTGATGTTTTAATGTTAAAATTTATCTGACTGCTGAAACTCTTTATTATGGCAAGAATAGTAATGTTGGGGCCACACCAAAATACATTTAAAATCTTATACGATTTTCAAAATCTGAGAGACCACAAACGTAGGGGACAAAAAATCCTAGATTTAACAGTTTTGCTCCTATAGTGTGTGGTGTGCCGTGATGTGAAGAAGACAACACACCACACCACACACGAACAGATTTTCGACCAGAGTCCTGACATTTTTAACTTTAGATTTAGTTTGGCTGCTGTAACTGAGTTATAACTAGGGCTGGGCGATATATCGCACAATATTGTTATGCGCATCTCATAAGTAAAGCCGGTTCCTTGATTAGTAGTAAATCGCCATCACCTGCTTTCAGATGGAGCGGCATTTACTACAAAGAGCCGTAATTAACTGACAAGCCTAGACATATCGCATCAATATCGCGGACGTATCGCCAGCGATAATTAATGCGATATGGCTCAGCTTGTCAGTTAACTACGGCTCTTTGTACACAGCAAAAACTCCAGAGTTAAAGTAACACTCCTGGGAGAGTATATGAGTCCACACTCAAGAGTGTTGAAGTTAATGAGATAATTAAGTGATTAATTTAGTGATGATTGATCATTATTGAAGACACCTGATGTTAACAAGCAGAATCACTGAAGGAGAAAATCTCAAATTGTAAGCCACCGTTATGGCGATGGGTGTTTGCCTTTGTTGGGCTCTTGACCCTTACGTGTTTACTTTAGATTTTGTCTGGCTGCTGTATCTGAGTTATAACTGCCAGATGAACAAAGAAAAAAAGGTGATCTGATTAGTGATGGGAAGTCCGGTTCTTTTCCGCGAACCGGTTCTTTCGGACAGTTCGTTTCAATGAACCGGTTCAAAAAACCGGTTCACCAGTTCTTTTACGTCATCACGTAATGACGTCAATTCTATCATCCCGGCGTATAAATATACATTCAAATAAAGGCATTTGTAATCATAACTTCAGTTAAATAATGTACTCATCGTCATAATCATTTTGAATAGGTTTCTTACATTTACGTTTTGAAAATGAACCCTGTAGTAGGCCTAAGGCAATGCGCAAACGCGGATGTTTTACATGTCTTAAAGTGAATAAACTGGTCTTCATCATTTTTATTTTATTTGCAATTAAATAAACTTACATTTCGCCGAATTCGGCCCCTCATTCAAGTCATTGGTTCACCCGTGCTCATGTAACAGCACAGCACATAGACAGTATAAACACAGCATCAGTTGGCCAAAAGAAAGTTCAGTTCAGAGACGGTGCGATCACGCATGCGCAGTCTCTCCAGCTCATCGGTTCTCCGTATCGAACGTGTCCGAAAGAAACAGTTCTCGGTTCTGTGCTGGTGATCCGAGAACTGCTGCAACAACCAGTTCTTGACTCGAGAACCGTAGCATGCCTGAGCTGAAAACTACTGAAACCTTACTAGGCTAAATCTGTCGATAAAACTAACAACTCGATGCATGTCTCCAGTATGTTTAATACGTTATGTTTTGATTAACACATTATAAACATTTGCACCCTTTAAAACCTTGGAAAGAGTTTAGGCTACGTCAAAAACGTATATCACCTTACTTAGAAATTAAATGATCTGTTCCTGAAAATAATGTTTTAGTATAATAATAAATGTTTAGTTTTATAATCCATTCATTGTTTCCAATCTTTAAAATAATACAGTGAAAAGGCAGTAGCCTATGTGATAAACATGTTTCTAACATGTTTTATTTTGTTACACTTATTGATGTTCAATAAAATACTTAAGAAACATGCATTTCGTCCCTCTGAAAAAATTGCACGCATGCTCAGCTCATCAGCTCATCGGTTCTCCGTATCGAACGCGTCCGAAATAAACAGTTCTCAGTTCTGTACTGGTGATCCGAGAACCGCTGTACCTGTACGTTCGGCAGTGCGCGCATGCTCAGTATCAACTGCTCGTGCTCATCACTTCTCTCAGCACAACATGTCTCAGCTCAGTGAACTGTTGGATTTACTGGAGTAACATATATGCCTACTCCGGGATATTGGTTTATTTTGAGTCGAAGGGACTGTCAGGACTCAGGCATGTCCGAAAGTGAGTAACTTGTGGATCAGCGCT
The DNA here is from genome assembly GCA_021464565.1 of Rutilus rutilus. Taxonomy (NCBI): domain Eukaryota; kingdom Metazoa; phylum Chordata; class Actinopteri; order Cypriniformes; family Leuciscidae; genus Rutilus; species Rutilus rutilus. The sequence goes on along the minus strand of JAJAQA010000001.1, from coordinate 63,715,391 downwards.
GACGCAAGACGCGAACTGTTTCGAACGATTCAGTCCGATTTAGTGTACTGGTTCGACCAGTTCACTAAAAAGAACCGGTTCAAAAGAACGATTCGTTCACGAACCGGCCATCACTAGATCTGATGGTGTTGGTTATATTATGACAATCATCATTTGAACTTTATGTGTTTGATTTGTGTTGTTGGTTACAGCATAACTGTGATTCTGCGTAAATGCCCAGAATTTTTTACATAATATAAAAGATTTCTTAAAAGTTGTTTAAAAAAAAAAATAAATAAATAAATACTTTTAGGCACACACAGACATCAAGATTCAGTTTATGCATCTCAACAATGGTGACGAGCAGAATATTCAATTAGGAAAAGAAAATTACATAGACAATTCAGATCATAATTTATTCATACCGCAATGCATGATGGGAGCCGTTAATGAGTTGTGATTGGTGGCAGCCACTGCAACATGCTTTATTATTGTCACCATTGTTGAGATTCACAGGCTGATTATTGATGTCTGTGTTTCTAAATGAATTTATTTGAAAGTATTTTCTGATTGATTAAAAATAATCCTTAAAAAGTTTCATTTAGGCACACAGACATCATGAATCAGCGTATTCAGATAAGCAGATCAACTCTGAACATTAGAAAACAAGCGACAAAAAAGTCACATAAAAACGGCAGAAATAAAATAAAATAGTAAGAATGCAGGAAATTATCAAGAATATGAACCTCATTATTTATTCATGCAGCCATGCATGATGGGAGCCATGAAGGAGTTTTGATTGGTGGTACCCAGAATGCATTGCAACATGCTTTATAATTGTCAACATTTTTGAGATTCACAGGCTGATTATTGATGTCTATGTGTCTAAATAAAAATAAATATATAAATCAATATAAAAAAACTAAAAATTTTGGTTCCAAATGCATTGGATTTCATTGAAAATGCAAACAATATATATTATGCAATGCAATGACAGTGCTGTTATAATCAATAAAGTAAACCTAACTCAGAGATTAGGCTCTAAATGAGTTCAGTGATTCAAATCAAAAATGACTGCTAAAACACAACCAACACCATCAGAACATTTTTTCCTCTTTGTTCATCTGGCAGTTATAACTCAGTTACAGCAACCAAACAAAATCTAAAGTTAAGGGTCAAGAGCCCAACTAAAGCAAACACTTAGCACCATAATGGTGATTTTACATCAGGCGTCTTCAATAATGCTCAATCATCACTCAATTAATCACTTAATTATCTCATTAACTTCAACACTGCTTCAGTGTTAATTTTAACACCCTTTAGTGTGGACACATATGTATACTGAGGAGTAGGGCTGGGCGATATATATCGTGAGATTGTTATGCGCATCTCGTCAGTAAAGCCAGTTCCTTGATTAGTAGTAAATCACCATCACCTGCTTTCAGATGGAGCGGCATTTAGGGCTGAGGAGATAATTAAGTAAATAATTTAGTGATGATTGAGCATTATTGAAGACACCTAATGTTAACAAGCAGAATCACTGAAGAAGAAAATCACAAATTGTAAGTTACCATTAAGGTGATGGGTGTTTGCTTTAGTTGGGCTCTAGACCATTATATCTCAGCTAACAATTTTTGGTTCCCATAACGTTAGTTTTTGATACCCAGAACATTCTCAGAATGTTAGTTTATGGTTCCCAGAACATTATTTTTTATGGTAACCACCCAGCAACGTTCTGGGAACGTTATTTTATTGTTACATAAAACTAAAACCAAAAAAGAACATTCCCCTAACGTAAGTATTTGGTTCCCAAAAAAATAACATTAGGGGAACGTTCTGTGTTAGCTGTTTACTTTAATATTTACTGTTGTTTGTCTGCTGTTATTGATTAATAACAGTTAAATGAACTAAGTAAAATGTTATCTTATAGTATTGATTATGTTTTGACAATCACGCTGTGATCTGAAAAAGGCCAGAGATAGTTTATTGATAGCTTATTGAGATAGTGTGGTTTAACTTGTTAGCAGCAGTTTAGTGATTCTTCAGCCTATGATTATCAGTATTTTACTTATAATTCTAAATATTTAATAAACATTGTTCTGATCAAAAGCCATTCAAAAAAATGCATTTAGAAACACAGACATCAATAATCAGCCTGTGAATCTCAACAATGGTGATAATAATAAAGCATATTGCAGTGGCTACCACCAATCACAACTCATTAATGGCTCCCATCATGCATTGCGGTATGAATAAATTATGATCTGAATTGTCTATGTAATTTACTTTTCCTAATTGAATATTCTACTCCTCACCATTGTTGAGATGCATAGACTGAATCTTGACATCTGTGTGTGCCTAAAAGAATGATTTTTTTTTTTTTAAACAACTTTTAAGAAATCCTTTATATTATATAAAAAATTCTGGGCATTTATGCAGATTCACTAACCAACAACATAAATCAAAGTCAGAAAGAAGGATTTTAATGAATTCAGTGATCAAGTTCAAATGATGATTGTCATAATATAACCAACACCATCAGATCACTTTTTTCTTTGTTCAACTGGTGATTATAATTCAGAAACAACAGACAAACAAAATCTAAAGTTAATAATATAAGGGTCAAGAGCCCAACTAAAGCAACCATTGATCGTCATAACGGTGGCTTACAATTTGAGATTTTCTCCTTCAGTGATTCTACTTGTTAACATCAGGTGTCTTCAATAATGTTCAATCATCACTAAATTAATCACTTAATTATATCATTAACTTAAACACTCTTGAGTGTGGACTCATACACTCAGTGCCGTCGCAGGTGGGGTGCGAGGCCCTGTGCGAACTTGAAATGCGAGGCCCTGCTCTTTGATGTGGATGCTCAATTGCGCATGACACACGGATAACCTCGCTGCAATACGTTTTTATCAAGTAAAATAATACAGCATAATCATGCACATAGTCTCAGAGTCAGCTATGACTTTTTGCTATTTATTTCAGAGGGAAAAAAATCAAATGTGCAACGAGCGGCTTTACATCAAGTCAGCTCGAGAATTTTCATGTGAATATATACATAGATCCGCCTATGTTAAAATGTGTATCTTAATGGTCCAGTGGAAGAACCTTGCCTATCGTATTAGAGGTTTTCGGTTCTAGCCCGCCCTTGGATAGTATTTTTTTATCGTAAAGTTTTTTCCCTCATCAAAACCGATTATGTTCATCAGTGATTGTATATCAAGCAGGGACACATTTGTGTGCATTATGTTTGGTGATTTCACCAGAACGAAGACAGTATTCGCAACGGATTGAAGCGCGCGTCCGAGTGAAGTTAGTGCGGTGTGTGCGCGAGCCACACGAGAAAACACTGTATCCGCCCACTGATCGCAGCGGCAACGAGCACTTTGATCACTTGATTTAAAAAAACATTTCAGCGCTAGATCATCTCTTATTTAAAAAACGAACGAAATGAATGCTCTGCCAGTTAACTGGAGATGTTTTATTTGTAGAATTGTTATGTTCGTGCCGCGAGATGTTTTAAAAAGTGGTGGGGACAACAACAAAAAAATATGTAAAAAAAACAAAAAAAACAGCAGGATTGCGAGGCCCCCTAGTGGCGCGAGGCCCTGTGCGGTTGCACAGTTCGCACAGTCTATGCGACGGCTCTGCATACACTCCCAGGAGTGTTAATTTAACACTGGAGTTTTTGCTGTGTACAAAGAGCCGTAGTTAACTGACAAGCTGAGCCATATCGCATTAATTATCTCTGGCGATACGTCCGCGATATTAATGCGATATGGCTCAGCTTGTCAGTTAACTATGGCTCTTTGTAGTAAATGCCGCTCCATCTGAAAGCAGGTGAAGGTGATTTACTACTAATCAAGGAGCCGGCTTTACTGACGAGATGCGCATAACAATCTCACGATATCGCCCAGCCCTACTGAGGAGTGTTAATTTAACACTGTGGATTTTGCTGTGCAGGTATATGAATTGAGATGCAGCCATTAACTTTGCATACAGAGTTATTAATCATTTCACAACAGACTCATGCTAAATGTGTAATGTTTAAGTTTTAGAGTTATATTTTTTATATTGCATGATCGCTTTTTTCACACAAAAAAGAAAGAAATATAAATACAGCCACTATGAATAACATAAATGTTAAAGAAGAAGGAAGTAATAATAATGTAAATAAAATGAGAAGCAAACAAATGGGAATTTTGCAGAAGTTCTTTATGTAATGGCAGGTTATATCCAGGTGGGGAGTGTTTAAGAGAGTTGGTGAGGAAAAGAAGAGGAATAAAAAGTAATCTGGTTTCATCCTGAGAGTTGTGTCCTTGAGTAAGGAGTATAGAGGAACACTACACTTTATGGTTAGGTTTAGGGGTAGGTTCAGGGTTAGTTATTGAACCCAGTTATTGTAATTACTAGAGTTAGTAAATAGTATGTACATCAAGAACAGGAAAGTAAAATAAATTGCTACCATATTATGGTATTTATTTATTTACCATATTAACGGATTTGGGTCCAAAATAACATTGAACCATTGGCAATATTCTCCCGCCCAGATATCTTCAGGTTTGGAAATGGCATGAGGGTGATAGAATTTATTTATTTATTTATTTATTTTTTACATGAACTATCTGTTAAGTATACTTTTCTTATAAAGGGCAAGATTCATTTTCATACCAGACCCCTCTGCTGAAGTTTTAATATTGCAAGTAAATAACTTAATATGTACTGTTTTTACTTCATTGTCTTTCTGCTTATCTTTCATTTTCTCATGAAGATCCTCCTCTTTTGAGAAGCTATAAAATGGGTGCTGAAACAGGTTAGTTTTTACATTCACCTCCTGATCAAAGATGGATCTGCAAATCTCAGTTTTTCTTCTCTTCATTTTGTTCACTGCAGGTACAAAGACAAATGATGTTTGTTTTTAATGTTATTGAATACAAATACAGATCATTGATCTCTCTCTCTCTCTCTCTCTCTCTCTCTCTCTCTCTCTCTCTTTTTTTTTTTTTTTTTTTAATTACTAAAGGACACTCTCTCAGCTGTTATGAGTGTGGGCAGTGGGAAAATTGTGACCAGAACAGAACATGCTCCAGTGGAACCAACTGCCTCAGTCAGAAATCTTATGGTAAGACGAGGATGATGTATTTAGGTATGCGACAGTATCAAATTGTAATGTTGTGATAATAGCTGAAGCTTTTATCACAGTACGGTATTATCATGATATTGAAATAAGTTGCAAAAAAATGTGGTGAAAAAATCATACTATAACAGGTTTAATAACTTTTTTTTCTTATAACAAAAAGAACTTAACATTTAAATACAATAAAACAATACACAAAAATGTATGAAGTAAAAAAATGTTTTAAACATTAAAGTGCAAAAGAAATATAAAGAACAATAATAACAGAATCAGGTCTCATGAGTTAACGTTGTTTAATGGAATAACATTAACAATAAGCAATAGCTACATTGGTTACAGAAGACGTTCTTTGTTAACGTTAGTTAAAAAATACTTTTTTTGTTTTGGTTTTGATTTTAAAAATGTTGAAACTATGAACTAAGATTAATAAATGCACTTTTATTGTTAGTTAATGTTTATATATATATATATATATATATATATATATATATATATATATATATATATATATATATATATATATATATAGCCTATTAAGTCTAAGTTTTTAAAAGTTTAGTGCTGTGAAGAATAGATAAAAAATCTGAATGACTGTTTAAAACATTTAAATACTGTTTAGAAACAGAAAGTAGTGCAGCAGCTTCGTTTAACGGGGTTACCGGGGTTACAGCTGCATTTTTGCTGCTCCATCATCAGTGCCATCTGCTGTCAGAGAGTGAAATGAGTTTGAATTGAATTAGTGGTCATTTTATATTACAAAGTTTGTCTTTTCATCCTGCTTTGCAGATTGGGGTTATTCATATCCTGTTAAACGGTGTGCTTCATCAAGTGACTGTGTAAATGGGTTCATCAATATCGGCAGATATGAAAAGCAGTCTTCTTACTGCTGTGACACAGACCTGTGTAACGACCAAGATGCTCCAGGTATTGTACTTTACAGTCAACAGTTTACAGTCATAAAACATTAAACATTTAAAGGTTAGTGTGATGTTCCTGATTCTGAAACATTCTTTCGATCATTCAAACTCCTGCTGTGAATAAGCACTGAAAGAAAGAGTAATAAGAACACAAACTACAACTTTCTTCAGACACAGCCTTAGATGAACTGAAGATAAAAGACATTAACTCTCTAAAGATCTGATTAAACAACTCCACAAACAGCATTACCAGCTTCACTTATAACCAGCAGTGTTGTGCAAGTTCCTGTACTTCCAAACTGTAATTGTTACTGTTATTTTAAAGTAATTCTTTACCTTACAATATTACTGTCTGAGAATTGTAATGCGTTACATTACTCCTGTATTACTTTAACCAAAATAACTACAGAAGTAGAACTTAACATTCTAAAATGACTAGGGCTGTAAAGATATGCGATATGAAACTGCGACACTCAGATTCATGAACCTGTGTCACGGTGCGCGGTGTGAGAAGGCAGAATCACGACACACCCCACACGTCCACTCTAAAAACTAATTCAGAGGACCTTTAGTCATTACTTAAATATATATATTGTTGTGAAATAAAAAATCAAGTTCTGAGATGCTGTTAGACTTTTTACTTGTAATTGTTATTTTATTGAGCTGGGATGACACACAAATTATGCCTATTGATTCAATATACTATCATGACTTGTCAGAGTTGAACATTTTCAGTTAATCAAAAATTTATTTAATTTTAAGTTCTGTTAATGTAAAAAACAATTTGATGACGTGTAAACGGTCCACAGTTTCCTTGCGCATGTTTAAGGCCAGAGGAGTGTGGCCACAGCTGAAACTCGCTGAAGCGTAATGTGGTGAATGGTAAGTAATTTTATGCTTACACATATTCGCATTCGCTCAGGATTCTGTTGGTGATAGCCTACTGTAACCGAATACCGAAATCTGGAAGTCCTTACTCTGAAATTTGAGCAGTGTTGATAGTATACGTTAGTCTGTGTGCCGAGGTTAAGTTAGCTAGTAGCTGTAGCCTGTCACTGATTGAGTATAGCTACCCAGCCAGCAATGACATGTGGGGCCCAGATGAGGGCTTCATGGGCGGCAAATATGGGCCCCATTATGGGCTTGCACCCGGGATCCACATTGGGGCAAGCCGTGGAAGCCCAGACGTACTAAAAGTGGGACATGTCAGACCCATTTGGGCCCCACATGTCATTGCTGGCTGGGTGGTGACTAGCGTGACTTGAAATGTATTGAGTTACAATTACACTGTAAAAAATAAAATCATAAAAAAACGGTCAATGACTGTCAGCTGCGGCTGCCAAACAAAAACTGTAAAATTAGAGTAAAATATCCTAATTTAAATTAAGTGCAAAAAACTTTTACAGAAATCTTCATAAATCTTTTTTAACAGAAACACACAGTTAAAACACAGTTATTTCACATTTATTTTCTGAATTTTTTTACTGAAAAACATGCAGTTAATTATATGCATGATTTGTTGTGACTATACATCACTGCATCAGCAACTACACAGTTACTGTCTGTTAAATAAAGCAACATGCAGCATTTCATCAGTGTTTCTCTGCTCATCCTGGACTGGAGCTCAGGCTCTACTCTTCAACACAATGGTGACACACAACACACACCATACAGAAACACTTTAAACCCCAACAGAACATTAAACACTAACAGATCTCTCAGGATCTCAGCATCTTCACCTATTACAATCCAGACTTTATTTCTTTCATACTAACATTCTTATTGAGAATTAACAGAGGTTTAGAAGTTGAAGTTTTATTGAAAAGAATAAAGTTTGATGTCACCATGATGGAGATCAGTGTTTGCTTTAGTTGGCCTCTTGACCTTTTAGTGTTTAACTTTAATGTTTTTCTGGCTGCTTTAACTGTGTATTTGATACACATTTGTTTTAGCAATAAATGCAGGAGAAACCATCAGATGATCTTGGTCATTCATTGATGGTGTTATAATCATCATATGAGGATCTGATTCACTGATGTGTCAGTCAAATCTCTGAACATATTAGCTTAGGTTACATAATATGTAGATGGAGTTTAGTTTTATACAAAATCAACAATAATGTCATAATTTTTCACACATCCCTTGACATATTGTTGCATCAGTATTATAACAATCTGAAATAAAATATATATATGTATTGTACAGAAAAAGTTTTGAGCTGGTTCATTTTTTTAGTAGTATAGAGACATCAAGAATCAACATATGAATCTCAACAATGGTGACAACCAACAAAGCCTTTTTGTGACTTTATAGTAGGTCAGATTTTTTTTTTCATTGTCACCATTGTTGCGATTCATACGCTGATTCTTGATGTCTGAGTGAGTTTATATGATCCTGTCAAAACATCTTCTGTATAATGACTTCATAAAATCTGAGTATCACAGCACTGCAAGATCTTCTATAGCATTTTTATAATGCAGAATGAACAACTAATATTTAATTACTTAATCAGATATTTCACTTCAGGTGGTATTAATAAAGCAGGACACTACATGATGACTATTATCACTAAAAAGTGATCAACATCATCTGATCTGAGCTTCTCTTGGATTCCTGCAATAGCAAATATGCATCAAATACACAGTTAAAGCAGCCAGAGATACATTAAAGTTAAACACTGAAAGGTCAAGAGCCCAACTAAAGCAAACACTGATCTCTATCATGGTGACATCAAACTTAATTATTTTCAATAAAGCTTCAACTTCTAAACCACTGTTAATTCTCAATAAGAATGTTAGTATGAAAGAAATAAAGTCTGGATTGTAATAAGTGAAGATGCTGAGATCCTGAGAGATCTGTTAGTGTTTAATGTTCTGTTGGGGTTTAAAGTGTTTCTGTATGGTGTGTGTCGTGTGTCACCATTGTGTTGAAGAGTAGAGCCTGAGCTTCAGTCCAGGATGAGCAGAGAAACACTGATGAAATGCTGCATGTTGCTTTATTTAACAGACAGTGACTGTGTAGTTGCTGATGCAGTGACGTATAGTCACAACAAATCATGCATATAATTAACTGCATGTTTTTCAGTAAAAAAAATCAGAAAATAAATGTGAAATAACTGTTTTAACTGTGTGTTTCTGTTAAAAAAGATTTATGAAGATTTCTGTAAAAGTATTTTGCACTTATTTAAATTAGGATAATTTACTTTATTTTTACGGTTTTTGTTTGGCAGCCGCAGCTGACAGTCATTGACCGTTTTTTTACGATTTTTTTTTTTACAGTGTAATTGTAACTCAATACATTTCAAGTCACGATAGTCACCACCCAGCCAGCAATGACATGTGGGGCCCAAATGGGTCTGACATGTCCCACTTTTAGTACGTCTGGGCTTCCACGGCTTGCCCCAATGTGGATCCCGGGTGCAAGCCCATAATGGGGCCCATATTTGCCGCCCATGAAGCCCTCATCTGGGCCCCACATGTCATTGCTGGCTGGGTAAAGTTATACTATTTGTTCAGATCAGTGCCGTCGCAGGTGGGGTGCGAGGCCCTGTGCGAACTTGAAATGCGAGGCCCTGCTCTTTGATGTGGATGCTCAATTGCGCATGAATAACAGTCACACGGAAGTAGCTGTTGGCTAGGCACGGCATTATCGGTGGGCCTGACGGGCCTAAGCCCACCCACTTTTCAACAGGCCCATCCAAAACTTTTCTTTAAAAAATAAATATAGGCTATTCTAATTTTGTCAAGAATTATAAAATATCGGCAATAAGCTCATAATTTGTGCTAAAATAGTCTAAATGTTTAGTTTTAAAAAAGCTGGTTAAGTCTATTTTGATGTATATCTGCGCAAGTTCAGAAGAGCATGTGAGCGGAGAGCGCATTTCTGAATATTACGCTTCGCTTACTCATTCTGCAGGGTCGCTCGCTCAACCCAGAATGGCCTGAGCCTGGCTCGAAAATATGTGGAATAAGTGCTGCCTCCGACTAATTTTTTTTTCTTGTCGACTAGAAGTTGTTCATTTAAGTCATTCGTGGTCATTCGTGGACAAATCGTCCTTGCACTGTAAAAAATAAAATCGTAAAAAAACAGTCATTGACTGTCAGCTACGGCTGCCAAACAAAAACCGTAAAAATAAAGTAAAATATCCTAATTTAAATTAAGTGCAAAATACTTTTACAGAAATTTTCCTTAAATGTTTTACAGAAAAACAGTGTTATTTTACAGCTATTTCCTGAATTATTACGATCAAACACCTTCATTGTAAAAAAATCCCATAAAAAAACAGTCAAATGACTGTCAGCAATGGCTGCCATACAAAAACCGTAAAATTAATGTAAAATATCCTAATTTAAATAAGTGCAAAATACTTTTACAGAAATCTTCAATAATCTTTTTTAACAGAAATACACAGTTAAAACACAGTTAATTCACATTTTTTCTGATTTTTTACTGAAAAACATGCAGTTAATTATATGCATGATTTGCTGTGACTATATGTCACTACATCAGCAACTACACAGTTACTGTCTGTTAAATAAAGCAACATGCAGCATTTCATCAGTGTTTCTGTGCTCATCCTGGACTGAAGCTCAGGCTCTACTCTTCAACACAATGGTGACACACGAAACACACCATACAGAAACACTTTAAACCCCAACAGAACATTAAACACTATCAGGATCTCAGCATCTTCACTTATTACAATCCAGACTTTATTTCTTTCATACTAACATTCTTATTGAGAATTAACAGAGGTTTAGAAGTTGAAGCTTTATTGAAAAGAATAAAGTTTGATGTCACCATGATGGAGATCAGTGTTTGGTTTAGTTGGGCTCTTGACCTTTTAGTGTTTTACTTAAGTTTTTCTCTGGCTGCTTTAACTGTGTGTCTTTGATGCATGTTATGGTAGGAATCCAAGAGAAACTCAGATCAGATGATGTTGGTCTCTTTTTAGTGATAATAGTCATCATGTAGTGTCCTGCTTCATTGATACCACCTGAAGTGTAATATCTGATTAAGTAATTAAATATTAGTTGTTAATTTTTGCATGATAAAACTGCTATATAAGATCCTGCAGTGCTGTGATACTCAGATTTTATGATGTCATTATACAGAAAATGTTTTGACAGGATTATATAGACTCACTCAGACATCAATAATCAGCGTATGAATCACAACAATGGTGACAACGAAAAAAAATCTGAACTACTATAAAGTCACAAAAAGGCTTTGTTGGTTGTCACCATTGTTGAGATTCATATGTTGATTCTTGATGTCTATACTACAAAAAAATAAAATAAAATAACCAGCTCAAAACTTTTTCCATATATATATATATATATATATATATATCTATCTCTATCTCTATCTCTATCTATATATATATATATATATCTCTATCTATATATATATATCTATATATATATATATATATATATCTCTATATATCTCTCTATATATATATATATATATCTTATTACAATATTGTTGCCAAGGATCATGTGAGAAATTATGACATTATAGACTTTGTATACAGCTAAATTCCATCTACATATTATGTAATCTAAACTAATATATTCAGAGATTTGGCTGTCATAACAGTGAATCAGATCATCACGATGACTGTAACATCACTGATGAATGCTCAAGATCATCTGATATTTCTCCTGCATTTATTGCTATAACAAATGTGTATTAAATACACAGTTAAAGCAGCATGAGAAAACTAATGTTAAAAACTCACGGGTCATGAGCCCAACTAAAGCAGACACTGATCTCAATCATGGTGACATCAAATTTATTTTAAAGCTGTCAGCTGCGGCTGTCAAACAAAAACCGTAAACATAAAGTAAAATATCCTATTTTAGAAGTGCAAAAAACTTTTACAGAAATTTTCCTTAAATGTTTTACAGAAAAACACTGTTATTTTACAGCTATTTCCTGAATTATTACGATTGTAATAAAATATATGCATGTGGGAAATTATGACATTATAGACTTTGTATAAAGCTACATTCCATCTACATGTAATCTAAGCTAATATATTCATATTTTTGACTGTCATATCAGAGAATCAAGCCATCAAATGATGCCATCATCAAAGAATGACCAAAATCATCTGAAATTTTCTCCAGTTTTTATTGCTATAACAAATGTGCATAATCTCACTAATCTCACACACTAATCTCAATCATGGTGACATCAAATTTATTTTAAAGTTTTTTACAATTTATTTAAATTAGCATATTTTACTTTAATTTTAGGGTTTTTGTTTGGCAGCCGCAGCTGCCAGTCATTTGACCCTTTTTTTACGATTTTTTTTTACAATGAAGGTATTTGATCGTGATTATTCAGGAAATACCTGTAAAATAACAGTGTTTTTCAGTTTATTTAATTTAGGATGTTTTACAGTTTTTTGGGGAGCTGACAGTCATTTGACCATTTTATCATTTAACTGTTTTCTTTCTGTCAAATTACAGATTATATTTCTAATTTTACATACATTTTTATGTAATTTAAGAAAACAGAAAAAATACTGTATGAAAAATACAATACATTTTCTGTATAAAAAGTGTGAATTACTTTAATTTGTCATTAATGTCACAATACCTAAAATAACAGCTGAATTTTTATTTTACAGATATTATTTGTAATTTTACAGTGTTTTGAGTACAATTTAAAATGAAAGAAAATTATCGTAAAAAAATCAGTTATTTTCTGTAAAATTTGGATTTTTTTTTACAGTGTGCCACAAAGAACCAGTAAAAGTAATGATTAAATTAAATGTCTAAAATAGCAAGGACACATTTCATTATTTATTAATAAATTGGTGTTTAATGTGTTGCTGCAAAGATGAAGCTGATGATGCGGACTCGCCATGAACGCCAGAGAGAAATGCACATTTCATATGGATTATTACATAATCAGAGAGTAGCCTATTTCTTTTCGTTTTGAATATTTTCATTTAAATGTACACAGCAAAAACTCCGGTGTTAAATTAACACTCCTGGGAGTGTATTTGAGTCCACACTCAAGAGTGTAAAGTGTTAAAATATGAGTGTTAAATTAACACTCAAGAGTGTTAAAGTTAATGAGATAATTAAGTGATTAATTGAGTGATGATTGATCATTATTGAAGACACCTGATGTTAACAAGCAGAATCATTGAAAGAGAAAATCACAAATTGTAAGCCACCGTTATGGTGATCAGTGTTTGCTTTAGTTGGACTCTTGACCCTTATATGCCTACTTTAGATTTTGTTTGGCTGTTGTATCTGAGTTATAACTGACAGATGAACAAAGAAAAAAAGTGATCTGATGGTGTTGGTTATGTTATGACAATCATCATTTGAACTTGATCACTGAACTCATTAAGATCCTTCTTTCTGATGTAGATGTATGTTGTTGATCACAGAATAACTGTGATTCTGCATAAATATCCAGAATTTTAGATATTATACAAAGGAATTCTTAAAAGCTGTTTTGAAAAAATAAATAAAAAACCTTTCTTTTAGGCACACACAGACATCAAGATTCAGTCTATGCATCTCAACAATGGTGACGAGCAGAATATTCAATTAGGAAAAGTAAATTACATGGGCAATTCAGATCATAATTTATTCATACCGCAATGCATGATGGGAGCCATTAATGAGTTGTGATTGGTGGCAGCCACTGCAACATGCTTTATTATTGTCACCATTGTTGAGATTCACAGGCTGATTATTGATGTCTGTGTTTCTAAATTAATTCATTTGAAAGTCTTTTGATCAGAACAATGTTTATTAAATATTTTGTTTTATATGAAAAATACTGAAAATCATATGCTGTAGAATCACAGAGCTTTTGTAATTAACAAGATAAACCAAACTATCTCAATAAGTTTCGTTTTTCGGATCACAACATGATTACGTCAAAACATAACCAACGCCATCAGATCACATTGTCTTTTTGTTCATCTGACTGTTATAAATCAATAACAGCAGACAAGCAAAATTTAAAGTAAACATATAAGGGTCAAGAGCCCAACTAAAGCAAACACCGATCACCATAATGGTGACTTACAATTTGTGATTTTTCTCCTTCAGTGATTCTGCTTGTTAACATCAGGTGTCTTCAATAATGCTCAATCATCACTAAACTAATCACTTAATTATGTCATTAACTTTAACACTCTTGAGTGTTATTTTAACACTCATATTTTAACACTTTACACTCTTGAGTGTGGACTCATATACACTCCCAGGAGTGTTAATTTAACACTGGAGTTTTTGCTGTGTAATACAAGACCCAGTATAATCAAACGTCTCGGACAGCAAGTCAGAAGGCAAAACATCCCAACTTGCAGCGGGTCGTTTCAATTTGTCAACGATCAGTTTAATATCCTCAGTAGTAACCATATCAAATTGATCAAAATTATTAACACTTTTAAAAGTATCTCCTGTCAAGCCCTTCAAAGCACTAAAACTAGCTCTGATTGTATTAACTTTCCCTGAAAAAGTATTCAAAAACTTTTCACAACATTCTGTAGATGATGGTAATGACGCAGTACGAGAGTTCAAATACCTATTAATAGATTGAAACAAAGTTTTTGGTGAGTTTGAGTGCTGCAATATAATTTTTGAAAAGAAGGCTGATTTTGCCTCCTTCACAGCCTTCTGATATCCCTTGCGTGAATCTACTAAAATCTGCTGTGAAATCGTAAGTTTGTCCTTTTTCCAGGCCCGTTCTGCTCGCCTACACTGCTGTCTAAGCGTACGTGTATGATCATTCAACCAGGGCTGTAAATTGACTTTACTAGACCTAAGCTTGTAATGGGCAACAGAATCTAAAATTCCAGAACACACCGAATTAAAAGCAGAAAGTAATTCTTCAGGGTCAGCCTCAGTAGATGCAAACTCCAGCCAGGATACTTCTAAACTTGAACGAAAAGAATCACCAAACGCCTGCGGTGTAGACTGAGTAATTATACGTGAGCGTAAGCCAGAAGGCTGATGCTCCGCCCGTACAAATTGCATATTTAAATTAAATGTGACAGGCATATGATCTGAAAGGCAGGCATCCATTACAACAACATCACAGACAGCTACACCTAAGGAGAAAACAAGGTCCAGTGTATGTCCTTTCTCATGAGTGGGCCCAAGTACATGTTGTTTAAAATTAAACGAGTCCATTAGGTCTGAAAAAACCTTTACCAAAGGCTTCCCAGGGCAGCATATGTGAATATTAAAATCCCCAATAAGTAAAATATGATCGGACAATAATAACATGGTGGATAAAAACTCCGAAAATTCTTGAATGAACGCTGGAGAGTACTTTGGTGGTCGATAAACAACGATTGCCAAAACAGGCTTGTGAAACTCAAGCCTTAAGAGCTGAACCTATAATGCTCAATCATCACTAAATTAATCACTTAATTATCTCATTAACTTTAACACTCTTGAGTTAATTCAACACTCATATTTTAACACTTTACACTTTTGAGTGTGGACTCATATACACTCCCAGGAGTGTTAATTTAACACTGGAGTTTTTGCTGTGTACTGCTATTGTCAATTGCAGTCTTTATACAGGCATTTTTCCTTATAGTTTTAAGCAGGCGGTTATTCAGCCCCTTCTTAAAAAGCCTAACCTTGATCCTTCGGATTTTAATAATTATCGGCCCATTTCTAAGCTGCCTTGTATTTCCAAAGTATTGGAAAAGGTAGTTTTAACACAGTTAAGTTCGTATCTGGCCAATCATGAGTTGTTAGATGCTTTTCAGTCTGGTTTCAGAGTAGGACACAGTACTGAATCTGCTTTACTACGAGTTTCAAATGACATGCTACTCATTGCAGACTCAGGGACTAGAGGAGCTTTAATTATGTTAGATCTGAGTGCAGCCTTTGATTTAATCAATCACACTATTCTTATTGATCGGTTGGAACATGTAGTGGGGCTGAGAGGGACGGTTTTAAAATGGTTTTCCTCATATCTAAAGGGACGCTCATGTTCTGTTAGGGTTGGGTTTTTTTTCTCCAAGTCAATTGTTTTGGAGTGTGGAGTACCACAAGGATCAATATTGGGCCCTATTCTTTTTTCTTTGTTTCTTTTGCCGTTGGGCATTATTTTTAAGAAACATGGTATCTCATACCATTTATATGCTGATGACATTCAGGTATATTTACCGATCAGTGCTGGTGTCCCGAGCACTAATCAATCCTTGGTACTATGTTTACAGGAGGTGATTGCCTGGTTAGAGCAAAACGGCCTGAAGTTAAATGCCAGCAAATCGGAAGTTTTGGTTTTCGGGACAAACAATGACGACAGGGATTTAGGGGGCCTTCTTGGCTCTTGGGAAACATATGTTCAACCCAAAATAAGAAATTTAGGGGTAATTTTTGATTGTGCTCTTATGTTCGATCATCAGGTCAAAAATGTGGTAAAAAATTGCTTCTACCAATTGAGGACAATTGCGAAAATGAAGTCTTTTCTGTCTGTTCCTGACTTAGAAAAAGTTATTCATGCATTCATTACATCTCGTTTGGATTATTGTAATGCTCTTTATGTTGGTATCAATCAATCTCTTACTTCGAAGTTACAGATGGTACAAAATGCTGCCGCAAGGCTCCTTACTGGTGTCAGACAAAGGGAACATATTACTCCAGTTCTAGAAAGACTGCATTGGCTTCCTGTGAAACAGCGAATACAGTACAAGGTTCTGTTGTACGTTTATAAAGCTGTGCATGGTTTGGCCCCGAAATATATTAAGGACTTGGTGCGTATGAACTCATGCAGAGCACAAAGGTACTCCAATTGTCTTCAATTGTTTGTACCGAGAACTCGCTTAAAAACAAAAGGGGATCGAGCTTTTTCAGTTGTTGGTCCTAGACTGTGGAATGCACTTCCTCCTGATGTAAGGTCTGCATCCTCAGTTGTGGTTTTTAAATCTCGTCTTAAAACGTATCTTTATTCTGTGGCTTTTAATTCTTGATCTTGTCATTGTATGTCGTGTATTTTATGGATGTTCAGTCCTTTGGTCTACAATGTAGCATAAAGGGCTATATAAATAAATAAGACTTGAGACTTGAGACTTATTGAAGACACCTGATGTTAACAAGCAGAATCACTGAAGGAGGAAATCACTAATTGTAAGTTACCATTAAGGTGATGGGTGTTTGCTTTAGTTGGGCTCTTGACACTTATATGTTTACTTTAAATTTTGCTTGTCTGCTGTTATTGATTTATAACAGTCAGATGAACAAAGAGACAATGTGATCTGATGGTGTTGGTTATGTTTTGACATAATCATGTTGTGATCTGTAAAACAAAACTTATTGAGATGGCTTAACTTGTTAGTTACAGCAGCTCTGTGATTCTACAGCATATGATTTTCAGTATTTTTCATATAATCCAAAAATATTTCATAACCATTGTTCTGATCAAAAGACTTTCAAATGAATTTATTTAGAAACACAGACATCAATAATCAGCCTGTGATTCTCAACAATGGTGACAATAATAAAGCATGTTGCAGTGGCTGCCACCAATCACAACTCATTAATGGCTCCCATCATGCATTGCGGTATGAATAAATTATGATCTGAATTGTCTGTGTAATTTACTTTTCCTAATTGAATATTCTGCTCGTCACCATTGTTGAGATGCATAGACTGAATCTTGACGACTGTGTGTGCCTAAAATGAAGATTTTTTTTTTTTTTTTTCAAAACAACTTTTAAGAAATCCTTTGTATTATATAAAAAATTCTGGATATTTATGCAGATTCACAGTTATGCTGTAATCAACAACATAAATCTAAGTCAGAAATAAGGATCTTAATGAGTTCAGTGATCAAGTTCAAATGATGATTGTCATAATATAACCAACACCATCAGATCACTTTTTCTCTTTTTTCATCGGGCAGTTATAAGTAGGGCTGGGCGATATATATCGTGAGATTGTTATGCGCATCTCGTCAGTAAAGCCGGTTCCTTGATTAGTAGTAAATCACCATCACCTGCTTTCAGATGGAGCGGCATTTAGGGCTGAGGAGATAATTAAGTGATTAATTTAGTGATGATTGAGCATTATTGAAGACACCTGATGTTAACAAGCAGAATCACTGAAGGAGAAAATCACAAATTGTAAGTTACCATTAAGGTGATGGGTGTTTGCTTTAGTTGGGCTCTAGACCATTATATGTTTACTTTAATATTTACTGTTGTTTGTCTGCTGTTATTGATTTATAACAGTTAAATGAACAAAGTAAAATGTTATCTTATAGTATTGGTTATGTTTTGACATAATCATGCTGTGATCTGAAAAAGGCCAGAGATAGTTTATTGATAGCTTATTGAGATAGTTTGGCTTAACTTGTTAGCAGCAGTTTAGTGATTCTTCAGCCTATGATTATCAGTATTTAACTTATAATTCTAAATATTTAATAAACATTGTTCTGATCAAAAGCCATTCAAAAAAAATCATTTAAAACACAGACATCAATAATCAGCCTGTGAATCTCAACAATGGTGACAATAATAAAGCATGTTGCAGTGGCTGCCACCAATCACAACTCATTAATGGCTCCCATCATGCATTGCGGTATGAATAAATTATGATCTGAATTGTCTATGTAATTTACTTTTCCTAATTGAATATTCTGCTCCTCACCATTGTTGAGATGCATAGACTGAATCTTGACGTCTGTGTGTGCCTAAAATGATGATTTTTTTTTTTTTTTTTAAACAACTTTTAAGAAATCCTTTATATTATATCAAAAATTCTGGGCATTTATGCAGATTCACAGTTATGCTGTAATCAACAACATAAATCGAAGACAGAAAGAAGGATTTTAATGAAATCAGTGATCAAGTTCAAATGATGATTGTCATAATATAACCAACACCATCAGATCAATTTTTTCTTTGTTCAACTGGTGATTATAATTCAGAAACAACAGACAAACAAAATCTAAAGTTAATAATATATGGGTCAAGAGCCCAACTAAAGCAACCATTGATCGTCATAACGGTAACTTACAATTTAAGATTTTCTCCTTCAGTGATTCTGCTTGTTAACATCAGGTGTCTTCAATAATGTTCAATCATCACTAAATTAATCACTTAATTATCTCATTAACTTCAACACTCTTGAGTGTGGACTCATACACTCCCAGGAGTGTTAATTTAACACTGGAGTTTTTGCAGTGTACAAAGAGCTGTAGTTAACTGACAAGCTGAGCCATATCGTATTAATTATCGCTGGCGATATGTCTGCGATATTAATGCGATATGGCTCAGCTTGTCAGTTAACTACGGCTCTTTGTAGTAAATGCCGCTTCATCTGAAAGCAGGTGATGGTGATTTACTACTAATCAAGGAACCGGCTTTACTGATGAGATGCGCATAACAATCTCACGATATATATCGCCCAGCCCTAGTTATAAGATACAACAGCCAAACAAAATCTAAAGTAAATGTATAAGGGTCAAGAGCCCGACTAAAGCAAACACCCATCACCATAACGGTGGCTTACAATTTGTGATTTTCTCCTTCAGTGATTCTGCTTGTTAACATCAGGTGTCTTCAATAATGATCAATCATTACTAAATTATTCACTTAATTTGCTCATTAACTTTAACACTCTTGGGTGTTAATTTAACACTCATATTTTAACACTTTACACTCTTGAGTGTGGACTCATATACACTCCCAGGAGTGTTAATTTAACACTGGAGTTTTTGCTGTGTACCTGCTCTGGGTCTGGAGTATATTCATTTTCATCACATTTGCGTTTCACTCGCCGTGTTGCTTTTATTACAGGTTCAGTGTCCATATCAGAAGCAATCTCTGTTGCAGTAGCTTTTGCAGACACAAATCCAGTGTCTCTGTATTTTTGCATGAAGCCAATTAATCCATCTAGCTGCGATAAAGCCACATCAAGCTGCATGTCCTTTGACTGGAGCGTCTTACTGACGGCGTTCACGGCAAACAGAATATCATACCATATCACCATAGACATGATGAACTCAAAGCTTTGCATTTCATTAGCAAGCGACTTTGCTTCACTTTTAATTTTGGGGTCGCTAGAGTCCTCTGACACTTCGAGCAAAGCATCCTTAATATCACTTGATTGATAGCGTATTGCTTTTACACTCTCTACCCGACATTCCCACCTTGTTTCAGACAGAGGTTTTACCGTGAGATCCGGGACTTTTACTTTGAGTATTCCCCATCGTTTAGGAGAGCCTGCGAATATGGTATAAAGTCGTTGTACAATACCAAAAAATGACATTGCTTTTGGACAGCATTTTGCCATATCTCCCAGTGTTAAATTCAGGTTGTGGCAACCGCATGGCATGTAGTAAGCCCGGGGATTGAGACGCAGAATATGGGCTTGCACTCCCTGATTTTGTCCTTTCATATTCGCCCCGTTATCGTATCCTTGGCCCCGACAGTCATTGATGCTCAGTCCAAGGGCCTCTAGTTCCGCCAAGAGTGCATTTGATAGTCCCTTTCCAGTTTGGTCGTTCACTGGGATGAAGTCAATGAAATGTTCTTCTACATTCACTTCTAATGATGTCATATTGACAAAACGAAGAATCAGCGACATTTGCTCCTGATGGCTCATATCTGGTGTGCAATCAAGAAGCACGGAGAAATATTTTGCTCTCTTCGTGTCATTCACAATAGAGTTTTTGACGTTTGTGGCCATAAGAGAAATTAACTCATTTTGGATCTGAGGCCCCAGATAATGTGCATGCGTTTCCTTATTTCTTATGCGTCTGACATGTTCTTGCATAGGTGGATCAAATTTGGCAATCATCTCTATTAATCCCAAAAAGTTACCATTGTTCTCGTCATAAAGCTTTGCATTTGTTCCTCGAAATGCCAAGTCATGCTCAGACAAATATTGCACAGCTGCTAGAATGCGTGTTAAAACGTCCTGCCAGTGTGCCTTTTCTCTGTTTATCTCTCTTTGATGTGACTCGTCTATAGCAGTGTGTGTATCTAATCTTCGTTTTGTCTCCATCCATTTTGCAGCATGCGTGATATGATCAGGGGACGTTTCGTGTTGTTTCAGCAAAGTACTCAAATGTCTCCAATCATTATTGCCATCATTAGCTAATTTTGGCCGACTTGTACTGTTGTTAAACAGTTTGCAACAAAAGCAAAATACAGAATCTGTTTTCTTTGAATAAGCAAGCCAGTCTCTGCTAGTTTTTTCACCATTGGGCAACTTTCTTACATAGAAGTCATCGGAAAAGTGTCTTTTTTCTTGATTGACGGGGAAATCAAAGTTGGAAACCTTTACTGGGCCCTTTTCCGCAAGTAAATCCACCGTTTTAGTATCCAGATGCACGGGCCAATTGCTGGGATCATTAAGGTCCACAAGATGCGCTGATACTTCACTGTCGAACCCGGAATAATGCTCTTCATCAGGCGTCAGCGGCACCTCGTCTACCACGGCAAACTCTGATAAATTGTAGTAGAACAAAAACAGAGAATTGATTGTGTGGTCCAGCTCAACTGAATTGGGCACAAGCCTCATTATAAAATACTGTAGGCCTATTTATTTTATTATAATATTATAATAATTATATTATTATTTTAAAATAAAATAAATAGGCCTACTGTAAATACAACCACAGTGGCGTCACTTTGTATTAAAAAGTGGGTGGGACATGTGGGGTGGGGGTTGCTAATACAATGATAAATCCGATATATTTACAATAACATTACAATGTCCAGCAATCAATTTATTAATCACAGATAGTTATCCTCATCCCTCACCTTGGACTTCACCGTCATCCTCAGTGCCCACGTTCCCGTCCTGCTGCTGATGAAGCCCGCTAGGCTCTACCACAGTGTCGGCGTGGGTTATGCATATGCTAGCATCTCTGGAAGTGCAAATAAATTTGTCCAGTGATCCCCACAGTGACTTATTAAAGTCTTCCTTCTTTTTAAATTTTTTTTCTTTTCTCAGAACCTGAGTCATGCTTGCGAAATCGGTCGTGCTCTCTTGCAGCAGACATGTTGGCTTTCCCTCGCTTTAGCTTTCTCCCGCTCTCCCGTCTTGAGTGACAACACATTAGTGCTACATAACATAGCGCAATGAAAACTGCGCTTAATTTGTTGGATTTTTTTTTTTTGTTTTTTTTGTTTTATGTGACATTGACAGAGACATATCATTGATACAAAATCATACATAACTAATGTATTTCTAAAAAAAAAAAAAAAAAAAAAAAAAAAAAAAAAAGCAGGACTGCGAGGCCCCCTAGTGGCGCGAGGCCCTGTGTGGTTGCACAGTTCGCACAGTCCATGCGACGGCTCTGGTTCAGATACTTTGCTCAAAACAAGTCGGAGTTATGTAGGGCCCTATGAATTCCGTTTTAGTTTTCCAAATTTCGTTTTTATTGTTTACAATTGTGACAGGCGCCCGCATGTTACAGAGAGAGAGAGAGAGAGAGAGGAGAGAGAGAGAGAGAGAGAGAGAGAGAGAGAGAGAGAGAGAGAGAGAGAGAGAGAGAGAGAGAGAGAGAGAGAGAGAGAGAGAGAGAGAGAGAGAGAGAGAGAGAGAGAGAGAGAGAGAGAGAGAGAGAGAGAGAGAGAGAGAGAGAGAGAGAGAGAGAGAGAGAGAGACCCTCCTCCGGCCGCGCATTCTCACACGCTGAGTCCCAATTCGCCTACTTATACTACGACCTAAAAGTATGTACTTTTTTTGTGATGAAAAAGTACATACTTTTGAGTGTGTAGCAAAAAAGTATGCACGTTCTGGGACATACTTCGATGACGTCATGCAACGTGAACTTGAACGTGGTTGCCTAGTTACGCACACCGCAACTGTTAACAAAACATTTAACATTTCATTCATTCTTATATATCCAATATAATTTTATTTACTATTCCCATCTTTTTTTCCACAATACATTTACAATGTGTTTACCAAATTGAGGAGTGAAGCAGGGCGTCGTCGTAGATCAACCAAACGCAGGTCGTTTGTGAGGCGGCTGGTTCTGACGTTCATGTGCAAATGTGTGTAACAAAAGCTAGCGCTACTTATTTTCTGAGTTAAATTATTTAAAGTTTATAGTGTAACTATTGTTTAACGTATTTTATACTTAATCTTATACTTATGTATAATACTTAAAAATAGCCCGATGAAAATGAACCATGCTTTTACTATAGTAAAAGTGTACCCAGCCAGCAATGACATGTGGGGCCCAGATGAGGGCTTCATGGGCGGCAAATATGGGCCCCATTATGGGCTTGCACCCGGGATCCACATTGGGGCAAGCCGTGGAAGCCCAGACGTACTAAAAGTGGGACATGTCAGACCCATTTGGGCCCCACATGTCATTGCTGGCTGGGTGGTGACTATTGTGACTTGAAATGTATTGAGTTACAATTTCATTGTAAAAAAAAAAATCTTAAAAAAACGGTCAATGACTGTCAGCTGCGGCTGTCAAACAAAAACCGTAAAAATAAAGTAAAATATCCTAATTTAAATAAGTGCAAAATACTTTTACAGAAATCTTCATAAATCTTTTTTAACAGAAACACACAGTTAAAACACAGTTATTTCACATTTATTTTCTGATTTTTTTTACTGAAAAACATGCAGTTAATTATATGCATGATTTGTTGTGACTATACGTCACTGCATCAGCAACTACACAGTTACTGTCTGTTAAATAAAGCAACATGCAGCATTTCATCAGTGTTTCTCTGCTCATCCTGGACTGAAGCTCAGGCTCTACTCTTCAACACAATGGTGACACACAAAACACACCATACAGAAACACTTTAAACCCCAACAGAACATTAAACACTAACAGATCTCTCAGGATCTCAGCATCTTCACTTATTACAATCCAGACTTTATTTCTTTCATACTAACATTCTTATTGAGAATTAACAGTGGTTTAGAAGTTGAAGTTTTATTGAAAAGAATAAAGTTTGATGTCACCATGATGGAGATCAGTGTTTGCTTTAGTTGGGCTCTTGACCTTTTAGTGTTTAACTTTAATGTTTCTCTGGTTGCTTTAACTATGTGTCTTTGATGCATAGTTGCTATTGCAGGAATCCAAGAGAAGCTCAGATCAGATGATGTTGATCACTTTTTAGTGATAATAGTCATCATGTAGTGTCCTGCTTTATTAATACCACCTGAAGTGAAATATCTGATTAAGTAATTAAATATTAGTTGTTCATTCTGCATTATAAAAATGCTATAGAAGATCCTGCAGTGCTGTGATACTCAGATTTTATGATTTTATGAAGTCATTATACGGAAGATGTTTTGACAGGATCATATAAACTCACTCAGACATCAAGAATCAGCGTATGAATCGCAACAATGGTGACAATGAAAAAAAAAATCTGACCTACTATAAAGTCACAAAAAGGCTTTGTTGGTTGTCACCATTG